>QRFJ01000045.1:4070882-4335882 GCA_006176705.1 Cocos nucifera
TAAGAAGTAAGCTCTAAATATTGGTCTTCCATCGAGTAATCGGATCCTGTTGCCTAAATAAGCAATATTATTCATGTCAAAAAGAAGGCAATATGAAGAAGTTTGTTATACAGTTAGTTTTAACCTATAGCTTATTTGACTTAAGTCAGTAAGTCTGAGGGATGTTTTATACCTAATGCCATAAAGTTAACTAGTTTAGAAGTCATTAGTCTAAAGCTCGCTATAACAGTCAGATAGAAAGCTTAAGGGATTAAATATTGCATCAGCTATTAAAAAAAAAACTCTAGTCTATACTAAAGATAGAAAATTTAAAGAATAAAAGTGGAGAGTTAGTCAAAGAAAAGCTCTAAAATTTTGTATTCTTCACTTAACCACTATTTAGGATGGAATTAATATTTCCGAGATGTTATTTTCTATCTCTTATAATATATATATATAGATATATATATATATATATATATATATATATATATATATATATATATTTATATATATATATATATATATATATATATTATATATATATATATACATATAGACACACACACACACACACACACACATATATATATATATATATATATATCACACACACACACACACACACATATATGTATATATACATATATATGTATATATACATATATGTATATACATATATGTATATATATATATGTGTGTGTGTGTGTGTGTGTGTGTGTGTGTGTGTATACTTAATTAAAAAAAATCATATTAGATATTAATAATTCTATCAAATATTATTAATGGTGGTATTTACTTTTTTTTTTTTTGGCTATGAATTAAAATTATTCTACGTAGACCTGTCCATGGACAGGTTCCTGAATTCAGGTAACTGAAATTAGTTGGGTCCAAGGCTAGCCCAATCTAACTTTCTTACTAGGCCCAAACCCGATGCTTACTCGGGCTTCAAACTTCAGGCTAGGTCCCAGGCTTTTTGGATCCTTTTTCTTTAAGTTTAAAAAATATAAAAAAAATACTCACAAAAATTAAATATTTAAAAGGGATTAGCTTAAACTTGTGTTTGTGGTTGTTCATATGGAGTGTTAGTACATGGAATGGAATAGAGTTATTAATATTATTTTACTAAAACTGGATTTTTAAGCTAAAGTATATGTTATATATTATATAAGATTCAGGTTGGGATGGGTTGAATTCTGCTCGAGTCCGGCCCGGCTTGCCCAGCTAAAATTCCAGATTTACGCCTGTCTGAATTGCTTTGGGCTCCGTCGGCTTGGGCAGGCTGTCCGCCTACGAACAAGTACAGGATCAATCTAAAGAAATACTTTGCTCGCCGTGGATGATAGACTTCCACACTCACTGCCTGTGATGATCCGCTCATCCATGGGTTTGATAAAAAAAAAAAAAATTTATAGGTGTCGTGTTTTTTTTTCATCTAGGCTCGTGTGGAAAGTAAAAAAATTTTCAAAAAATTTTCCGCTAATCAAACAGTCCTAATAGATTGGATATGATCATAATTGATGGTCGGAGCTAAACAACTTCTACCGCATTTTGGTCCATTTCTCACTCAATTTTGCTATCCGAAAACTCTAAGAAATCCATCTCAAAGAGAACCCTAGGATGGCATGACACTCCGGCGATGGTATACCACTTCAGCCACGCGCTAGTACCATCATGCCTCACCTCTTTCCTCGTCATGATTCATGACACTGATCTCATTGCCCTTTTATCATAATTCGATACGAAAAAAAAATTTTATACGAAATGCGATGTAGAAAATTTGACATAAAATATACTAGACGATTTTATTAAAATACATAGCCATATTTTTCAACATACATTTAATATTTCATAGTATTTAAAATTTTAAATGATGAAAATATTTTTTTTTAAAAATTATGACACTTCTTCGTAAAAATTATGACATCCTGCAGAAAATATAGTATTTTAATGTCATAATTTTTATGAAAAAATGTCATAATTTTTTTAAAAAAAATATCATAATGCTCTTTCCACGTATATTCATTATTTTTTTCATACTATATTATGATACTTTTTCATAAAAATTATGATATTTTTTCATAAAAATTATGTCATTTCTACAAAAAAAATATAGCATTTTATTTATATGTCATCAGAAGAGATATCATAAATTTTATGAAAGAATGTCATAATGCTCTTTTCATATATATATATATATTTATATCGGATATTTTTTTACAAAAATTATGACATCCATTCATAAAAATATTTTAAATAAAATATTATATTTTTTTACAGGATATCATCATTTTTATAAAAAAATATCATAATTTTTTTAAAAAATATTTTTATTATTTAAAATTTTAAGCATCATAAAATATTAAATATATTTTAAACAATATAATTATATATTTTAATAAAATTATCTAATATATTTTATATTAATTTCATGCCGTTACTCATTCGATGTTACTTGACATAGCCGCCACAGTGACCCATGTAGAAACATCCTCACATCTTTGAGCCGGAAGGCTCTCCGTACATGTCAAAACTTTTTTTTAATAAATTTCACAAGTCGAAAACCTTTTTTCAAGTTACAACGTCTAATCCTTTCTTCATTAAAAAATTATTTATTATTATAATTTATCCTAGGCCACCATGCGGTCCATGTCTAATCCGTTTTCCGGTCCCCTATCTCTATGCGGTGCTTTGAACTTTAGTAAATAATGAAGATTAAAATTTTTAAAGTTACGTAAAAGATTGACCTGCAGCAACATCAAAGAAATTTAAATGTAACAAAAAATTTTGAGACTTTCTTTTAATATTTTGCAGAGACGGACCAACCATGGGTTGCCATGATTAGATGGATTTGCAATTTATAACATAAAAGTAGAAATCTATGGAGTTAGATTGCAATTATACCGCATATTATCAATGACTAAAGAATATCAATCTTTTTGTATCAGAAAAAGAACAACGATCTTTAGAAGATCTATCGCAATTATTTAAGATGGAATAATAATATTTTCCACTAATTCCATGATGATATCGGACTCCCATATAGACCAGATGAACCTATGTATTATATTTGTGTTTTGATAAAAAATTATCAATATAGAATCTATTATATCTATATAATAATATTTTATAAAAAAATATTATGATATTATCACCTCAACATCTCAAATGATTTTAATTATACATAAATTATTATTTTATTATATATAATAATTTAAATATTATTTTTAAATAATAATAAAATAATATTTTAAAATTTTAAAAAAATAATATTTTAAAAATAAAAAATAAAAAAAATAAAAAATATTTTTAAAAATTTATTATTTTTTAAAAAATAAAATATTATAAAATAATAATATTTTAAAAATATTAATTTATTATTATTTTAAAAAGATAGCATATCATTTTTTAATTTTAAAAATAATAACATAATAATTTATTTTTTAAAAAATAATATTTTTATTATTTTTTAAAAAATAATATATTTTGAGATCTAAATTGATCCATCGGATCAGATCAGATTAAATCTAATAAATTATCTATAAATAAAGTATGATACTTCATTGATTTGAAAATAAAATCTCTATATTTAATAGCCTCTGAAAGTTTGGATAAAGTATGAGAAGAAGCGAGGGAGCCGGATGCGATCGAGATCAGTATTTGCTGATAGAAAAGAAGAGCCATGGTGGGGCGGCATGGACGAGCATAAAAAAGGTATGAAAATAAGAAGAAAAAAAAATAATAATAATAAAATATTATTTTATAAAAAAGAGAGAGAAAGTTTCTCTTTTTTTCCTTCGGTGTCGATGCTAGGGGCGGCAATACCGATAGGAATACCTAAGAGTGCGATCAGAATCAGTATTTATCGAGAGAGAAAGAAAGCGATGGTGGAATGATAAAAGGATGGGATAGCATCAACATGTGCAAAGAAGACATGAGAAGAAGAGAGAGAAAAGGATGCAATCGGGATCGACGTTTGTCGATAGAGAAAGGGAGTCATGATGGGATGATAGGAGGGTGCAGCAGTACCGACGTAGAAAATATAAAAATAGAAAGAAAAAATAAAATAAAATATTATTTTATAAAATAATAAAAAATATATTATATATAATAAATAAATAAAATAAAATATTAAAAAATTTAAAAAATATTTATTATAAAAGAATTTAATAATTATAAATTATAATTATTTATTCCGTACAATGGATGAGCCAAAAATAATAAAGGACAAAGCCTCAATTCGAGGGTAGTAGGATTTAAAGTAAATAGGATCTAAGTAGAAATGCATTACCCATTCAAGGTAGGGTCCAAATTATATCCTCCGCTCCAAGGAATGATTAATGTTTTTTTTGATCCATTGGATTGCACCTTATGTAGTTTCTAAAGCACAACATCTATTCCGTAATCTACGCTGATGGATTGAAGAGAGAGGTTGGCGGACTTTAAGAATTATGTTGATGCTGCAAAAGAAAATTAGTCATTCTTTCGCAAGGAGGATACAATCCAAACCCTCCAAGATATTGCTCGGGCCCGTGCCTAAGTAATCTGAGACTCTGGTGCTACTTGGGCCTGAGTTCAGATTGAATGCAAAATTAATAGAAATCAGGTAGTTAGGGGCCAAGCTCACCATTGCCCTGGTCCGATATGGTTGTTGTATACCCTGATGTGATAACCGAATGTCTTTCGTAGCAGGAGCACTAGAGATGTGCAGATGATTCGATTAATTAAAAATTAAATTAAATTATTAATTATTTTGATGTTTGATTTAATTTTTTTTTTTTAAAAATAATTTTAATTTAAAATTAAATCAAAACTTTTTAATCAATTCGGTCTTTGCTTTTCAATTTAATAACTTTAATTAATCAAAAATTAAAATATAACACTGATGATAAATACTATATTAATAGATTATAAAAAATTTAAGATAATTTTATTAAATTAATTTTTTAATAATTTATTATTAATTTAAATTTAAATAATAATATTATATTTAAATATAATTTTATAGTCTAAATAATAAAATTATTGAAGAATTTAATAAATTTAAATTAAAATCAAAAATTTAGCGTAGAGTTTAAAATCAAATTACTGAATTAAAATTATTTTAATTTAATTTATTTAATTTTATTTTTTTAAAATTTAATTTTTAATTTTATAATATATAAATTTAAAAATTTAATTTTTAAAATTTTAAATTAATTTGAATCGAAAAAATCGAATGGACACTTGGGCATCACCCTCAGATCAGCAGGTTTGAACCGCCCGGTCCGACTCAATGGCTAAAAAATCTATACAATACAATAAAGAGCGTCCAGAGCTCTCTTAGCATCCCACGTGTCAAACTCGGATTGGTTTTTTTATTCAAGCGGCGGCAGCGTATTTTAGTTTTTTTTTTTTTTTTTTTTTTTTTTTTTTTTTTTTTTTTTTTTTTTCCTTTTTTTTTCTTCAAACCCTTCCCAGGCCCAGCGGATGCCCACCTCCTCGCCGCCTCTCACACCGTCGCCTTTCTCCCCATCACCGGCGCGTTCCCCTCCAATCTTCAGGTGTGTTCTTTCCCACAGATCCCCGAAAACCTCCTCTCTGCTCTCCTCGCCGAGAGACGCTGATCTCCCGATCTCCTTCAGGTGCTTTGCTTCCGCATATCGAAAAAGAAAAAAAAAATCAATCTATGCGGAAAAGGTCTTACCTTTTATTTCTTTGTTTTCGTTGATTTTTCTTATGTTTTTTTTTTTTGGTTGTTTTTGGGATTTATGAACTGAGAATGTGGGATTTGTGAGTGCCGAGGAGTTTAGATCCGTGAATGGGAGACTTGGACGGGAATAGGGAAGTTTAGACGAATGGTTTTTTAAATTTGTGAAATCGTGTGAATTTTGAATGTGGTGAGAACTGAGAAAGTGAATTTATTTATATGGCGATGAGATATTAGTGAAACTTGGAAAAAGATAAAGTAAACTGCTTCCTTTATTTTTATTTTTTTCAAAAATGTCTTCTTTTTTTTCTTTTTTGTGGAGATAGCAAAGATTCAAGTTCTTGTAAACAGATTAAGGGCAAGGCCCGTCGTCGGTGCCAGCGATCGGCCGTGGCGTCGGTTCTTTATACCAGCGGAGCGTATGCAACAGAGGAAAGTAGCGGTTTCCGGGCGGCCATCGGGAACCGATGGCTCCGATTTTTCCTACCGCATGGTCGTTGATTCTAGTAAATGCTTTTTTTTTTTTTTTTTTTTTTTTTTTTGTCTTTTTCCCAAAGAGAAAAGAAAAGGGGAGATGCATGGATTTTTTTTGATCACAGGATACACCAAGGTTGCGAAAGGGAAGTCTCGCCTACGAGCTCTGATTGCTGCCCAGGTTCCATTCTTTAAACCCTCCTATCCTTTTTTTTTTTTTTTTTTAAATTTGTTCTCTCATTTTCCCACTTCTTCTCTCCCGTTGATTTGGAAGACGGGATGACCGTGTCAATGGTTGGCAAGAATTAAAATGCTTCTTTTTGTGTCTTTTCATTATGTCTTGACACCGCGATTGGACGCTTCAGATCTAAGATCTGATGATTTAGTTACGTTAATCCGATGATGGAGTTTCTAAGTGGATCTTAGTGGATAAGAAAAAGGGTTAGAGCAGGAATGTAAGCTAAATTTCCCTTTAATATATTGTGTATATGCTAAGAGATAATTTCATTCTTGGTGTGCAATTGTTATTGGTATCATACGTCTTATAATTTAGGCGGTGTTGATGTTCCTGCATTTCCATGTGTACGGGAGTTTGGCCGTGACAGACCCCTTACGTTCTGGGAATGGCCTTGTATGGTGTGTGGTCATTATGGGACAAGTATGTTAATCTGTTATGGGTTATCCTTTGAACAGTCTGGAAAAGATAATTGGTTTTCCTGTCACATATCACAGTTGCTTTTATGAACAGTTGAAGCTAGGTTTGCAACATTGTGAGATATGGTCCTGACTTTAAAGTTGATTGAATAGTTTCTTGTGGGTATGTTACCATGTCCTACCTAAACAGAACTAGTTCATGAACCACCGTGTCTTGCCCGCTGAAATGTGCTACACAACTGCTAACCAGAAGTTAAGAATTGCTTTGTGGAGTGTTGATATGGATATTTAAGAGATCTGAAATTGCTATCGGTATTCAGTATCAATGATTCATTATTCTGGTTGTTTTATTTTTTAGGCTGTGATCTTTCCTATGATGGCCATTTCTTTTTTGGTGACTTATTTTTATAATATTTGCTTAAATGACTTGCATCGATGTTACATAAGAGTCAGGCTTATGTTTGGGGCATCAGTATTACATAGGAGTCAGGTTTATGTTGGGCATCCAATATAGCGCACTATACTTGGCACATCCTCACCACATGTGCATGACATCCATTGGTTGCGTAGGACCTTTTTTTGTAGTAAAGTTCCAGTTACATAAATAACCTTGGGTGGGTCCTACATATTTTAGCTGATAGGATCTATTTAATCTAAACTTCTCTATATTTGTTTGTTTACTCAGTCCATGAGATTATTATTTTAATATGCAATGTGCCCTTACGATCTCATCTTTAGAACTGCTTTTGAGTTTTTTTTATTTATTTTTTGGATCTGTTAATCGCAGACTGTTAATCAAGTGATTGGATCTTTATGGGTATATCTGACTGCATTACAAGTAAAAGATGTTAACAGTTTTGCTGTCCTATCAATTACTATTGGCTTCATTTCTCTTATAATTGGAGAGCTAGGTATGCCATAAAATCCTATTATTTTCTGAAGCAGTTGCTTTTGCAGTACTTGATGACATAAACCTGTAAAGGAGAACTTATGTTAGATTTTTGTGTTTGAATAGGCTGGAGGCACAGCCGAGCTAATTTGTTGAGACTCTACGCTAGCATGTCCTCTATTGCGACTGCATTTGCTGTTGCATGCATGGTTAGAAGTGAAATATTCTTGAAGGTAAAGGCTCATTACGATATTGTTACTTATTCAAATATTTTGCTCACTGCTTATTTCTGTACATGCTCGCTATATTGGATTACTGCCTAACTAGATGTTAGCATCTTCGACATTTTGTTGTTTTCTCATTCTTGCTTTTCTCCTTCCTTTTATAGATAGTTTCACCTTGTTCTCTATATCATACTCAGCACCATCTCCACTGGTTAATCTTAGTTTGTATTCTTTCTAACACCCTAGTTTTGACCCACTTATCATTCATCAACCTCCAGTACTTAAGTTTTAACCATGTAGTACGCTACTGAGATGCCTATAAAAATGTCACATTAGACTGTGGTCCTACCAACTACTCCTCTTTGTAATAGCCGCACTTATTTCCTAGCTCACAATGAGCCTCTCCATTCCTTTGTGTTTGTTTCCCTTTGAAAATGTCATCACCCATAACCTGCCAAAATTTCCCTTGCTCTGTTGTTACTTTTTAGAATTTCCTTTCTATAATCCTTTCTCATCAAAATCTTAAGGTCACAATAATTTCCCTAGAAAGACATCATGGATAAAGGAGCTTGCTATTTGTCAGTGCATGCACACATGGGATCTTTTTTCAGCTGCAGCTTTTGAGATTTTTTCTTGTTTTTCAATTTGGATTTCAAAAGGGTAGTTGTGATGTTCTGTCAAGCAATGACATGTTCTCTTGCATGCATAGTTTGATAACTGATACTTTCATAAGTTTATCCAAAACTGAGACCCCATAATCTCAAAATGTTCTAATGCACTATGTGCAGTAAGGGGAAGAACTATGGGACCACTTTTCTTTGAGCAAGTTTGGACTTGAAATTTGTTGTTTTGTATTTTCCATTTTAGTCTTTTTGGTTTTCACAGATACAAGCATGCAAATTAACTCAGTGGACCTTTTGGGAAGAAGAGAAACCTCCTTCACCTCTTTGTTTATGTTAACTAGATTTACATTGACAAAATTGATAAACGATGTAAACTCTAGATTAAAGTTCAATTCAGCAACTTTCATTCAGAAAGCATCAAAGTACACATATAGATTCTTTTTTTAAGAAAAATTATGGAAGGATTATTGATGATGAACATTTAAATGTTTATATAAAAGAAAAGATGGGAACTAGTGTGGTTTCAAAATGGCATCATCAATTTACTTGGGGTGGATTCAGTGATGCAAGTGCTAGAATCAAGTTTTAAGGAGTTCTATTTAATGTAGGAAACAGGACCACAATCCTCTAAAATATCATTGCAGAGAGAACAGATGCATCCAAAGGCCTCCAAAATGTATCTTGCGACTTGAATTCATGCTGGAAGAATATTTCTCTGAGTCAATTAGGTGGTTACTCTTTCCTAAATATATAGGAAAGAACATAAAGCAATCAGAGTCAACATAGCATGATTATGATTATGCTATTTACATTGTGTATAAAGGTTTAAAAAATAGTCATAAACTATAAGCTGATGTGGAATTGATAAGTGGAATTGCAAATTTCACATTTTGAGAAGTGAACTCCAGCCACATATGGTGCTAGTAAAAAAAAGGCAAGCTTTAGTGTTTCAAATATACCACATGATCTAGATGATTTCATCTCTTCTACTTAAACAGTATGTAAGTACTTGGTATATTTTATATATGAACATTGTGATGCATCTAATTTACTTTGTTTCCTTCTCTGTTTCCTTTTTTTTCCTCTCTTCTGTTTTTTGTTTTTCTTTCTTCTTGTTCTTGTAATTTTCTTACCTTTCCTCTTCCTAAATAATTTGGTGGATGATACCCTCCTTCAACCCTCAAAAAAAAAAAAAAAAAAGATGCATCTTGTTTACAAATTTAACAAGTTTGTATGCCTAACATGAAAACGCTGTTTGCTGGTCCAAAAGGTTCATTTACTTGCATAAAATTACCTCTTTTGAAAAGCAAATTGTTTGGAGGAACATGATTTAATCCTTCTGACACTACTTGATTGTTATTAGGTGGTCCATAATCACAGCATTTCGGCCATATCAACTTATGAACTCATTGAGACTGTGCATGTTTTAGTCGGTGAGTTAAACCGTTCCCTTTGAATTTGTTATGAGTTATATGATGACAGATCTTACCATTGAACTCTTGCCATTTTATGCTGTTACCAGGTATGGTGTTGCAAATATTTGTCATCATCACGACAGTTACTCTGGCGCAGAACATGTCTTCCAGGAGAGTTTCCTAAGTTTGTAATGCTAGCTGCAGTGCTTTACTCATCTAGAAATTACATATTGACATGTTGTATCAAAATGAAGTATTGAGTAGTAAATCGGTCAATATACTAAAAGAGGTTTTTTTGGAGAAAACTTTGTCCATTTAGTCATAATTGATTTTTTTTTCCTAACACGTTAGAACAAGCTGTTTTATCCTAATGAATATATTTTCACATTCCCTTGCTACCGAGGATACACCGTTCATCAATATATATATATATATATATATATTTATTTATTTAAACAATATATTACACAGTTTCAACGGTTGCACCAATATTTTATGGATTTATTAAACTCTGGTTTATTAAATTAACGTCGGCAAGGGAAAGCTTTGATATGCCTAGCTCATCATGCGCCACATCGAATGCACGCTGAGTCACCAAGTTGGTGGTCCGCACTGCTCTTCACGACCACGATATTCATTTCCTGAAACACGCTTTGGGAAGAAACAACATATTTCGATAGCGTCCCCACAATGAACTAAGGCTTATAGGTATTTCTCTATTTAATTTGTACTTTACTACCTTTTGGCTGATGGAGTAGGTTCATATGGTGTGGTAACATTGTGAGTAAAATTGTTGGTTTATAGTTCGAGGGGGAATATTTTCTTGATGCATCATGTCGTGGAATTAAGATCTAAGACGCTGGCCGCGAGATGCCTGGCATGGACTTTTGCACCAATCGGCAATTGGCAGTGAGGCATGTGTCAACCGACAGAAATGTTCATGAATACAGAGGAAGGAGTCCCCCGAAAGGTCTGACTGATATTTCCCTCATCAGTCCACACGAATAAGGGTGTAACTTGCCTCTCTCGTAGCCAAGCAATCACAGATAGAGAGGTGGCCCTTTGGTGTCTAGCCAAGCAATCACAGATAGAGAGGGTATCACAGATAGAGAGGTGGCCTTTGCCAAATATCATGAAGAAGAGGATGTAACATTACCTCTCTCATAACCAAGCAATCACAGTGGCCAAATTTCTGTCAACCATCAGCCTCCGTCTCAATCTGACAAATATGATACTAGTTTAGACCATCTATAGCTTTGCTGTTCGAATTGTGCTAACAATCGTAAAGCAATTATAATAGTCGAATCTCCCTCACTCTCTGCTTAAGATTGTGTCTGATATGCAGCTGTAGCTGTGTTGAGCTATAGCTTGAGCTGTAGCTTTATTAGTCTAAGAGCATGTTTAACCAAGTTTTTGGAGAAAAAAAAAGTATTTTTTTTTAAAATATTTATTTCGAAAAAAAAAGTTTGACCAAACTTATTTTAAAAAATAATATGCTTTTGAGTGATAGCAGAAGTAATTTTTCTACTGTGGAGAGTAAGCAGAAAATTGAATCTTCTCCTTGGAAGCAGAAGTAGAAACAAAAAATTAATTTTTTTAAAACAAAAATATTCATACTCAAAATTATTATTTACTATAACTATCCCTATTTATTTTCACCTAATCCTTCAATTATTTAGTGAATGATATATTTATATATATATATATATATATATATATATATATATATATATATATTATCGTATAAAAATTATATAAAATATTCAATATGTATTATCTTTAGTTCAATTATATTTATATTGATTAAAATTTTAATATATTTTTTATTATTTTATTATTTTATTTTAATTAAATAAAAATAAAAATTAAATTAAAATTAATTATAATAAATATTTAAAATTATTTATCTATTTAAATAATATTAATTGTAAAGTAAATCTATACATATTTTTTTTCATAATTTGATAGTTAAAAGTACTTTTTTGAAAGATTTGTCAAACACAAACTGCTTCTCAAATACTGATAAAAGTATTTATCAAATGATTTTGCTAAATATAAATTAATTTTTTCTCACAGTATTTTTTTTAAAATTTTATTTTAAAAAATAATTTTAAAATAAGCTAATTTTTATAGCTCGGTTAAACAGACCCTAAGTATTTGGTAAAAATTAGCTATGTCAGTAAGCTGTCATGTACAAAATGACATAAATGGATATAATCTCATTTTATTTATTTTTAACACCACTTCAAATATTTAGTTTAATTAAATATAATAGATGTAATAAATATGTATATATATTATATTATATATTTATATTTAGAGTCTGGCCTTTTTTCTTTCCGTCCTAGAAAGAAAAAGTAGTTAGTAGAGCCTCTGCATAGCATCACCCCATCCTCAACTCTAAACTAGTTCTAGTATACTGAATTTTTAAGTAAAGTGTTAAATAACTCTAAGAAATTGAAAATCATTTTCTAGAGGCAGTAAGTCCCGTTTGAGGTTAGAAAGTATCGTTGTTGGGCAGGACAGTTAGTCATATTTGAAAAATGATTTCTTTTTTCGTTGTGGCATTGGAGGTTACTAGTGATATAATACTTTACTAGTAGCACTTAGACTCAATCTTCTACAATTAGTTTCTAGTTAAGTATGAGTATGCTATCCAGGAACTCTTCTTCTTCCTCTTCTTCTCGAAGTGAAAGAACTAGCGAAGACAAACATAAGATCCAGTATGACCCAACTAAAGTAGTAATTCCAAAAGTTTCTCTTAAGGCAATCTATAAAACTAACTAGCTGATCCCAGATTCAAGAATCAAAATGATTGAGGACACCTACTCAGTCACTAAAGATCATGTTCTCATCCCACTGATCCCCAAAAGATTGATAGGTAGCATCAAATCAAAGTATGAGTTCTTATACCTAGGACTTGTACAAATTGCTGTTATCCCAATGGTAAGGAGAGGCATCAACAGTGTCCTCCTTATGTGCTTAAAAAATGGTAAGCTTCTTGAATACCATGATTCTCTACTAGGAATAGTAGAAACCAGTGTATTCAATGGTCCTGCCTATTATAATTACAATACGGACCTTACCATCCAAGTCAAAGATAAGAATATACTAAAAGCCTTGGAATTGAAAATCAAACTTCATAATCTCAAGATACTTTTAGGATCTCCATCATTAACTGTTCTAGTAAGAATATATTTCAAGGCCACAAATACTTTCAATCACATAGGATCTCTAGCAAGAAAATCCTTAGGACAAACTGATTATTTCCAAATAGACCCAAACAAAGAGAATGTTTTCATCCACAAAACTTTGATATGGGATGAAATAACCCTACCTGATAGTTGGACCCTTGAAAAATCTATCCCACCTGTAAGGTAGGAAACTAGTCACCTTGAAACCATCACTACAACCCCTGAAGGTGATGTTTCCATCAAATTTAACAGGCTAAGAATAGAAATGAGCTTTAGCTCTAGGTTCACCTCTTCAAGCCTTCCTCCAATTTTTTTATTCACACCTGCTAGAAAAAGTTATTCTGTAGAAATAAACTTGACCGAAATAGATTCAAAATCAACAATTCTAAAATCATACTACAATGAACAAGCAGAATCCCCAAACTTAAGTCCAACATATTTTCAAATGGATCCCAAAATCAACATGATAAGTAAAAAATTTATCCTAAATAAAGACCTACTTAGAAGGAATTTTTACTCAAAAAGAAATGAGGCAAAGAGAATCAATTTTTTTACCAAAATTGATGAAACTGAAAGAATTAATCTTAGAACCAAATGGTATGATTTCATGAACTCCATAAAAAATCACATAGATTTTTTTGAATGGTATGAAATGCATACCAAATCCAAATAAGTTGACATGATCCATCCTAAAGTCATGATCTCATGGCAAAACGAAAGAGGAAGGGTCATAGAACGGATCCACCCTCTTTTCCAAGAAGTCAAATCCAAGTTTGAGAAACATAAGTTATGGCTTCACCCGTAAAACTCAAAAGTGATCCTCAGAAATCTGTGAACTCTAGGGATCTCAAAAACATCTTAGAATAAAACAACTGGACCAACTAGAGTCTTAAAACCATAGGTGATCAATTGATCAGGATGGAAGAAAAAATTCTGGACAAATCAGGAACCAAAACTACTAGCTCTGCACCGAATTTTAAGCCCTTCGAGGTTCCCAAAAAACTCAAAGATGATCTAGGAGATAGAGACCTTTTGGCTGAAATAAACAAATGATTAGAAAAATTGGAATTCATCCATTCTATTCTAGATACACTAGAAGCCTTAGAAAAAAGAAAGTCAATAGCTATCCTAGATCATGTGAGTGATAACTCCAGTGAGTTTGGTAACTCAGAGCAAGATGACAAAGCCGAATCTAGTGAAGTCAGGCTAGATAGCCCTATGCCAAGCATTGATTCTGATGAACCAGAATAAAATCTTTAAATTAACAAAATTAGAGGATAGACTGGAAACACCAGCCTCTATGGTCCTAATCCATAGAGGCCTTACTGGCCTAGACCAACCATGCTTGACATAGGCTTAGAAGAAAAGCCCATGCAGCAAAACCAATATTTTGTCCAAGCCATTTATGAATGTAATATAGATGGCCAAATAGAATATAATATTCTTGGCATACTGCAGCAAATGACCATGATTGCAATTGCCTATAGAACCAAAAGTAAAGCCCAAGACCAAACCATAAATGCTGCCTTAGTCTCTGGCTTTATAGGCCAGCTCAAAGGATGATGGGACTTTCTACTAACCGATAAGAATAAACAATAAATAATGAATGCTGTCAGAAGAAATTCTGATTGCAAAGCCATCAGAGATGAAAATGGAAATGAAATACAAGATGTTGTTTCCATCCTCATGTGACCCATCAAAATTTAGAAATAGAATCTCTGAAATTCTCACAAACCTTAAATGCAAAAAACTCCAAGACTTCAAATGGTACAAGAATATTTTTCTAACTAGAGTCTTAATTAGAGATGATTGTAACCAATCTTCCTTATAGGATTATCCTTAGTTTTCTCTGACAAAATAAGAACAAAACTTAGAAACCAAAATAATGATAGGATTCCATATGATAGCCTGACATATGGAGATTTGATAAGTACCATAAATGAAGAAGGATTAAGCCTCTGTATAGAATTAAAACTCAAATAACAACTTAAAAAAAATAAATAATAAGTAAAAAAAAAAATTAGAAAATTTTTGTCAATAGTTTGGCCTTCCAACTATCAAAACTCAGACGAAATCCCATAAAAGACCTAAAAAATGCAAACAGTATCAAAAGAAAGCAAAATCTTTCTGAAAAACTCAAAATAAAGTTAAGCCAAAACAAACCATATATTCTAAACCTACAGCAACCTACAAAATTAGAAAAAAAATTCTTTGTAAAAAAGAAAAAAACCTTCAAAACCACCTATTTGTTATAGGTGTGGCAAATCCGGACATTTTAGTTCGAACTGCAAAATGAAATTCAAAATAAACAACATAGTCTTAGATGAATCAAACCTCTTAGACTCAATTAAACAAAATTTAGAAGCCCTCCTTCTAAATTCTGATGCTAGTACCTCTGATTCAGAATCACAAACCTCAACAACATCAGAAGAAGAAATTTGTGTCATAACTAAATAACAAGACTTACTCCTTGATATTATTGATAAAATTCAAGAACCCAAACTTCAAAGATAATACTTGATCAAACTAAAAAACTCCTTGACTAAGGACAATAAGGAGAAAGAAACCCAAACTTACAGCTCGAACAATATCCTAAAAAGGTTTGAATCCAAAGACACAAAAGAGATTACTATCTAGGATCTCCAAAAGAAAATCAATGACCTCAAAAAGAAGATATCCCAAATAAAGATCAAACTCAAAAACTTCAAACCGATCAATCCCATCAAAGAAACTAATGATCTTGAAATCCCGACTTATGTTGAAGTCCTATCCCAATTACAAATCCAAAAATGGATAGTTGAAATAACTTTATTAATAAAGACTTCAAATTAGAAACCATTGCCTTAATAGATTCAGGTGCAGACTCAAATTGTATCCAAGAAGGCCTAATACCTATCAAATTCTTGGAAAAAATTAAAGAAAAACCGACCACTGCAAGTAGATCAGAATTAAAATTCAATTACAAACTCATCAATACATTAGTTTGCAATAATAATGTCTCTATGAAGACCCCCTTCATACTAGTCAAAAATCTAAATCAATTAGTCATTCTAAGAACAGTCTTCCTAAACATGATCAAACCCTTTCATATGAACGATGAAGAAATTATGACCAGGTTCTTAGGACAAGACTTATTCTTTCAATTCATTAATCCATATTTCTACAAAACCCTTGAACTTCTTAGGGAAAGTTCAGTTACCCTAATCCAAAGGAAGCAAAAGTAATTAGAATATCTAAAAGAAGAAGTCAGCTATAACAGAATAGAAGAACATTGTAAAAAGAAAATTCAATCTCTTTTAGACAAGTAATTAATCAAATCAAGTAGATCCCCTTGGTCTTGTGTAGAAATTGAAAGAAGTATTCCAAGACTTGTTATCAGTTATAAGCCCCTAAACACTGCTTTAAAATGGATAAGGTACCTGATTCCAAATAAAAAAGATCTCCTATCCAGGATAATTAAAGCTAAAATATTTTCAAAATTTGATCTTAAATCTGAATTTTGGCAGATCCAGATCGCTGAAAAGCACAAGTATGAAACTACTGGACCCTCTGAGAAATCTTTCATTGCTCCATTAGAATTTCAAAAGATCACCAACGATATTTTAGTACTTTCAAAAACCATTCCAACTGTTTTACACCTTAAAATTTCAAAACAAACTTCTTAGGTTTAATAACCAACTTGCAAAATTTAATTTTCTTACTTTAAGATATATATTAATTTTTGATTTTCAAACAAAAGATTACTCTCTTCCTAATTCCCATCTTCGGAATCTTCTATAGGGGATACATCTAATGGCTCCTAAAATGCAAACATCTTCTCAAAATTTAACAAATACATTTGCAGCACTCTCCTTAATGCCGGAACAACCAGATATAGTCCTCCAAGAAAAAGCAATACTCACAATTGAAAAAAAAAGACTCAGCCTCTGGAAATCAGTTCAAAAGAAATTACCATCAGAAATCCAAGATCTAATCCTCAACAAAGCAGCCCAGCCTCAAGAAGATAAGGAATTGCTTAGAACCCTATCAAGATATCTTGTCATTCAATGGTGTTTCCGTCCAAAACTTTCAATATCCAAAATAAACAAAAGCAACAACTATACAATAGTAAGGGCTCTCTATAAAAAACTTATTAGGACTGTAACTATTGACACTACTTGCGCAACCAAGATATTCCCAGGAGTTGTCTCCACAGTATTAAAACAAACTAAAAGATTTGGAAGAAGGATGACAATCAGAATCTATAGTGGAATTGAAGAAAGGAAGATGACATCAATCACTTACCCATTTTAAATTTATGATATCCACCTCTCTCAACTAGAGGATCCATATTGGTCAACTCAACCAGGATTCAAAGGAGATCCCATACAAAATCTCAATAGGCAATTTTATATAATTGACAATTATCTAAATGTCTACAGGATGACCAATATCTTGGAAAATCAAAAATGCTAAACAGATAGCAGGATATGGGCTACAATAAGTTTACCTATAACTATTCTTGACAAAGAAAAAGGAACTTGGGACATACTGCTTAATCCAAAAAAACTATCCAAGGCAAATACGGTATGAAAATTTATATACCAATGGAAGCATCAAAAGACAACAATATGAGTCATGGTACAGAAGTCAACCCAGAATCTACCATCAGTTTAGAGACAGAAGACACCAATTATCCGACTGTTATGAGTCATGGTACAGAAGTCAACCTGAAAACTATCCTCAGTCTAGAGATAGAAGACACCAACTGTCCGGCCATGAAGAAATATGGGAATACCCAACTCACTCAAGGCACAACTCCAAAAAGAAAAAGCAAAATGCAAAAAAAAAAGAAAAAAAAAATATTTCATTAATAATCTTTTTTGCAGGATACAGAAAATATTGGATGCCATAACATAGGATGCCATCAGAAAGAATGGAAGCCTGCTACCAATCCAATCAATCAAATTAAGTTACATAAATCTTGCCTAGCAAGCCTTAACAATTCTCTAGGCAACTATAAATATCCGTCAGGGTCTCTTCCATAAGCAAGCTCTTCCTACTCCAACTCTCCAACCCATCTCATCTCTCTTCCGTAAGCAAGCTCTTCCTACTGCAACTTTCCAACCCATCTCATCCTAATAATGGCGAGACACAAACACCACTACCACCAAAGGCGATATAAGCGACACCAACACCACCATGTTACTATTCACCTCCAAATAGAACTCAAGATTCGGCCTCCTTCTCCGGCACCTACTGATCCCAATCCACCATATGAGACTGATGTTCATATGGTTTCGAGAGTTCAAAATGCTGGAATACAGACATCCCGTAGCCCATAACCAAACCCAGGATATATCACAATTTCGGCAATCCCATCGGACTTTACTTTAGTACACAGAAGAAGACCTGCTAGCCTCGCAGAAGCCTACAGAAGAAGACCCATTAACTGCAGAAGATCCACTCCACCAAGAAATCCAAGTCCAAGCCCGTCCACCTCAAATACTTACAATATCAATGAAAACCTCAGAAGAGAATTAGAGAATCATCATGCCAATGCTTCCTCCTCAACAAGCTCAAGTTCAGCAACAAGTTCAAGCAGTGTAGAACAATCCATGTCACCCAACCTTCCAACGGATTTTCTTGCTCCATTGGCAGACATGTGACCATGAGGCAACTATCAAACCCATGGTTTTCCATCCATGGTTTCACCAAAATAAGGGGAGCCCATAGTTTCTACCCATGATTTTCCAACATCAAGGACACAAGAACAACTCAAAAATACACAAAGCATCAAAAGCATCCAAAGATGCCCAGTCCTCCTAAAATCAGCTCTCCTGCAGTTTCCCCCCTGATTTTTCCAAAAATCAGTAGCGCCCGCAGTTTTCGCCCATGGTTTTCTCCAAAAGATGAAATCTCAAGGACAATGACTCAAAAAATGTCCCTCCGGACTTCAATCAAGTTCAAATCCACAAATGCCTATAAAAGAGGACGAAGACCTCAGCTCAAGGGCATCAGAAAAAAATCAAAAAAATTGGCTTAAAGCAAGAGAGCTGGCATCTACTACTTCCAGCCATCTCTCCTCCCCCCAGTTCCTTTCTCCTTTTTAAGTCCTCTGTACCCAAACTTCCCTCTTCAACCTCTCCTCTCCTCTCTAAATCCTTTTGTATCAAACTTCTTTATATGTGTTTAAATGCTTTTATAAAAAGATATGATCTTTCGAAGTGTGCTGTTCTTTACCTGAAGCTTTTGTAAACAAGTATGTTGTTCTTCATTTTAGTATGTAAGATATTTAATATAACCAAGTTTTCTTTCCAATCTTTTTTTAATTATCTTTTGTGCATTCTCATATATGAATCTTCATCACACGGACTGAAGGTTGTCCTGTTGTAAGGTTTACTTTTTACAGTGGATTGGTTATCCTGGTACAGTGGATATATATTTATATTTATAATATATATTATAATATTTTATGATAATATAATATAATATATTATAATATAATATAATATTAATATAATTATATTATATTATATTATATTATTATAATATTATGATAATATATTATAATATATTATATTTTTGTAGATAGATTTTAAAGAATAGAAGAGAGGAAAAGAACCTTAAATGTTAAGTAAGGAAGTAATTTTTCTAAAAAAGTAAAAAATAAATTTAAAAATAAAAAGTATACAACTAGCTTTTAATTTTGAATCTACCTTTGAATGAGAAAGTTTTCAATAAAAATTAGGTTATGGACCATAAGCTACCTCCATTAAATACTAAAATAGCTTAAATAAGCTAAAACTATTCCAAAATCTGCATGTCCAACACAGCCTAAATCTCAATTTGGTGAATGTGACACCAGCCCAAGCAACCTGCATATGTTGCCGAAATTGTGCTTCCAATGAAGTGATACCTGCCAGCAACCACGAATCTAGAGTTAGACCTACGAATTATGAAACTCATACCCTTTCTGCCACCTTTCACGCGGCCATTAACGATGGCATCGCTCTCTTTCACGACTGCATCTTGATCCAGACACAAGATCCTCCCTTTCAGTCATCAAATTTAGTGCCACAGAGCATATAAAAAAATATTCTCAGCTTGATATAGGAATAAAGAGGATGCTTTATTTTTCCAATTAAGTTCAAAATCGGGACTATGTGGTGAGACGGAATCATGTTCTTTTCCACCGTTTTTTTGCTCAAAAAGTGACGTAATCCTGTTGAAACAAACGAGTAAATTTAGCACCGAACGGATAGCCAAGCAATACCGTTTCTGTATAAAATATCTGCAACTTTTAAAACTGCCCAATACAATTTCAAATAAGAAGCCCTTGCCAGAGGTTGATGAATAAAAGTTGGCTGGACGCTATTAGTCACAGTGCTGACAGTCAAAGAACCATTGCTTTGGTCTTCACAACTGGCTAATTTGTGATTGCTTGGTCAAAAAAAAAAAAGAGCTTGGCATGTGCTTAAAAACTTTGAGATGTATTTGCTGATGGAGCGTAAGTGAGAAGAAGCTAAGATTATCGTCCAAGCATCAATAATAAAAATATCGTGGCAGCATTAATATCAGTTTTCCTCTTTATGAATTAGGAGATAATGAATGCGGACATAAATATATTTATTACATTTTCAATAGACATTACAAGTGCAAAATGTTTTCTTTCCTCTCAAACAGTCAAACTTTTAATGCTCCAACAGCCTTGCTTATCTGCATGAATTCCACAATCAGCTATATTAAGCTGCAACTGCTTCTTGTTTTGAAGAGAGCTGGTTTTGGATATGTTGTGGGACTACATCAAACTTCGCAAGCTGCATTGTGTAAGATGCACGCCCTTTTGTCATTCCCCGGAGAGTGCTTACATATTGGAACATTTCAGCCAGTGGCACCAAGGCATCAACAACCTGCATTTGAAAGTATTGGCAAGGACCCAGTGAATGCCGATTGAAGAGCAATAACGAACAAGCACAACTTAGTAGTCAAAAGAAAAAGTTCACCTACAAGATGAAAGAAATTAATAACTGAGCAACGAATATAATCCTGGATGAACAATTAGTGTATGGTTTCCCTCTTCTCCTTGAATTAATGGTAAGCATCTGAATTAGTTACATAAATACTAAATAGGGTAGTTGATCGGAAGTGGAATAGAACCATCGGAGTTAATTGCTTGAAAAAGAGGATTCGATTATATTCATCAATGTTATGAAGAAGAATATTCCTAATAATGAAAGAATCAGAATCAAATCAGTGGTCATAAAATTCAGGTTTTGGAGTCTACCATGCTGCCTTCTGCTACAGGGATTTAGCAATAACCAGAAAAATGTAAGCCACACTAACGAGGACGATAAAATATGGTGCTTTTTTACATACCTTAAGAGCACCTGGCTTATCACTGAAACTATTGATCTGGCCTCTTCTGGAGTTCAAGTCACCAATAACATCACCCAAATGCTCTTCCGGAGTGACTACTTCAACTTTCATTATAGGTTCCAGCATTTTTGGACCAGCTTTTCTCATTCCCTCTCGGAAAGCACCCCGGGCTGCTAGTTGAAATGCCAGAACACTAGAATCAACATCATGATAGGAACCATCAACCAATACAGCCCGGACATCAACAACTGGGTAGCCAGCAAGCACGCCATTGCTCATGCATTCTTCCAACCCTTTCATCACTCCTGGGATATATTCTTTTGGCACTGCTCCTCCCTTTATTTCACTCTTGAATTCATAACCACTTCCTGGTTCCAAGGGTTCGAATCTGACTGTAATGTCTGCAAATTGCCCTTGTCCACCAGACTGCTTTTTGTGGATATATTTCACTTCTGAGACTCTTGATATGCTTTCACGGTAATTAACCTGAGGTGCACCTACATTTGCTTCAACCTGCTTATGAGGTGGACTCCATGATTAAAAACATGGCTGACAAAACTTGGAAATGAAGAACTAGGGAAAGAAACTACCATGAAAAATAAAAAGATACACCAGCTAAACAGGGAGATCCAATAAGAAAATGATAAAGGATGTGGAGTTTAGCTAGCAAATGTGGTTTCAGAATTCACAAACAGTATTCACACATGCACATGCAAATCAGAAAGTTTAATTATGCACTCAAGATTTTTCATGAGGAAAATTTTCCTAACTACAAGTGATAGGTCCGGGTAAAGTGATTAAAGAACATTAATATCTTATACGATAAACATATTTTACTTACAAATTCATCCAATATGACAGTACTATAATTTTAAATCATAAATATGTGGATTAATTTGAATAACATTTAAGAAACCATGATAACTTATGCAGAAGATAGAAATTGAGTGAACTCAAACAAAAGCTTCTTATTATGGAACAGAAGATCATTTATTTATAAGCTTAAGAACATGTTTCCAGAAAAGTAAAAAGATTTTTAGGATTCAAGATAGTTATTATTAGTTAGAATACAAACCTTGAACTCCCTCTTCAGCCGGTCGACGATGATCTCAAGATGCAACTCTCCCATTCCTTCAATAACAGTTTGGTTGACTTCCTCATCTCTAGAGAAGTGGAAAGATGGGTCTTCTTGAGCAAGCTTAATTAATCCAACTGCCATTTTATCAACATCAGCCTTGGTCTTGGGTTCTATAGCGACCTTGATAACAGGATCTGGAAAGTCCATTCGTTCAAGCACTACAGGTTTCTCAGGATCACACAATGTTTCACCGGTGATTGTATCTTTTAAACCTGCTAGAGCAATAATATCACCCGTCAAAGCTGACTTGATATCTTCCCTACTATTGGCATGCATCTCTAGAAGTCTTCCAATTCTCTCTTTCTTTCCCTTGTTTGCATTGAGAACATAAGAACCTGCACTTAACTTCCCTGAGTAGACCCTCAAAAATGTAAGAGATCCTACAAATGGATCACTCATAATCTTAAAGGCCAGTCCAGCGAATGGTTCATCATCACTAGCAGGCCTTTCAATGGTAACTTCTGGGTTGTCAGGATCAGAACCCTTCATTGGTGGCAAGTCTATTGGTGAAGGCAAGTAATCAACAACAGCATCAAGCAATGGTTGAACACCTTTGTTTTTGAATGCTGAGCCACATAAAACTGGAACAAAACTACTTGATATTGTGCCTTTTCTAATTAATTTCTTCATAGTTTGCTCATCTGGTTCAATTCCTTCTAGATAGTTTTCCATAGCTTTATCATCTGATTCCACAATAGTTTCTATCATCTGGGTTCTGTATTCTTGAGCCAAATCTTGAAGATCAGCTGGTATGTCTTCATATACAAATTTCGCACCTAACTCTTCCCCTGTCCATAAAATAGCTTTCATTTTCAGCAGATCAACAACTCCTTGGAAGCTGTCTTCTGCACCCACCGGCAATTGAACTACCAGAGGTTTAGCACCCAAGTTTGTCACAATCATGTCCCTAGTTATAAAAAAATTAGCCCCAAGGCGATCCATTTTATTAACAAAGCATATTCTAGGGACTCCATATTTATCGGCTTGTCTCCACACAGTTTCAGACTGTGGCTCCACCCCAGCAACACTGTCAAACAAGCATATAGCACCATCCAGGACCCTGAGAGCACGCTCCACTTCAAGTGTAAAATCAACATGGCCAGGAGTATCAATAATGTTAATTCTGTGATTGTTCCAAAAGGTGGTAGTTGCTGCAGAGGTTATAGTGATGCCTCTCTCTTGTTCCTGTTCCATCCAGTCCATTGTAGCTGTTCCTTCATGTACCTCACCAATCTTGTAATTCCTTCCTGTGTAGTACAGAATGCGCTCTGTGGTAGTAGTTTTCCCTGCATCTATGTGAGCCATAATTCCAATATTGCGGTAATCCTTCAGCGGTACTACTCGCTTTGTCTCTGGCAAGAAACCATTTAAAAAATGTATCACTTATATACCTGACAAACAATTATTATTTTCAAAAATGTCTTTTGGCATCTTAAAAATCATAGACAAAAATTTTTCAACAAGTTAATTCATTTCATATCTTTTCGTACCCGTTTTGATTTGCATCATGAAATAGACACACACATATACCACGTGCATCTATGACATGGCATATACCTAAATATGCAGATAGCTTAGTGAAATTTTTGTATCTTTGATAAGGCATAAGACTCAAGATATATGGCACAAGCCTCATAGATTATCTAGAAAGACCTAGAAATCTTTTAAAAAATAATGCTGTGAAAGTACTGGGTGAAGTAATAGAAGTATCGTGTATAAAGTTGGTTCCAAACTTGGTAGGAATTACATATCACAAAGCCAATTGTCCAAGACTTGGTTAACATACCACGATATTTTCTATCACAATTAAGTTTGGCATTAGGTTCGAATGTCATGATCTGGTAAATAAAAAAGAAGATTCACCTACCCTTGACTAGAAATTACCAGTGCTTCTCATATAAAGTATAAGATGAGGTGCAAGGTGTGTGCGCCTGATATGAATCTCTCTTCAAGGCATTTTGGAGGAACCATGTTTTGAGGTGGAAGGCAAGGCCAGCCTCAGATAAACCTTTACAGACCCATCTTAACATACAGTACCTGATAAAGTTGGCCGATAAAACTTATATCCGAAGCATAAATAAAGGAACGAACAACCAAGATATGGGAAGTTTTTTTTTTACATCAGCACATACAATGTTTGCTAGCATAACTATAGCAAAAACAACTTACCATCATACGCTATAATGGTGAGTATCTAGACTTGTCCCTGCTATTTGGAGTTGGCTATATGGATCTTCATTCGCCCAATATATTTCAAAATTCTCTCACAACTTTCATCTATGTGACCTTGAATACCAAATTGGATTCATTTCATACTTTAATGTGCTTCTCATTACTGTCTATCAACCTAATTCAAGCTTCCACCTTTTTCATCCAGACTTGGGACTAGCATCAGCATTTTATCCCTCACAAACTTCAATAAACATCAAGAAGAAGAATGGACATGCTATCTAGCCATTTTGTAGCAAGTCTAGTGTTAGGTATTAAACCTTTCCATGTCCAAACCACTTATCTTGCTTCAGTTTAATGAACAAATATTCCTAATAATGTTTAAATTCTCAGATTTGAAGATGATGGTTTCGTTGAGTCTGTATCTCAATCAGTTAAGATGATAAGTTAACCAGCAATGCAGAGGCTCTAATTTAAAAATAATAATAATTATAATAATCACCGGTAACTTTTCCTTTCTTCATCAACTATTACACGAGAATTTCCGGGAAATAAGAACAGCACCTGGATTCCTAATATTAAAGAAGGATTTAACACAAAAAAAAAAAAAAGTTACTCAGTGAGTGCTCTGCTTCTGAATCATTTACACAAACATACTGAATGCATTCCACAGTATATGCATCTTTACCATCATTTCTGTTGGTTAGTGAAATACAGACACAAGAAATCCTTATCTAAGACTCCCCTTCAACTTACTTTAGTTTAAGAGAAATAAAAGGCAAGAAACCATAGCAACTGCTAGAAACTACAAAGAGAAAAGGGAGCAGGGTATAAGACTGACCACCATCGGCAGCCATGGCGACGACGGAAGGTTTCCTTTTTCTTTCCTGCGACATTGGAGCGTTCGAATTAGGCCTCAGGAGGAGACCGCCGAAGAGGCCGGAGGAGGAGGCTCGGCGGAGGCCAGAGGTTAATAAGTAGTTAGGCCCCATGAAGCGATGGGAAGCAAGAGGGAGGGGACGGCGGGAGCCATGGAATCCGCAGGCCGCCGAAGCCGTTATCCTAACTGTTTCCCCCGCCATTTTCTATTTCTTTTTTGTTCTCTCTTTCCTTTCTTTGTCTTGGCTTCGCTCTCCCTTACCCTCCCCTCGCTTCACCGCTTCGCTCTGCTTCGGATGACGGAGGTCCGTCGCTTTTCGCACGCTACCATTTGAACAGGGAAGGAGAGGAGGACATCTTTTTTATAAAAATAAAAAAAATGAAAAAAAAATGCTACGAGCTTAGCCAACGAATTCATTAAAATATCGATATTGCCATGACCAATCGTGAGATCATGACACAGATTAATCGTAATTTTCTGGGTTGGGTCGAGCCGGTGGTCAGGATTAGCTGGCTTGGTCGGGGACTAAGCTAAATTTCTCCGCGATGGGGTTTAGCATTTTGGTGGGTGATTAGATGGTGATTTGTAGAGTGGTTTGTGAAAGAGGGGAAGGGCAGGAATGGGCACTTGGTTGAAAGGGCTGCGAAGCATCCACGTCTCCAAGCGTTCTATCCTCAATAATTTGATGGCTGAGATTGGATGGCTAGTATTTTAGCCCTCCGAAGCTCACCACAAACGGGCCCCGTTGAACAGTGGGAGAAGTATGAGAGCATTATCGTCCGTTCGGGTCACTCTACTTGCTTCAACCGGTTGCGTCGTTATTGGCCGCAAGTTACCGTCGAGAAGTTTTGTTTGGTTTTGGCTCTTGGACTTTTTTTTGACGCAGGGTGTTCTCCGTTCGACGGTGAAGAACTTTGTTTTTAGTGCTTGAGGTCTGCATGCCATCTTGAGCTGCAAGTAAACAACCCTCCCTAATAGTAAATACCCGTAAAATCCTTGTTACTTGCACACAAATTGTACTGAGGTAGTTCTGTTTGGATACCAACTTGGGCACTTGAGCTATAGGTTTTATCACGGTCAAGATTTGTTCTTCTTTTGCTATATTTGTTTGAAACTTTCTACAAGAGCCCTTAAACTGCCATGGTGGTACAAACTAGCCTTGGCGACAAAGGTACTGAACTGCACGTGGAACGTGCTCGGACATAGCGACTGCACGGTCTTCTTTTTTTTTTTTTTTTTCCTTTCTTCTTCTTCTTTGTTCCTCTTTCCTTTTATTTTTTTTTTGAGAATTAAGGTGAGTGGAAGTCAAACTAAATATCACAGTGGAGGTGAGACTGAACTTGGGTCTCTTGTATGAATGCAAGAGATTTTGCCATCTTCGCCAATAGTATTGTTCAAGGAGAATTTAGATTGGAATGCTTAACACAGCTAACGCAATGTTTGTTGATGCTTGTAGCCATTTCAAATTCTACATGATAGCTATGGTATCACATTAGGATGTAAAACGCTCCACGTGAGTATCATTATTTGAATGCCTGTCATGCCTAACCTTTTGAGGCCTAACCAAGTGACAGATTGCGCGTTCATCCACAGGGTTGCAGGCGAACTGAACAATCCTTGATAGCCTTTCTTGCTTGACTAGATTGTAGGCTGATTTGGGTTCTCTCTTCAACCTAATAAGAGCCAGGATCAAACCTTGTAAAGCTCAATTCATTGAAGAATCGAACTTGAACTCCTTAGATTTACAAAAATAAATCGGAGATCAACTTAACTTGATAAAATGCTTGTTCAAGTTCCATTCAGTAACAAAGGCATGTCCTGTCAAATCAACGTGAGCTAATTCAAACTTGACGCTTCTTTTATATGACGAACTGAGCCTTCCAGTAGCCTAACTCTTGACTCGGCTTGGCTTCTTCATGAACCTACTTATGCAAGAAGGCGGTGGACGACGAAGAAGAAATAAAAGTTGGAACAAGAGAAAATGAGGGGGACGAAAAGGACTCGATTCGCCAGACGAGGATGGGACTCGCTAATTGGAAAATTGTTATCTCCATAGTGAACACCTGCCATTCTCTTCGTCGAGCGAATCTGGTGTAGTGGAATCGTATAACGCTCCCACGGTACTGACCGGACCTTTTCAAACTTTTTGAAAATTACACGAACAACATGATCGGCATGATTTTTCTTTTTGTTTTTTTTTTTGGTAAGATGGAGTCATACATAACGAGTATGGATACAATAATAATAATAAAAAAAAAAAATTAGAAAGAAGTATAATTTTTCTTTCTTTGTTTTTTCTTTTCCTTGCTTTTCCGGAAAGACGTTAGAGAAACAGAATTTCTCTGGTATGATGAACCCTGTTTTTGTTACTTTCCTTTCATTTTCAAACCCTTTTTAGAAAAAGGAAAAAAGGTTTGAGAATCGCTGCAAAATTACATCAACATCACCATCGAGATGATTTTTTTTTTTAATTATTAATATGATCAACTGAAATGAAACCATACTAATGAAGATGGTAGCATGAGCCCATCTCAAATTTATCTGTACATGCACACTCCAATCTTACCCTCGTTAACTTCTATAAAACACTCCAAATAGCATACGTAGTCGCATCCGTGTGATTAAGGAGAGGACTGGGTGGACGAGAGCGCATTGATGAGCGCCAAGGCATTGCTTGTCAGCCGCGCCACCTTAACGACGTGGGCCCTCACGGCATTCTTTACCTCGCCGTTCATGGTATTGCCGGCAAACCCATCCATGCAGGTGTCGTCATTGGTGAGCGCAGCACTCACCCATGTCTGGATGTCATTGATCTTTAGGCCCATGTTCTTGCCTCTCATGTGCGCCATTTCTTCGAGAGACTCCTGGAGCTCGTTGACCGAGTCGCCTAAATTCTCCATGCAGTCGCTCACCGCTGCCGCCTCTCGAGGTTTCATGCGTCCAGCCGTAGACATTCTCGACATCATGGTGGATGTGGACCGGGCGGTGGATAGGCTCACCGTCAAGGCGGCGTGAGCTAGTTTCATGGGACTGTTCTGGATCGTGCTCGCGTCGGATGAGAGGGAATCGAAACAGAGGATGGGGTACTTGGTGGCACCACAAGAGTTTCTTATGAACCGGGTGTTTGTTGGTTCTTGGGGACCTACGCTTGCTCCATCGCATTCTTTCAAATGAAAGCTAGTGAAAAGAAGAGCAAACAGGCCGGCAAGTAAGAAGGAAGAAGCAGCAGTGCTAACATGGTTCTCCATCTCTCGATGGAAGTAAGAAGAAAACGGGGACAGAAAAGAGAGGAGAGACGGCGGACTAGATTCCTTAGGATGGGTAGTGGTGGGTGGATATGGGTGGGAAAATGGTGCCGTTTTATAGCTACATGGTAGTCCATTTGTGGCTCCCACAACTCTTGCCGCTTGAAATTGGTTGCATGAATGTAATGTTATAATTTGGGCTAAAATTTAGCAGCAATCAGTATAGAGCAATTGTGCTGCTGTTCTCTTGAATAGTTTCCAATTGTATCATTTCCGGTTGCCAAGTTCTGAACTTCTGGACGCATGTCGGCAACAGAGATGGCATAGTCATATCTAGCTAGGATTCACCGAGTAGAATCACCATGCTGCTGCAATGGTTGCAGGTAACTTATTTCCAAAATTAAATACATAATGCTAGTTGAAAACATATAGAGAAATCCCTTTCATTAAGTCCTAGCAAAATTTGTTTTCTAAAATAATTACCAAAAACATAAAATTTTAAGTATTACCATAAAGCTACGGCGAGATTCTCGGTTTGAAACTGAATATGTTACTAAGATACACCTGAAAGATGGTGGTGCCGAGTTCAACAAAAAAAAATTTATTTGTCGGAGATTGTCCGATGAAAAATTCTCTGATGCCTAAATTAGTCGAAGTTAAAAGAACGGATAAACTAAAAGAGAACAGTGCCTTAGATTAACTTA
Source organism: Cocos nucifera (assembly GCA_006176705.1). NCBI lineage: Eukaryota > Viridiplantae > Streptophyta > Magnoliopsida > Arecales > Arecaceae > Cocos > Cocos nucifera. The sequence goes on from QRFJ01000045.1 coordinate 4,100,518, forward strand.
AGAAAATTTAAGATTATTTACCAGATTCTCCTGCTTATCTCCTTTTAAATAGAGAAGAACCGCGTTAATATGTATAACATCCATCCCTTAAGGTGCAAGAATATGAGTGTTACTAAATTAGTGAGTAGTTAATGGCCCACAATATCTTAGTAATGGATAGTTAATGCCATGTTTTAGACACTGTAACTATTCGTAACTATTCCACTGATCCCGAATGCCATGGGTTGTGAGTTTCAATTTCATTATAGATTTTCAATCAAGATTCGAATTAAATAATTAATATCTTATTTAGATGATAGTTAAATATATATCGTTGTAGAGTTATTCTATTACAATCTAAATAACATCATCATATATACGTCGGTTGTTTGATGGCTCTAACTTAATCGGTTGTGATCCATTCATCTTTATTATTCAACAGAAACCGATGGTTATCCATCTTAGAATAGTCGGATGAATGCCGAATAAACTCTCAGTCGGTTGATATCCGAATATTTTCTCCAACGGAAGAAAATTGATTAACTATTGAATTTGATAAATGCATTGCCATCGTTCCCGATAATACTTGAAAAAGGGAGGAACATATACCAGATATTTAAAACAATAGTTATAAAATTATTGCACGTATCTCTGAAATCTTTACATCCTACTGCATTATTAACATAGGGACCACTTTAATCATGGTCGTCACGCTTTCCCAGCCAACTTTCGTTTCTCCCAAGAATTTTTTTGCCATTTATTAGGGCGTAAGATTTCTTTGCTGCCCCGTACGCCGGAGAAGTCAAGTGGCATCTTTCTTGCTTGCAAGCAGATTCATGTCCGAGACCGAGAGCAGTGCTTGTCCGAGACCGAGAGCAGTGCTCGTGGCGTCTCTTCTTCCAACTTGTGAAGCCTCTTTGACCAGATATCCGATCCAGCGTGGAACCTGGTCCGAAATGCGGCAGTTTGGGTCCCAAGCATGCGACAAGGAAATTATTGGTACCATGGGCGTGCAGCCCCTATTACCCATTTATGTTTCTTTTGTTGATGTCATGGTCGCGGTTTAGTGGCTACAGGCTGTATAAAAATATCATCTGAATTACTCCGTCCCTCCACCCCAAAGAAAAAGAATTATTATTTTTTTAAGTTATTCTCAATTCCTCTGTCTGACCAAAATAATACTGTCACACAAAATCACGAACTATTTGATTATATCAAATTATATGAAAATTGTTGCAATCTATACATAAATTGTTCGTGACTAATTCAAGAATCCTTTATATATCCAAAAAAGAAAACATTGGGATAAATGACAATTAGGTGTGACCTGGCAGTCGATAAGGCCAATGAAGCTAGGGCGTTTAAGATGATGGGTCCAATGACCCGCACAGCCATGCAACTTGAGAACAAATCGGTTTGCATGCGTTGTGACGCTGATGGAGCTATGAACCAGGCCTCTGTCTGTCCCAGCGTTTCTCGGGCTTCAGATTCCTCTCAACATGGCCTCTGGCGCTCCAATTTGCAGGGTGATCCTATGTTTCCGATAGTAAGAGTGGTTACCTGGATGTGTTAATAGGCAAATTTATCCTATGTTAATACAGCGGCCACTGTAAAGATTTCATTGACCTCCCGCCATGTTCGGCAGGTTAAATTTGCATGATGTATTCAATAAAAGAGAGCATTTGATGGATGTGATATCGGGAATCAATATTGTTCAGATAAATACGCGTTATATATATTTTAATGTATTTCTCTTTTTTCCCTTCCTAGCTAGATCATTTCGGAGTGAAAATGAAATGGTATATAAGGAAAATGCACGGAATACTCGAGAAATTTCCAGTGAACCTTATGATCCTACAGGGTAGAATAAAGAAATTCCTTCAACTCATCTAACTTGGAGCTTCTGAAAGAAAATTTTAAAAATATATATATAAATGATGGAAGTTGAGCTTAGATCCTTCTTATATTAGAGAATCATTAAATTAAGTTACAAAAGTTTCAAATATATTTATCTAATTTGGATCGGATTCCTCTTCTAGTTAAAATAGATTATATTTTTTTTAAAATAGATATAATTATTAAAAATTATGATAAAAAAGTTAAAATTCCATAATAGATCATAATTGCTATATAAAGTTTTGTCGTAAATTGTTTCGTTTAATTCTTTTTAAATTACAAGACATATCCAATCATTTTTTTTTTAAAAGAAAATTAATATTTTGATCAACCTATTTTAAAACCCAGATAATGAAAATTGATTATGATTACTTTATGTACCATACTCTTAAAAGATGGCATCACTTTATAAAGCTTGAAAAGTCACTAGATTTCAAAAAAAAGGAGCACCAAAATCAGGTGCCTTACGCACAAATTACGACCTTCAAAAGTATGATATGTAATTTAGCTTCTCAATGTAACGATATCTATACCATATCTTTTCCGTCATTGCTAGAGTAGTTTATATCAAGTCTGGTGGTTCTTCTAGATCATCATGTCCTGTACATTCATATTATAATTTTAGATATAACTCATACATTTTAATATAATTGATATGCTGTCATGCACATCTATGATGCTTCTATAGATAAGGATAAGATCAATTAGCATGGGTGCCTACTAGATAGACATGTTTAGCCTTCACCTAGTTTATTAAGATAACAAATCTTAAAGAGATACATGAAGTAATTCAAACTAAAATTGCTGGTAATAAGTCCTAGTTATTTTACAAATTGAACCAGTCAAGACTCACTTGTTAGATTATTTATCATCTTCGGCACTAGAATTAATCATCATGTTATAGGTCCCTTTTGATACTAAATTTCAAGGACTTGCTCTCGAGGCTCCTCGATTGATTGCTAAACCTGAAAAGAAATTCTCTTATTAGAGCTTTTCAGGCAAGGGATCCTATAATGAAGCAATTCAGCCAGAATTCAGAGTATAGTCAAAGAAAGAATAAGAGGTTAAGAGAGTGAAAAAGTATAAGAACAAAAGAATGAGAGCTTTAGATGGGGGCTTTAGGGCTTATATGAGAGTCCTCTACCTCCCAGTATTTATGGAGGGAGGTCGGTGGCTATTTCCATGATGAGCGGCACATATAGAGAAAGGTTGGTGGCTATTTCCACGATGAGCGGCACATACAGTAACTACATACAATAGCTAGTTCATGGCTCAAATTAATTGCAGTGATTGGCCACACCATCCATTAATTTTGAGTGCCTTAATCGTAAAGTAATAGGCACACGCATATATAACTGCCAACAGCATTCATGGGCCAACACGATCGTAGTTTCAAGTTGTCTTTATTTGAGGTATCGAAGTCAGTCATATGGAGCTTGTCTACCTTAGATTATACCGAGATTAGATGAAATATTCTCTGTATCAATCTCAATTTTGAAGTTGTGCCAAGTTGTAACTTTTTTAAGAACTATGATAGCAGGAAACTTGGTTGAAAATTAGGAGAAAGCGATTAGTTAAGAACTATCAACGCCACCACATTAGAAGTCCGCGACTTCAACAAACCCACTATCATATCGGCGATAAAATAAGGACTCAAGGACAGCCCTGACCTTCTCCCTGAACAAAAACCTTCCCAAGGATTATTCTAAACTCCTAGCTAGCATGCGAAAGTATGCACAATTGAGAAGAGTGAGATCCTTTGTCGGGAGGAGAAAGAGAGAAAGGATGGTGGAAAGAAGAGGTCCTATGAAAAAGATCATGAACTGAAGAAGACCAAAGAAAATAACAACCCCAAGAAGTAGCAAAGGATGAAGAGTCTCCAGCGCCACTTCAACGACTACACTCCACTCTCTGCCTTGCGCCCTCAGATTCTGATGGAAATCGTAGATAAGGATAACCTATGTCGACCGCGGCCGATGACATCTCTACCATATAAAAGGGATCGGAAGAAGTGTTGTCAATTCCATTATGATCATGGCTATGACATCGAGAAGTGCCATTAGCTAAAGGATGAGATCAAAGGCCTCATCTGCAAGGGATAGCTCAGAAAATTTATCTAGGATAGAGGAAAAATCTTAGTGGAAGAGTCATGTCGGGATGTGGCCAATGCAAAGGCATGCATCCGCAGCTGTCTTCCAACGACTAACATGACCGGCATAATCTTGAACACCCTTGGCAGCTGGGAGGAAGCTAAAGATTCTATTTAGAAAAAGGTTGAGCACCAGGAAAACAAACTTCTCTCTTAATGATAATAATTTTTTTTTAACAAAGATATATATAGGTAGAGTCCGAACTCTCCAAACTAATGCAACTATCGTTTTCACGATAATAGTAGATTTTGATGCAAAAGTAATAGAAGCTCTACTACCATCTTGTTCTATGGTACTTTCTAAAAATGATGTTGCTTAGAGAACGATTCGGATGGATCCGTACACTGCTAGTCCGAATCTCGAGTGTCTCCATAATAGCTGAAGGTGAAATGCGCTCCCTAAGCTCCTCACGGCCTAAACACCCTTGGCATGTAATATAATCATAAGATAACCAAAACTGGGTGCACCAAGAGCAACAGTCTCTATATACCATCCGCTCGTCCAAATTCCAACCAAGAATATGATCGAAAGGATGAAAGGGAACCAGGTACTGACTGGATGTTGTTTCATGGCCCTAGTTCATAGAAATAAGCCTCAAAAGAACTCTGCTAATCAAGGGGATAGACTCGAGGAGGGATGAAATTGAAAGCTGGACTAACCAACAGCAGATTTCGTTGAGGAAGAACTTGGGAAAGATCCAAACCAATCCACAGGAATTGAAAGCAGATCGCCTAAATATCTTAGAAAGTGGTTGGTTATATATCCCTGGGCAAAAACCGACGCAGTCAAAACCAAATTTGGTTAAGACCTAAAGACAAAAGAAGAAAATAACGAACAACACCTTAATCGTAGCTAAGTCCTCGAAATCACTGATTAGCGATGAACCGACCATAGGAAGATGCCCTTGACCCAAGTCAAGATCTGTGCAGACCAACGTGTGTCAACCGATGCCTCCAGACCACACATTGGAATCTCTCCGACAACGGATGGTAGGTCAATACAAATAATCAGTCATGATAGCTATCCAAGCGGAACAGAAGAACATATTGGTAAAGCCCTGTGAGCTCTCATCAAACCTCATAAAAACACTGGACACCCTTCGGCCCAAAGTTCAAAGTCTGAAAAAGCCTGATGCTTACGTGTGACCATGAACATGACAACGATCATCAACATTCCATAAATAACGCATAATAATGCCAAGTAAGCACAACAGACTAACTTTATTCATTGATATTATTCATCTACAATGAAGGATGCCAAAAAAAAGGCACCAAATATAAAAAGATGGAAGGATGAGTCTTCAATCATCATCTAAAGAAAAAACCCCAGTCTCCTCATTGCTATTGCCCGAGTGAAGATGGTGGAGGTCTAGCTATAGCATCATATGCTCCAAACGAGTCATGCAGTATTCAAAGCATTAGATGTAGGTGGAGGTGGCTGCATCGGTGACCTACTCCTTGAATACCATTAAGGACTTAAAGTCCTCAACATGGGACTCCCGAACCTTGATAGGGATCCATCAAGAGGAACCCCCGTTGCCTTCGGGAAAGGGGGAAGCAAGCCCATATCCCACAGGAGCTGGATCCTGACTTGCTTGAGGTGAAGAACCCGGGGAGGCTCTGGAGTACAAACAGATAACTCAGGTAGTAAACCTTTGGCCCACTTCTGTTCCTTGCAGATGATTGATGCCTTCTCTTTCACAGTGTGCTTCATGGATTTTGGCAATGACTTTATAGCAATCAGGTGATGGAAATGAAAAATCCTCTTTAATGATGGAATCTTTACGCATGGATGGTCTATTTATAGACATTCCCAGTTGTACGAATTCGCTGAGTTAAATCGCCAAATCGCATCACCAATTTAAATCTAAAATAGCATCCTTTTGGATTTATCAATTCAAATTTGAGGAGCGATTCCTGAAGAATGCTTTGAAAACCATTACCTTCATTCACGTGGCGGGAAGCCCATGTGGCACCAACATCCATCCTCATGGAAGCCCTTCCATGCAACTATTTAAGCCCCATTGACAATAAGGGTGGCCAAGTCAGGAAGTGATGTGTCACAAATTCTCAAAGACACCCTTCTTAAAAAGTAGTGGAGATTGTACTCCAAGAGGAGCTATCCCCTCGTGCGCCATATATGCATCAGCACAATACCTAACAGCACAAGAACATGCTTTCGAGGCGCCATAACTTTGACAGAAAACTAAATCTTGCAGCATGTGCTTTCTTCGAACTTTAGATAGAACCTCACCCCAAAAACAATCTGAGATATAACATTGGTGTGTCTCCAAAGTCCTATAATTGGTTATTTCAGTCATATAGGTGAAGCTCAGAATCTTGGGGTCAGGCCAAAGAGTTCTCTCAAGAGCTCCTCTCAAAAAGAACATTCGAACACAAGGTATATGAATAGTCTAATTTATTTATTTACTAATCATTTACATCAGCAGGTGTCCAAAAGGAGGTACTTAATATAGAAGAAGAAGAAGGAGCGGGGCCCTAATCCTCATCCAAAGAGAATTCTCCAACCTCATCATCACTGCCACCAGGGCAAAGATGCTATGGGCCAATTTTGGGACCTCTTTTCTCCAGCAAGCTTTATAATCTTCAAATTCTTGAACATAGGCTGCAGTAGAGACATCAATCATCTCCTCCTTGAGCGGCGTGGAAGACTTAAACTCCTCGATATAGTGTTCTTAAACATTAGCTATGATCCATAGAGAAAAGCCAGAAGAGCCTTCGGCACCCCAAAAACTAGACGTGCCCGTTCCAACCTTGGCTAGAGGGATCAAAATCCAACTCGATGATGGTGGAGCGCATAGAGCCCCCAAAAGACAAACTTGGGACTCTAGTCCTGACTCCGACTCTGGCCCAAAACTTCTAGTCCTCTTCAAAGAATAAGAAGAGTAGGAAGACCCACTGCGGCTCGCCACCATCTTATCCTTAACAATCTTTTTAAGAGACTTTGGCGATGGCTTCATACTGGCAGGAAGAAACTTTTTGACAGTAAAATCCCACTAGTGGATCGGTCTATTTATAGACGTCTCAAATAATGAAAATAAGCTCATCAGCCAGTAGAGTTGCACCACCCAACAAATCTGTATGCGGTGGACAATTAGTCCTTTTTCATTGAAAACTTCAACCAAGATCTTATTCTCCCATTCTCGTGAAAGCAATCCAATTCACAAGGCAAAATTGACTCCCAAAAGATGTACAATCTGTCTGCATTTTCTAAGACACTATGTACATTGATGGAATGATCTCCTCTGTGATACACAACTCAAGGTCGTCTAGTGTATCAATCATCTCAACATTCGATCGAAGACCTACTTCCTAGCACCGAAGGAAAAAAGCAAAAAACAGTCTTTGAGCGGTAGCCTACAAACCGGTGATGTGCCCAACTTTTGATGACGTGGTAAATACTGAGATCGACAACACATCCAACTACTGATTACGTGGCATGCATCTTCGGTCAAGTACTGACCATTTTTGATCGGCCTGTAATCGACTTCAACTTCAATGGATGACAAATATTCAAAAAAATGGGTATCAGACAGTCATCGGCCATACAACAGTCAGCTCCTATGAGAAGCCCTGGTATCAGCATCCAGCCAATCACATTTAAATTCATCCCGCCTCTCCGCCAGTCATTTTGCAACGTGAAAGCTGCAAAAGGCTCTTGGCGTGTGGATCTCGCTCAATTGACAGTCTGTCACAATTGCAAATATTTCTTTCACTTGTGGGAAGCTGATACTGCGACTACCACCCAACATTCCATGACTCTAGTGGCTAAGGTATGACAACTCCGGTAGGCCCATCTCCCTAAAAAGATGGAAGAAAGAGAAAGTAGGGGGAGGAGGATTATCGCTTTTCCAAAAAACTTTCATACTCAAACTCTCAGAATCTCATCATTCTTATCTTTGTCTTTCTCTATTCTCTTTTTCCGATTGTTACTGACTTGAGCACCGAAGGGCCTTCCATTGAAGAACCTTCCATCTTCTTCTTCGACGTCGAGGATTTTTTTTATAGATCCCCAAGAATCTGGCTCTTCAACTTTTCTCTAGCTCTTTCGAAGAATCTTGCCATGATCCATATCGGAGAGGCACAGCAACAAATGAGAAATTTAACTTGCAAAACTAGATTTTGATGGTTAGTTAGCTTTCAATCAACCACTTGTACAAATATATTTAAAATTAAAAAAATATCTAGGAAAAAAATTTTGAGTAAACCATGGTGAGGCAGTCAAGATTGCATGATTGGATATTTCCAACCCAGCTTCAAACTAAATATTATCCGAACTCATGAAACAAGAGACTAAAACCTTGTCAATTAAGAAATTTCAGTGATCCATTGGAGGTTCACAGCATACCATGAGGACATAAAACGGCATATTCCTTTCTCAAAATATCTGTGAGTCCTGATCAGTGGGACTGGCCGATGCAGGTGCCATCTCTCTCTTGCCAATCCTCAATTAAAGAGTTCTCATTATTTCTACCCAAAAAAAAAAAAAAAATTTCTCATTAAACATCATTCTTTCGTTGAGCCAATCTTTTAAGAGAAAGGACATTCTGCTTATTTGCTGAAAGAAAAAAGATTTCTTTTTCAAGCATAGGACACTAATAACTGCTGTCACATGGTAAAATAAAGAGTTTCTTCCATGGGTCCAAAATATTGTTGATGTAGACAACAACCTTCATATCATTGCAGCCCTTCAAGATCATTATCGTGAGCAAGTTGAGCGCCCAAACGGAGTAATTGCCGTTGTTGTGGACATACACAGCCAACAAGTTGCATGTTTCAATCAGTGGCGGGGGTCGTGTCATGCTCAAAAAATATAGATTTATCAACTAAATATCCAGCCGTCATTTACTAATTCACCCAAAAAAACGCACATTTACTAACTGGCTGGCCTTTTTTAGGTCCATTCGATCCCCGATCTATCGTGGGTTGGAAAGCTTCCCGTAGATCTTTTGTAAACGGATCGTGGCTGTATGCTTCGTGCGAAAGGAGGACACGCTTTCGTTCGCCCCCGAAGACCGTTATTAACAGACGAATGTATAGGAAAAGGAATAGAGCAGCGAAAGAGAGAACAGGCAAAACAAAAAAGAAGAGAAATAAAATGTAAAAAATAGAGACTGAGAGTGGAAAAGAGAAGAAAAATGAATCAAACTGCGCTGGCAAGAACACAGCTATGTGGATGAGATCTTTATATTGCTGTTGTACCATGGTCTTGAGCGATGCTATATATGGAGCTCTCCACGCCGACCTCTTGCAGCATCAGAGCCCGATCTTGCATTATTGAGGCGCGGAAGCCAAGAAACAAGGCTCTAGCCAACTTCATCAGCTACCCACTTGCAATGCGGAAGAAGACAGCTATTTTGATAGATTAAAATGTCTTTCCTTCTGTTCACCAAATTTAAACGAGAAGGTGGAGGCTCTACAATGTAGCCACTCCATATGAAGCGTCTGAGGTCCGAACTAGCTTCAAATTTAAACCAGAAGAAGCTTTTCCACCTGTGAAAACGAGGATAGATGAGCACCATCAGACATCCAAGATAACTCTTTTAATATTCTTGATTCTGGTGGAAACATTTCCAAATTCTGGCGGAAGATTATAATCACACAAGTTAGACCATTAACTGATTTTGAAATGGCTGAGACAATAGATGAATGCTTGTCAAGAAAGTTCCTGGAATTTCTCTCCAACAGACCTGAGCAAAAGCAGCGAGCAATATTAAGGTGATATGCCGCGTTGGTTTTTTGAAAAAAATTCTTTGTTCTCTAGTTTAAGCAGAGGTTTTCAAAGCTCGATTGAGGATATAGTACTCCAAGGGAGAAGAACACTGCATTCTAAATGATAGAAAATAGGTGGCAAATAGAGAAAAGATGATCAACCGTTTCATTTGCCTCTTTACAAAGCACACAATCGCTAAGAATTTTCCCAAGTTTTCTGCCAAAATTTTTATCTTATGTTTGATTTCCTATCCCAATATGACTAAAGAAAGCACTTAATCATTAACGGGATGCTGAGCTTCCGGAGCATTCCTACAAATGAACATTTGATGCCTCTGGTGCCATGTTGAAAGGCCATTTTACTTATTTACCTCCCTGGAGATGCCTTACCCATCCGTACATATATAAATATACATATTTAAACCGATCCGATCTGTATATATTTATATATATAAATTTTAATTTTTTTTAATTTTTATATCTAAAATATAATATCAATCTGATAAATTCAACCAAATCAAATCAAATCAAATTTTTTTAGATCAATTTCAAATGATTTTATAGATGGTCGGTTCAGTTTTAGTCTCAATTTTAGGGAGCTGATTTAAATCAGTTCTGTATTAAGTTTAGCTCCAAATCGACTAAATCCAATCAGTGCAAACTTCTCTAGGCATAAAGATCATTGCATGCACACTTAAATGAGAAAGTGCAATTTACGTCCGCTTTATTTCCATCCCAAGTGCGATGCATGACATCATCGGATTCATTAGACATTATTTACGTTGCGCCTATAATCATTCATCGCGACATCATCGGATATATTTGCCCAAACCAAATCTCAAGTCAATTGGTTATTGCACAAGGGTCCATGGAGATGATAACCATTTGAGTACACGTTGAACCAAGATAGAAATACTGCACCCTTAAACCAATGGCTCCACTTGATGGATTTTGCAATGTTCAAACATGCCTGAATTGGTAAACTAAAGCAAGCACTCACAACCAGTTTGGATGCGCGGATTTCTCATCCGGATAAATTACGATCTAATCTCAGCTTTTGAGATCACAAATTCTACACTGGAGGTGATTTTAGTTGTTATTCTTAAAAATAGAGATTCTTGAGCTGTCTAGTTTCCTGATCAGGGGAAATGTCTCCTTTTAACTAAGCCGTTCCCACGGTTAAACATATACATAAGAGATATTATCTGTGCAACTTATGCGGGCATCTTGGTTACGTTTCTAGGCTGTCATGGGCCATGTCATGTCACATCTCTTGAAGCCACGTTTAATCTTGTACCGGTTTGATATATCTGGAAACCGACCACAACCAACATGACTGAACCAAGCAATCAAAGCTTGCCACGAGCTAGCCATGAAATACTCACCTAGGCCAATCAATTCTCACCACATGGCCACTTCAAAAGATATATAGAGATGCCCGAGTCTCCCACCACTAGATTATAGTTGTTGTCCTACAATGATGAAATGACTTCCATAATTATAAGATACACATCTCACAATATATTTTAAACATGTGAGCGATTATTCGTAACAATCTCCCATACACGTCTCTAGATTCTGGTCATGACGGACTCTAACCCTCGCCTATTTAAACCATTGCTAGAGATTCTTCAAGTAAGGCTGAAGTCCGAGTATCATTGTAAATCTAAGCTGAGTCTGTAGTTGTTTTATGTTGAGTGAGGTCCCTTTGTGATCGAACCTTTTTAGACTGTCAAAACCCATTTTCTTTCTCCCTCACTCGAGCTTCCTCTCTCTTTCTCTCTCTCTCACTCTCTGTTCCACTCAAAATCTTTTTAGTTATCTTGAGATAATCTAACTTAAGCATTGGAGAATCTTTCACTAAAAAATCTCTAGCAAGTAGACTTTTTCTATCTTTAGGGTTTCAAGATCGATCCTGATGTTGGAGCGAAGATCTAACCACCATCAGCCAACTTGTAATCTCCGACTAGCTATTTGGATTCCTTAACCACCTTTTCCAACTCTCTAGCATATTGGCCTGAATATTTTCAAACACAACATAAGTCATGGTGCACATCCTTAGTTTGAGAGACACATGAACGGCATTCAAGTTACAATTTCAAAATGACACTACGGTTAAAGAAATTATACATTGGTCAAGGAGGACTATAACTTTGATACTCAAATTTAGATGAACAACCCATGCAACTTCAGAGAAGATAAAACTTACCCTCTATTGGTACTGTTATGGAGTTGTGCAACCTCGACCATAATCCTTAGGTTTCATTTAAGGACATCGACATATGGCTACTGTTCTGATGATGCAACTGTTGACTTCAATCAACAATTCATCACTCATCGAGCACTTACCGACCTTGGGATTGGAGTCATGCCAACCATAAAGGATGAGATCCTATGATCTACATCGATGCGAACATGATCAAGATGGAACTTCGACCATATGCCGACCTCAAGCCACCAACCCACTCAGCCTCATGAGTAATTGGTTGGAATCTTCCAACAAACTCAAAGAGTATAGGCATAACAAACACCAATGTCTAACAATCTGGATTTTCTATTCTAACAATTTATGGAATTAGAGCATAACAAACTCTGATATCCCTCCATATAAAGAAATAATAAGGGGATCCTCGAGATAAACATAAAAAAATTAAGAAGACTAAATTAAGTCACACTAAACTCACATATTCTTTCTTTCTCCTTTCTAGTATGCTCAAGCTCCAGCTGACTTAAGCATCGGATGATCCCCCACCGAAGATCCTCAAATGCATGTGGACTTCTCTTGTAGGTTTCTGACATTCCAATCCCTAGAGTCGGCATTCCTCCTCAGCCACATCGGTGATCTCCGAAGTATTGATGCAACAAGTACGAAGTATGGATTGGAGAAAGAACATGTAGAGGAGGAAAGATGGAACTTTAGTCCATCATCTTATATATTTGGTGAAATATGAAAAGATAAATAAGAATAATTATGTAAGAATCCAGATTTAAAAAAAAAAAAAATCCTTTGAGAACTTACATGACTAGCACGTAAGGCAAGAAGGCAGACTCTCATATGCTTCTTTCTCCATTTTTCACTCGAAATAGGAATCCTAAGGTTCGTCAAATTTTGATGAAAGCCCTAGGAATTGATGTAAATAAGGCCCCTAAATCCTTCTCCTAAGCATCACCTCTCAAACCTCGATTGATTGCTAGCAAACTCCATGGGATTTTCGAGTATTTCTATCGAGTATTTTCGAGAACAATCATTGCTTCACCGTCGTTTTGTCACTGGAGTCAAGGTAAGAAGATCCTCACCTCTTTTTCTGGTCCCTTAGGCACTGTCAAAAATCTAATTATAACCAACAAGTCACCAAATTTTTCTTTGAACTGAGCATCCTCTATTTTTATGTTTTTATTTTGATTCTTTTCCATCGTCAATTGCTATCGCCGGTCACCGAAGTTTGGTGGTTGCCACCATCGAGGACTGTCCCATCAATTATCAGCGGCATTAGCTTGGAGGAGAATTCCCTCAGCACTAGGAACAAGAGGAATTAAATCCCCTGTTCTATGAAGAATGGAAGGAAAAGAGGATGCGGGTCCTCTATTCTGTCAAGAAAATAAAAAAAGAAAGAAAGAAAGAGAGAGAGTTGGTTTAATTAGTTTAGACCCAATTCAATTAAATATAGATCAACCTGGGTCACATAGATTCAATTTAGAAATTGGTTCAAATCTAGACTAGATCCGAGCTAGATTAAAAGATTTTCTAGTTATTTTAATTTTTTAAAAATAAAAATTAATTAAATTATTTGATATGCTAGAGTCTTCAACAGTAGAAGAATATCGGATTTAGAGATTAGTTTGACAAGATTGTAGAATTTTAAATCTGATCAATAGATAAGTTTCTCTTATATCTGAATTTATATATATATATATATATATTTAAAAATTATATTCTTATATATAAAATATTTAAAAATTATTAAGTTTTAAAATAATTTTAGCTATTAAAAATGATTGAAAAAAATTAGATCATGCATAATGATACTTTTATATGTTATAATTTTGAAAGAGATGATTTTTCTTAAAATTGCATGATTTCTAAAAAAAATATATTTGTTCATCAATGTATAAAATTTTAAATAAAAATTATTTTTATTGCTCTTTTGGATTATATAAAAATTAAATTGACATTGTTATAAGATAAGTATTTTTATTTATAAAAAATTGATTGTGATAAAAGCATGAGAAAAATTTTTTAGTTAGATTATGATCTAGATCTAACCAACGGGACTGATTGTTGGCCATACATCAAAAACATATTTCTTCTGGGTCTAATCAGTTGAGTCTGATCGTTGGTAGAGTTAGTCCTTTTGGCCTTCGTCAATGAGATTGAACATTAGTAGCATATCGATGGATTGGATATTCTTCGTTCAAAACTAATCCTTTTGTCTTATCATGGGGCAAATCATGGCCGTACGAACTAGAGCTAGTTTTTTCTAGTACATATCCATGGATCATGTATTTTGCATATAGGGACTAGTCTCTCCTAAGCCTTGTCATGGGGCTGATCGTGGTCGTTGTCAATGAAAATTGAGAGAATTTTTAATTTTTACTGATGCACATAGCATATTTTGAAATAAAATTATATTAATGTATATTATTGCTAAATTATTATAATTTAAAAAATAATTATGCTTGATCCCTCCAAGAGTATTAGTAACTTATTGAGCCTGTAAAGCTCACCCCCTCTTTTTTATTTTTTTATAGATTCCAAAAGAGCGTATTGGGCTTGGGACTGAGCAGTGAGTTGGCCTTACACATTCTTTAGAATTTTATTCTAAGAAATATGTGGCATCATGTGCCGATTAGAGTACTAGATTTGGTGCATGATAAAGTGGTGTCAAAGCTTAGGTTTAAGATTATTTGGGACTATGATATAACTGACTAGAACATTACAAATTTGTGATATAAGTAGAATCAAAACTTAAGCTATGATCATTTGGAACGGTGACTTAAGTCATATTTGAGCATAAGATTATGATCATTAAGGATGTGACAGAATAAATATATGATCACTAAAGATATGATGAAAGTAGCAAAATGATTCAAAATTTAGATTTTGGATCAATAGGTATTATGATGAAATTTATACATATGTGGCATATGATGTCTATAATAAAATTGATGAGTTATATCTTGAATTTCAATAAGTAAGAGTTTAACCTAAGTATGAGAGGTTAACAATTTATTATCTTATTGGTTTAGAAATATTTAGCAAACTTGAGATATTTGATAGATTAAATTAGAGTATGTTGGGGATAAATCCCGCTCCTGCCGAAGCCCGGCCCGACGCTCAGCCCAATGTAACCAGTAGCCGCTGAAGAGCTTCAGCGCCAGGCGCCAGGCCGAGCCCCTGCACCAAGGTCCGGGCCGAACTGCCTAGAGGCCGAACTCCCCTACACCAAGGTTCGGGCCGAACTGCCTAGAGGCCGAACTCCCCTGCGCCAAGGTCCGGGCCGAACTACCTAGCTGCCGAACTCCCCAGCCCCAGGCTCCGGGCCGAACTCCCACCGCCAGCCGAACTTTCTGACGGCCGAGCTCCTTGGACTCCAAGCGGCAGGACTTCTTCGGGAGATGGACTCCTCCCAGACGCCCGTTCGGCCACCCGAACTCTTCCCGGGTTTTCCTTTCGGACCGACCCCATGCGAGCCCAGGCGGCCGAACCCCTTCGGACCGACCCCAGGCGAGCCCAGGTGGCCGAACCCCTTCGGACCGACTCCAGGCGGGCGAACTCCTCAGCAATCGTCCCTCGGCCGAACTCTACAGATGGCCGACCCTTCAGCCAGCCGAGCTCCTCCCTGGTTTCCCCTTCGGCCGCACTCTGTTACAAGTCCGAACTCCTCCGGACGAACTGTCGCCTGCAGCAAGACCGGACGGCGCCTTCCTCTCCGTATCGGACTCCATGCGGCCCACGACTCGCCAGTATGGCTCCCACGATCCACCGGACGATGCCGTCCTCTCCGTACCGGACTCCATGCGGCCCACGACTCGCCAGTATGGCTCCCACGATCCACCAGACGACGCCGTCCTCTCCATACCGAACTCCATGCGGCCCACGACTCGCCAGTATGGCTCCCACGATCCACCAGACAATGCCATCCTCTCCGTACCGGACTCCATGCTGCCCGACGACTCTCTGCCAGACGGCACAGCCATCACCATCAACTAAGCTCCGCTATAAAAGGACCCCTCCCGACATACTAAGGCTAAGCTCTCTGAACTCTCGACTCTCTAAGCTCTCCTCCTCATCTCTAAGCTCCGAAACTCGTTCCGAGCACTCCATTACTGTTGGCCGAAAACTAACTTGACCGTCGGAGGGTCCTGCCGGAGCCACCCCCCCACCGGTTCCGGACGGAACTTCGTTTTGCAGGTCCCCGGCGGCGACCTCTGCGGCCTCGATTTCGGCAACCTCCGACGAGGACGGATTTCTGCACCAACAGAGTATATAGCAAAAATGTGGTGGTGTTAATTATTTAAAGTTGATCGAAAAGATTGATTTTAATTCAGAAGATGTTATGCTAGAGGATTGGAATTTCTTTTTAAGTAAAGGAGGCTTTTTAAGATCTCGAGAATAAGATAAGAATTTTATATCCTTAATGTTATTAGCTTTGTAATATGCTAATTTCGAGAATAAAATTATTTAAGGGAGAGAATATAAGAATCTAGATTAAAAAAAAAAAATCTTTGAGACCTCACGTGACTAGCATGTGAGGCAAGGAGGCAGACTCCCATCTACTTCTCTATTTTCTACTCGGAATATAAATCCTAGGGCTCATCGGATTCTAGCGAAAGCCCTCGGAGTTGATCTACATAAGGCCCCTGAATTCCTCCCCTAAGCATCATCTCTCAAATCTTGATCAATTGCTGGCAACCTCCATAGAATTTTTGAGTATTTTTGCCAAATATTTTTGAGAATAACCATTGCTTCACCATCATTTTGTCGTCGGAGTCGACGTAAGAAGATCCTCACCTCTTTTCCTAATTTCTTAGGCACCATCAAAAATTTGATTATAATCGATAAGTCATTGGATTTTTCTTTGAACGGAGCATCCCCTATTTTTATATTTTTATTTTTGATTCTTTTTCATTGTTGATTACTGCTGCCAATCATCGAAGCCTGGTAGCTGCCACCGTCAGGGACTGCCCCATCAGTTATGGGCGATGTTGGTTTGGAGGAGAACTCCCTTGGCATCGGAAACAAGGAGAATTAAATTTTCTATTCTGTGAAGAATGGAAGAAGGAAAAGAGGATGCGAGTCCTCTGTACTGTCAAGAAAATAAAGTATGAAAGAAAGAGAGAGAGGGAGAGAGAGAGAGAGAGTTGATTTAATTGATAGTTTAACTGATTTGAACCCAATTTAATTAAATATAGATCAATCTGGGTCACGTGGATCCAATTTAGGAATAGATTCAAATCTAAACTAAATTCAAGCTAGATTAAAAGATTTTCTAATTATTTTAATTTTTAAAAAATTAAAAATTAATTAAATTATTTAATATGCTAGAGTCTTTAACACCAGAAGAACGCGAGTTTAGAGATCAGTTTGAGATGATTGTAGAATTTTGGATCTAATCAATAGATAATTTTTTTTATCTCTAGATTAATTAATTTATATATATATATATTTACATGTTTAAAAATTAGATTCTTATATATAATATATTTAAAAATTATTAAATTTTAAAATTATAAATTTATTTATAAAAAGTAATTAAGAAAAATTGAATCATGCATGATGACACTTTTTTATGTTATAATTTTGAAGGAGATGATTTTTTTTAAATTATATGATCTCTGAAAAGAAAATATATTTGTTCATCAATGCATGACATCTCGAATAAAAATTATTTTTATTGCTCTTTTGGATTATATGAAAATTAAGTTAATACTGTTATAAGATAAGTATTTTTATTTATAAAAAATTGATTATGATAAAATCATGAGAAAAACTCTTTAGTTAGACTATGATCTAGGTCTAGCCAACAGGACTGATTATTAGCCATACATTAAAAACATGTTTCACCTGGACCTAATCAATCAGGGCTGATCGCCGATAGAGTTAGTCCTTCTGGGCCTAGTCAGTGGAATTGATCACTGGTAGCATGCCGATGGATTGGATATTCTTCATTCAGGACTAATCTTTTTGCCTTGTTACAAGATAAATCATTGTCATGTGAAGTAGAGCTAGTTTTTTCCTGGTACATACCGGTGGATCAAATATTCTACATATAGGGGCTAGTCTCTCCTGAGTCTTGTTATAGAGCTGATCATGGTCGTAGTCAACGAAGACTGAGAAAGAATTTTTGATTTTTACTAATGTGTATGGCATATTTTGAAATAAAATTATATTGATGCATATTATTACTAAATTATTATAATTTGAAAGATAATTATGCTTGATCCCATGGAGATATTGGTAACTTACTGAGCCCATAAAGCTCATCCCATTTTTTCTATCTTTTTAGATTCCAGAAGAGTGTATTGGGCTTGAGATTGAGCAATAAGGAGGCCTTGCATATCTTTAGGATTTTGTTCTAAAAAGTGTGTGGCATCACATGTCGATCTGAGTGCTGGATTTGGTGCGTGACTGATTACTTCTTCTATTTGATATAGAAGGAACGAAATGAATGATGAATGATGTTTGTATAATATTTTTACCTTACTACCTCTTAATAATTTTTTTATTATCTATTTATAATACTTATTTATACTAAAGAAGTAAATAATATATAAACTTATAATTTTTATAATTTATCATAATATAAAAATATATAAATATTTAATTTAATTTAATATTATTTTTATAAAATAATTATTAATGAATTATTTTTTAATATATTAATTATATAAATACTATTTAATTTGTAATTTAATTTAAGTAGTTAATTAATTTTATACAAATAGTTACTTAAAAAAAATATAAATAGAAAAATAGAAGATAATTATAATTATAGAAATTATTACTAAAATTAAATAATTAATAATATAATTTAATAGTATAGGATTTTCATATGCCTAATCCATTCTTATTTGTATCTTTTCATATTGAGAGGATGTAAATTAATGGACCAAGATGAATAGGCAATCTCTCATTATCTATCATTCTTAAAACTTTTGAATTAAATAATAGAAGGAAGCCATCAATTCTTCCAATTTTATCCATCCTCCATCTCACGACTCCTACCAAACACATGGTTAGAATGCTGGATTTAATGTTACTTAAAGTTAACGCAACCACTTCTACAGAAAAAAAAAAAAAAAAAATCATCAGTCCTATGAATTAGCCGGTTATATTTAAATCTCTCATGTGCACAGAGCCATGGATAAACAAATGAGGGATCTTGACACCATCTTATCGAGTCTGCTACTATCAAATCTTTAAGCCCTAGCTTTTGTAACTTGAGTTCATAGAAAAGTCTTAACACAATCTTACCAGGTCCACTAATTCAATCTTTAAGCCCTAGTTTTCGCAACTTAAGCTCACAACAAAGTCTTTCCATCGGTTCTTTCCATCGGTTCTTAGCAGGGGAAAAAAAAAAAAAGGCCTTTCAACCCGGTGACGATGTCACCTCCTTTTCCGGTCTCTCCTTTGAAGAAACCTTCAACCAAAAACGGGGAGAATTTTTCATACTTTCTTCCCTCCAATTCCTCCGAACCAAACAAATCCTTAATGTTATACCAATTCATAGTGCAAGACCACAGTTTGAGAGATGCGTAATCCATGAGCGACATATTCAAGTTATATTCTAAAATGACACGCTATAGTTAAAGAAATTACACGTGGGTCAAGTGGGACTATATCTTTGACGCTGAGATTTGAATGTACAACCCGCGCAACTTCGGCGAAGAAACCAAAACTTTAGAATGCTGGATTTAACGTTGCTTGAAGTCAACGCTTGCACTTGTTGAAAAAAAAAAAAGGGGGGGGGTCGGGCCGGGGGGGTGGGTGGGAGGTCAACGCCTACCACACTGTGATACTTATCCGGTAATTAAATCAGTCACTTCTACTTGAATCTCTCACGTGCACAGAGGAGGAATCTTAGTATGGTCTTACCGAGTCTACTAATTAAATCTTTAAGCCTTAGTTTTTGTAACCTGAGCTCGCAGCAAAGTCTTTTTTTTTTTTTTTGTTTGGTAAAACCACAGCAAAGTCTTTCAACCGGTGACGATGTCACCCATCCCAGAGAAGACGGTATCTAAACAGGCGACTAATGGTTGTCATTTAGGTGTACAAGATCCACCTTGCACGGCATTCTTTTATGGAAAGCAAGGGAAAAAAAAAACGATCCGGTGATATCCAATGCCACTGCGTGGTTCCTTGGGCTACTCATCGGTGGTCAATCAACCATAAATTGCATTTTTTTTCGGTGAACTCCACCAATCACCTTCTGCCACGTTGGACAGGTCTTGAGGCTGCCGATGGTGGTGCCCTGTGAGCAATAGCATTATTCCGGTATAACTCAATGCGAACACGGGGAGGCGTTGTAGTATTGCGTAGGTGCTAGATTTAAACAGTAGATACGTAGCTGGGCCAGACGACACGGTCCCCAGGTTGGCACCGTGCAGTAGTTCCACCTAAGCCAATGCGTTTGGCAGGTCAAACACCCTAGCCAACTGGACGAACCTTCCGGACTTGTTCGGCTTCACCAACCGGTGTGCGTCACGTGAGCCAGCTCAAGTCTTACTTGGATAGACTCGTGTCTCGAGAATCTCCTCCAAAGGATCACATCCATCGATCGCATCTATATTACTAAAGCCCGGCCCATTCTCTCCACTATATAAGAGTTGTCTGGGAGCAGTCATAATCCACCCAAACTACTTGGAAACAATCACCCACCCATTCCTTTCCTCAGCCTTGTTCCTGGTCCTCCTAAAACTGTTGCTGTCACCACCATACAGGAAGAAAAAAATGGCACGTTATAGTAGCACCTATTTTCCTTCCTGCTATGCCACTGCTGCTCTCACCACTCTGCTCATCTTTGCTTCCTTCGGTTTCCATGGCATAACAACATGCAGTGCAGCGAGAATCCACATCCGCAAGAAAGCAAGCAACAACTTCATCTCCACCAGGTGCAGAACCACAAGTTACCAGCGCCTGTGCCTCGACACGTTCACATCCCATGCCAGCACGATCCAGGACAACCCCTCGCTGCTCGCCCAGACCGCCATCTCGGTGTGCCTGGCCAGCGTGCAGAGCACATCGGCCGTGCTGTCGAGTCAGTCAACCACCGGGGGCTTGGGTGCCAGAGACGCGGGTGCGGTCAGTGACTGCAAGACCACCATGGGAGACTCCGCGGTCAAGCTCCAGAAGTGCTTGGACGCGATGGGGAGCCTCAGAGGAAAGAAAGGGATTGATGACATCCAAACCTGGATGAGCACGGCGCTGACGGACGTGGCCACGTGCAGGGAGGGGTTGGAGGCGAGCAACATGGATACTAGCGTCAAGAGTCGTATTGTGAACGCTGAACAGCTCACAAGCATTGCTTTGGCTCTTGTCAATGGTCTGAGCCCTGCGTCTCCGTGATGCCACTAGGAGTTGTTTAGCCACCAAAGGTCGCCATGCGTTAATGCATACAGTTTAACGTTTATCTGTGCAAGGTTCCGATGTAGCTTATAAACAATGTTTCAAAATAGCTTATATATTTGATGGATTTATGCTAGTTCAAAGCCTCTGAGTGCGGAGCTATCCGATATTCTGACCAGGATGTGAGCCTGGCTGTGCTATAATCCTTGTCAATCCGCTCAATTAGTTTCATCAGAAAAGAAAAATGGAGATCCATCCAATTAGCTAGTGGAGACTCGAGAGCAAGTTTCAGCGGACCATTATGTAGACCATCCAACCAGCTTTAAGAGTCATGTCCATCACCTAATGCAGTTATTGTGCATCTCGAGGCAATTTAGATGGTAGAAACTAAAGGTTTCAAATGGGAACTTGTATGTCTTTCTGCGTGCAACATGCATCTCTTTCTACATGACCTATAAATCTCCAATTTTTAATTCGATAGCATGGCTGCTATAGAGTATCATACAATAAAGATCTTATATTCTGCCCCCGTAGCAGATAATTTTGCACCTTAAAGAATAGGCTCTGAAGAGCAAAGCCTCGTTTGCCCTTTTATGGGAGCCCCATCACCATGTCTTTCCTCTTGGAGACCTTGCTCTTTTCTTATATCTTCTCCTCCCAACAACTTTCGTCACCGTCACCTCCGGCCGCTGCCGTCTTCAGCCATCTATTCGGCCAACAGCGGCCACATCGGCCAGCCCACTTCTTTGTCAAGACCCTCGCCTTTCCTCCTCTTCTCCTCTATTTTGTAGCATATCCAAATTAATTACTTTCAAACCAAGCATGGACGTCATGTTTAAACTAAAATTTCCATGTCATCAGCTTTACATGAGCCCCTCCAAATAACAGAACTAAGCTATTTTCTATTTCCTACCAAATTATACCGTTCAATTTATGTTTAGTTACAGCTATACACAAGTCCAGAATATTTGCTTGCAATGTCACGGTGCTGGCAACTGACTAGGAGCTATGTCAAGGTGGTGGCCATGCTGTTATTGCAGATTCTAAGGCCTGGGGTATGTGGTCTTCTAGAGTAGCTATGCTGTAGAATTTTTATTGTCCTAACTCCAGACAATCCATTTTGATCAAGGTTTTTGATCAAGCTGTTTCCCAAGTTCCAATTGACTTGCGTATATGCTGCTCTGATGACCCGTTGGCATGCTACCCTACATGGCCCAATGCAGCCAATCCTAATTTGACCTAACTCAAGAAGGCAATTTCGAAAGACCTAGCCCCAAATGACTCAGTTGACCGACCTAACTTGACTGAACGTGAGTCCATATCATCCGGATCGGGTTCAAGTTCCAACCACTAATCACTTTATTTTAGCTTCAAGTCAAATAATCAACAATAATGGCAAATTGTGGCTTATCTCAATGGTCATACCTTTGTGCCAACCTAGTCAAAGGTTCTTGGTTCAAATCTTGAGTCCATGTTTTGATAAAAATGATTTAGGAAGGATGGATCTTTCATATATTTGGTTAAAGATGGATAAAAATGAAAAATAATTTTCTTCTTTATTTGGTATAGGATAAATGAAAAGAAGGATGGATGATATTTATATAATATTTTTACTAAACTATTCTTTAAAAAAAAAATATTACTATTATTAATTTATTATATTAATTTATATTAAATAAATAAATAATATATAAACTTATAATTATTATAATATTTAATTATATAAAAATATATATAAATATTTAATTTTAGTTTAGTTTAATTTAATAAATAATTTTATAATTGAATTATTAATAAATTAAATATATAAATAACTAGCTAATTTATAATTTAATTTAATAATTAATTAATACTATATAAATTATTAATTAAAAATAATAAATAAAAATAGAAAAAATAAAGATTACTTTATTTATTTAATTATAATTATCAAAATCATGTATTAAAATTAAAATAATTAGTAATAAAATTTAGTAGCATGTGATTAATAGTATATATAAAAATAATATGAATAAAAAAAAAGTAAAGAAATATAATAGTTTTATCAAAAAAAATAATAAGAAATAATTTTGTTAATGCAATGCTTCATCCATCTTTCCTTGCATCCTCTCAATTTGAGATGATGCAAATTGGTGGATCATCAAATTCTACTTTTTTATTCATTCTTCTTATAATTTTTTGAACCAAATAATGCATGGAGGCCATCCATTATTCCAATCTCATCCATCCTCCCTTCTATGATCCCAACTAAATATAGGGCAAAAGTTGATAACCATCAAAAAATAAAGATATTAAATCCGATAACATGAAGAAGGGAGATCAAGCCTAAGAATATATTTGATCGAAGAATAGTGGGGATATCTCTCCAAGGTAGGAGATACCCCGCCACATGTACACCTAACAAAGGGAGAGGAATAGCCTTATACATAAGAAGGGTTAAATAGATAATCAAATGGTACAGTATTATCCACTATTTTGATGGAATATATTTACATTATGAAAAAGAGGGGGTTACCCTTCCAATTACTTTTTACTCGATCCACTCTCTAGATGTACATAAACAAGTTCTTCATTGTGATAAAATTAAATTATTACAAAATTTAATGCATATTAAATGCATTTTATTTCTTGCACTTATTCCTCTAACCAAACATCAAAAGCTCCTATCCCATAAAAGAAATCTTATCATCCCAATGAGTTTCCTTACCCCAACAAAATTTAATTTGCAAGTAAGCGTAGCTTAATGAACTAGGTATGGTAGACTAAAAAGAGAACCCTTTGTCATCAGTTAGATAAAGACCTAATGAAGGCAATGCAATTAATAGCAGATTACGTCATTAAGACATTAGTTACGAAGAATACACGTACAATGGAGAACTTCTCCAAACTCCAATTCTATTAATATCTCCACGTATACATGGTACTTACCCCGCGAAGGAGGAAGATGTTTGGAAAGAAGATGTTTAGCCACAGCTATTAAATTCGCAGAATATCTAACGTGCCATGGTTTACCAATTCAAATGTCCTCTTGTCAGTTCTCTCGGCAAAAGACAAAGTTCCTTGTCAGAGGTTTTTGAATTTTAATTATTAAGGGTTGGGTAACTAAAGGCCTGACGGCATTCTTTTTGGGAAGGACGAGCAAGACTGCACTCAATTTAGTGGATCTAGCCGTTCAAAGCTATGAATCCCCTTCCTCTTCTTTCCATCTTCATTCTTCACAAGGTTTGACTTCTCAAGTAAGAAATTATTTCATTTATAGAAATCGCATGCAATGCAATTCTGCTAAGAAAAAAAAAATTTACCTCCCATGAGTGCAGCCACTGGCACGAGGACAGAAGGCTCTGTCGAGCTGCATTATAGCAGTTGTACCCCTCCATTTGTCGGGGTGATTGCCAGCGTGGTACCATTCCTACTCCTACGTGGAGTCGCTACAATTGTTTTAAGGATTCGTTTGATTGAAATATATTATTTATAAAATAATTTAATAATTTATAAAAATTATTTATTTAAAAAATAATTATGAAAAAAATTTATTTTATTAATAAAAAATTATTTAAAAAAATAATATTAAAAAAATATTATATTTAATTAAAGATAATTCTATATAGAAATATAGTAAAATTTATAAATATATTTTTTAATATAAAATAATTTTTAATATTAAAATAATATTATTATTTTTAATTAATTCTTTTATGATGACTATAATCACCTAGTTCTTTGCATAACATCATCTTCATCTTAATTTTTTATAAAAAAATTATTAAATAAAATTTAAAAAATATTAGAATAAAATTAATAATTATATATATAATTTTATTGAAAGTATTTTTATCAAATATGCATTATCATCATTTAAAATTTTACTAAATATCAATATTTTTATAATATTTATTTTATCTTTTCTTTTCAAAAAATAAGTATGGGATTCACCAATTTTTTTAATATCCTTTTCTTTCATTTTATCATACTAAATATAATAATTTGATATAAAAATTATTTTTTCATAAGGGTTAAAAAGGGAGAGAGAGGGTAGAAGGCCTCAAGCCGGGGTTTTTTTTTTATATAAATATTTTGAGTCTACCTCTTGTTCCAGGACATTTTCTGTTTTTTTTTTTTCCTTTTTTTATTTGCTTTATTGATCCACACCCTCCTCACGCTAGGAAGAAAGGTATAGGCAAGTTTATGCCTTCGTAGGTAGAAATGGTGGGGTATTTATTGACATAGCCAAATTAAAATAAAATAGATTACGATAAAAGATTATATATATATATTCCTCTAATTTAGATTAGATTTTTTTAAATATTTTTAAAAATTAAAAAACTTAAATTTATTCTATCTATTTTCTTAATTATTTTAATATAATTCTTCTCCTAAATTTTACTATTTTTTCTCATTAAAAGTTTCAACCAGCATTAAACAGTGAGTATATTGCTGATTACATTGCACATTGGTGATAACATAGTATGTGAAAAATAATACAGTAAAATAAATATATATTTTTTATTTTGATAATACGACATATAAGCGATGATATAGCATATCAATGATGTCGTGTTGTATAAATGATGGCATGATAAATATTATATTATAATTTTTTTAATTAAAAATATCAAAATTTTGAGCATCATGTTATTGGCCATATGCCATATCATCATTTATATTTTACATAATTATCTATATACTATATCATTAAAATAAAATTATTTATTTATTTTATTATGTCATTATCCTCATACCATGTCATATCTATATGTCATTACATTTTCAATCAAGCACGTAATCATCTATCTAAATGATTTTTACCATACAATCAACTGCATAAGCACCAATTATTGCCGATTAAACTTTCAATGAGAAAAAAGTGGTTGGAATCCGGTGGAAAGGATTGTATTAAAATAACCAAAAGAATAAAGGGACCAAATTTAAATTTTTCTAACTTTGGAAGCGTTTTAAAAATCTGATCTGAAATTTAAGGGCCAAAAATATAATTTATTTAAAAAGAAATAAGTCCAAAAAAAGCTTGACACTAAGTCCACCTCATTAATCATCATTTTCTTGGATCCTTATACTCTATTTCATTGAAAGGCACCGACATGCTATTTTGTAATTAAAAATTATGATGTAAAATTTTCAACATGATTCTTATGATTTTATTTTCCAACATGATGAGTTTTGCGTTACAACCATCCATATTTTGCATGAGAAATATTAACAGTAATTTTGTCGAGCAGATTGGTCTTATCATTTTTTGATTTTGTTAAGGAAAAAGAGAATTCCTTCGACCTATTTACTTCCTAAAATCATAGTATTTGATTAAATGCTAGATATATTGCATCTTACTCTTAAAACTTATCTAGATTCCGGAGTGAATTCTTGAGACATGTCCATATGATCGATAACTTACTTGAACTACTTGTTTAGAAATACGAGCATCAATATCTAGCTCGTTACGGCAAATGGATTGAAATTTCGACCATGCTTCAGAAGCATCTTTAAACCCATGGGTTTTCTTTCTCTTTTTCTTTTTGGATTGGGGGGCGGGGAGGCGTGGGGAGAACGGTGTCTACGGATGATTTGTTTTCTTGCGGCATTACTTGATTATTCTCGAAGAGCTCAAGGGCGGTAACTTTTCCATATGTTACCGACTAGATTTGCATGATAATTGCACATTGTGATACGATGGAGCATGAAATTTCGAATGAGAACGAACATGAATGAAACATCAAGTTCAAATCTTTCCCTCTCATATTTTTTCTGAGATTAGGTATTCAAAAAGATGAGAAAAAATAATCAATGGTGTGAAATCTGTTCTTTAACTCGAGTCTGATTTCTCGTCCAATAGAGCCTCATTGAAATCCCACCAGATTTCATGAATATATTCTCTTTATCGAGCCTTGAATATGAAAATTAATTACTGGACAGAATTAAGTCAATAATAAACATGTTTTAATATATACAACTTATACCAAATGAATTTTGAAAGTAAATTAATTCAAAGCAATATAATCCATGGACTACAATAAGACATCTCCTAACTATATAGAAAACAAATTCCACAGTTTAAAAAAAATAAATCTAATCTTATATAAAACTTTATTGTCCATGATAACTTGGTCAAATGATGCTGTTGGTATGTTTAAATGTCATTGAGGAACAACAGAAATTAGTACTAAAATTTATAAATAAGTTTTATAATCTCGATCTTCATCGTGGTTTTCTAGTCAGGCAGAATGAGCTTTACTTTCAGCATTTTCAGATTTAGTTTCCTCAATTAGAAGCAGTTGTGGGAACAAGTTTCAAAGGAGATTCTAAAGTGAATGCATTAACCAAGGTAGAAGTTTCATGTTGGTAATGTTTCAATGAAAAAATAATAAAAGATATAACAATCCAAAAGTAAGGAACTGACAATAATAAAACCTAAAATGATGCAAGATAACATGGTAGGGATCATTTAAAGTGGATTGCATAGTTTGAGATATTTGAAGATACGTTTATGGTTGTTTCAAGATAATCCTGTTAATATGTCATGAACCATGTTTATATTGTTTTAGAGGGTAATAAAGCATTAACCATTCAATGGTAATTTAACTTATCACAACCTGATGAGTAAAAAGGATGAGCTCATGTGATATGAATGGTGCTAATGTTTGTGTAAAATAGTGTAGGACTAAGATATCAATATATTCCATGATTACACCATTACCCACTTACGGTCCAGGCAGTCCAGGCTCTTGGGATGGGCAAACTGAGGATGGACCTAACCTTGGCTTTTTTTTTGCACAAAGTGGCCATCCCAAGACTCGAATCTGTGCCATTGCACTGGTTAGCCCAAGCCCTTTACAACCGCTCCAAGCAATGATCCCTATATATCTCATGATTACATGAATTAAAATTTACACATGGAGATGATAAGCATAAAAGTATTTGAGTAATGAGGATTGGATTGAGATGTATGCCTAAAAAAGTCTTTAGGATTTTAGTTTGATACTGCACATATGAAATTTGTGCTAGAATTTTGTAAGTTGAAGAACAGAGCTTGAAAATCCATTTTTCAGCGGTCCCAATCTACTCCATGAACCTCTTTTTCCAAAATGTTACTTAAAAGTCCTGGAGACCTTGAAAAAATTTACCTTTTTTCTGTTGAATTTGTTGGAATCAAACACCTAAATGGTTCAATATTTCTCAAAATCTGCAAAATCTTTGTCCAATTTTGATACAATACTTCTTGAAATTCATATACATGAATGAATGAATAAGTGTTCAAACAAAGCATATTCTGCCCATTTATGTGTCAAACATGTCCCTGTAAGTTTATTTGAGCCAAACCTGAGAAAACTGACTTTTATTTTGGACTGATTTTGAGTGAAATCATAGGTTTTTTTTTTTTTTGGTTTTTGAGTTTTGCTTTGGTCTTATTAAACAATGCTTTAGTCTATCTTCCTTGGAAAAAATTGCTGGTTTATAGAAGAAGAATCACAGAAGATCATCATACAATTAGGTTCCTGCATGCCAGTGCTTGTGCAATTGCTTTAGCGATGCTACTTTGACATGGTCAAGTTTTTTTTGTCTTTTTTCATCATTCTTAATTCAAGTTATAATAACGATCTTGAAGTATAGAATTTCGTTACTATTCTTTGGAACAACTTCAAACATTCTCTTAGGCACTGATTGTTTTGAAAAAGTTGTATCTTCAGATCAAATATTTTTAACTTTTGTTTGAGTTTTTGGCTACCATATTTGATAGTCAGATGCTTGTTACCTTCTTCTTGCTAACCTTTCCTTTGGGGGATGTGAAAACGAAAAAGCCTTTTCATTTTTTTTTTTTCACATAGAGATGATGAGAAGTTGGTGTGTTTCTGATATCCTGTTAATATTCGAAACCCTAGCTTTGAATTATGCATGTTTCTGGTAGTCCTGTTGATATCGGAAACCCTGTCTCTTTATTTGATTGCAGTGGAAAAGATAGAGAAGTAAAATTTGCTTTCTTTGACAGGGCTTGACACCTTATGAAAAAAAGAAATATGTCTGGAAAATGCTTTACATTTACATGCTGGACTATGATGTTGATATTGGCCATATGGAGGCTGTTTCTTTAATATCTGCACCAAAGTATCCTGAGAAGCAGGTAACATATTCTTAGTCCATTTTTGCAGTTTTATGTTGCATCAGATCCTCAAGTTAATTAACTCTTCAGAATCTCTATATTCATTTTACGGGTATGCTTTTCTTTCTTTTCCCAGAATATGGGGTTCTTATCATTTCTAGAATGCGATAACCTTTTGGTATTGTGAGGTTTATAGACAATGCTATTTTTTATACATGTATATACATATACGTGTTTGTGGATGCACAGATGCTGGGTAGAGATGTTCCACACAGTGTATCAATTGAAACACAAGTATAGAAAATGTTAAGTACCGGTTATCCCTAGTTCTCTACTATATAACATGAATGCCTCAAAAGCTGTTGCATACATGAAGCCAGTTGCTGCCATGAAGAGATTTCTCTTATAACATATGAGCAAAATATTCTATGAATAGCATAGCTTTCTCTATTTGTTTTCAAATGGGGTCTTTCTTAAGTTGTTTACAACAATGGCTCCTCTCTTTCATATGTGATTTACTACCATTCACTTTTTTAATCTGTTAGTAGCTGAAAATTAGATATAACTTCTCTGCAGGCTAATAATTGTTTTTGTAGGCAATGGTCCTTGCTCTCTGTTCATTATCAGACGTTGATTTTTCATGGAATGGCTGAATTAATTATGTTGTTGATGATGGGAATTCCGAACTCGGTAATTTTCTTGTAGCCCAAGATCTTGAATTCTACAACTTTCTGGCTTCATAAATTTTGATGATGATATACATGTTCATCTGTGATGCATGATGATATCAGCTTACTTTCATTGGAAATGATGTGTTAAGTGATTCCATTTGCTTTCTCCTTGTATATTACTGGATGATGCTTCGGGTGGGATACATTGTGACATCTTGCTTACTCAATGAGAACCATGAGTTCCTAAGAATGGTTATAAATGCTGTACGCAATGATATAATTGGGAGAAATGAAACATTTCAATGCTTGGCACTTACAATGGTATGATACCGCTGCCTTCTATTAGATTGAGAAATGTTTTCTCGTGCAGACTCTTACTGATGGCTCTTTGTTTAGAACCAATCTTCTTCATACATCGTATAAGCCTTTATAAATGTTGCTCATGCTGTGGCATTGGTTTCTTTTTCACCAAAACTTGATCACCTTTATACCATACAGAAATTTAGTTCAATACTTTCTACTACATCTATGCATGGGTCCACACGGTTCATCAGTGAATTTGTTGCAACCATGTCAATAATTATGGCCCACATGAACTCTGCTGCTACAAGGGCCATGTTTATGGGTTTTGATACAGCAAATCTCATAAAAACAAGCGCCGTAGCATGCAGGCACCCATGCGTGGTGCACATATGTCTACATACTTGGATACATAAGCAACACTATTTTGAACATATATTGACATTTTATGTTTCTGTTAAAACAACCAATTTAAACAGATTACAGTTTAGTGTATGAATTGTTAGGATTTTTTATACTAAATGGCAATATGATTAGAGGGTTTCAATTGAACTCCTTTTTTCATTGACCTAATGCAGTTCTTTCTCCATATGATAAGAGATAGAAAGAATGCGTTAAAAATTAATCCTCATTGTCATAAAGGCTGGGGTGGGGGGAGGAGTTTTTGACTCTCAAATAAGTGTCAAGTGATGTTGAAGGTTGAATCAAATAGTATACTTATAAGTTATTTCTTTTATGTTTTTGGGCATGATTGAATGGTTAAGCCCTAGAGAATATGGATGCTGGGACATTCAAACTCAAGGATTCACATGTTTATCATGATGTACGTCATACAAAATGACCGAGCACCATAAAACCAATGCTCTATGGGCTTCTAAATTTGCATCACATGATCAACAACCAAACCTTTCTTCTTTCATAACAAGTAAATGGTTTATATTTTAATCATTGTTGGGAAAAATTCAAACAGATACTACTTGGTCAGCATGCATCTCAAGGTAACCATATCATGATCATTGTGTATCATTAATTTGGATGATCAATTAGTATTTTGGTGTCTGGGAATATTTTGGTTATTTCTTGGGAAAGTAGAGTGGATGTTGTATCGTGCACGCTCATACAAATTGCACGTTTAGGGCCTGGTTGCAGAATAAGCAGGGAATACCATTGCCAAATATAAAAAATGGCCATCAAATAAGGGCTCATATTGTGTCAGGGTTTATGTGGACTCATACAGTATAATGATGTTCCACCATTTTGGGGGATTAGACATATTGCAGAGTAGGCTCGTCCCCAATTACCTTTTTGCCCTTATCCACTATTTAAGCACATCGAAAAGTCAGAGGGCAGTTTTGTCTCCATGATAAAATCCAATGCATATTAAATGTACGTTATTCCATGCATGTACCTTCAGTCAGATGCCAATTGTGGAATAGGTCTATCCCTCCAACGATTCAAAGGATATCCCTTAAAAAATTTATTCCATAACCAAAGATACCTTACGGAGAGAGCTATTCCCTATGTGAAGAAGTTAAAACACACTGATCTCTAATTCTTTCTGATGATTGCTCACTGCCCTATCACAATCTTTGATCACTCTGCACTTTTTCCTCCATAATTGCTCACAAGGACTTCCCCTCAGCTGCTACATACCACCAATAACCCAGGATCTCCAAGCACACCGTGGAAACCACTAAAGTGTGCTAAATCTCTCATTCTTTTGACATCCTAGTACCCTCTCCCCACCTCAAAAAAAAAAAAAGGAAAAGAAAAAGAAAAAAAGAAAAAAATAAAAAGAAAAAAAAATCATCTGGATATAACCTGTTAGTAAAGATATCATCTTCGTTTTCTGTTCATGATTGTACATACAAATGTAAATGCAATTATGCAAATTTTGGTGAGAGTAGAATATACCCCATATGTAATTTGACAAACATATGACATTTGACTGTGTCAATATATTTAATTCCTTCAGCATTCTCTGCTTGATGATTCTTGGCATCATATTTGTTCTAGTTTAAATAGTTGTCCATATGATTTGTTTTGCTTCTTGTTGGCTCTATGTACTGTTGATTTTTTTACTACTCTGTCAATTATGTCATCACACCCTAGCTTATGTCCTTAACATCATTAGGTTTGTCTACTTTTGAGGTATCTTTCTAAAAGCTATCCATGCCATTAGTGGCATGATTCAGCCTTCTTGCAATAGTAGACTCTATGTGTATTAACACTTAGCCCGACCGCCTCTATTATGATACACCACTTCCATCATCATCAATTTGGCTTGATCGTGCTTGCAAACTTACACAGTCACCAGCATTGTGCCTCCGGTGCTTTAACTTGCCTAACATATCGATGCATTGAAAGCTTTTATCATACCTTCCTTGTGTTCCTTCTTCCATGTCAGTGAACAAACTCTCTCCTCATGTTTTACTTGGTCTTTCAGCAAACTCATGGTGTATAGCTTCCTTAGGTTTAAAAAGTCAGGGAGGGAGTGCAGAAATGGTATAACATCACATAAAATTATGTCCAATGCCTTTATGTCTTGTATGATGTCCATTTTTTCATTCTTTTATTTTTTTACTCATAAATTATATGGATGGTGTTTTTGTGAATATATTAAATGTATCTATGTGTATGCATATACCAGTTGTAATGTACATGCAGATGCACATGGTTGCTAAATATTTTTAATTGGGAATAATTATGTAAACATCTTAATTCTAAAAGGACCTGAAAATAGTTAACTCATATATATATTTTTTAATGCATCATATTTTACCTTTGATTCTTGTTTTGAAAGCATCTCTCTTCCTTCTCCCTTGAAAGGTCTTAAAGCCCAGATGTAGTAAGATATCTTTTTTAGAAGTTTTTGAAATCTTCCTTTCTTGCTAAATTGGATTTTGCTCGTAGACTAGAAATGTTAGAATCCCTTCTTCTATGAAAATCTGGCATGGTTTAAGCCATTTAAGAGAGAAATTTTATTAGGGTTATTAGGAACACTTAAAACTTGAAATTGAGAAATCTGATTAGGTCTTTTTTTGGAATTGAGAAATTGGAAAATTAAGCTGTTTTTATATAGTTTAAGAATGTGTATACGTGTTTGAAATTGTGTATCTCCTGGCATGGTTCTTGCTTAAGTTGCTTCATTATGTAATATAATTTATGAATGCATGGAATTGTGCACGCATATATGTGTTCACAATTGAGCGTCATCTGCTTCATTCATTTTTTCACAATATCATGGACCGAGTATATTAAAGTTCTGCATGAACTCCAGTTTGCTTGCTTTATGGCTTGCTACCAACATTCGGTGTTCGTATTCATGGGCTGTGGCAATTAATGCTCCTTAGAATCTGAACTGTAGTGAATATGTATGGTTCACTTAAATGTAGTCTTGGCACTTGGCAGCAATAGTCATTGGTATTGAAGGCAAGCATTAGTCACAGCTGCATACAGATGTTTTTCAACCACATAGTCAGGGATCTGTGATTTGATTTGGTTAAGTCATCTTTATTTTGTCATTCAACGTGCATCTTTTTAGATGTCTCTTTTGCATACTAGGTTGAAAATGATTATTGATATTTCAAACTTACTTTACTTATCAGAGCTTGCATTCATCTTGAATGGTTTTAAAAGTGATTACAAAAAGTAATGCATGGCATCCTTTTAAATTTATTTATAATTAATGAAATTTTCTACCCCTGGAGTTTATGAAAATCAGGAGGTTAACGTAGGCTTATCACTTCAGACATAACATGGGCATTGTTTCCTTTGTAACTCATAACCACCAAATTAAGGAATCTAGTAATGGAGTAGTATTTTTTAGATATAATGAGAGACATGCGATTTTTTGAGTTCATTTAAACAATCTATGCTTGCAAAGAGTGAAACCAAAGGTAAACTTTGGTAGGGCAAGTTTTAGAAATTAACTAGAAGAATGGTGTGACATACACACACATATACATTAGTATAAACCATAATCCAACTATTTGGTTCTGACTATAATAGATGGAGCTTTCGGCTTAATTTGGATCAAGACAGAAATTTAATAGGTCCAGACAAACTTTAAAATAAAATTACGAAGGCTAAGCTGGTAACTTCATGAGAGTAATTATTTCATTTTTTATCAATTTTGGTCAGAAATTAAAAAAAAATCAAAAACTGTAGAAACATTAGAAATTGAGGTGGAATATGAGAATAACAATCGCTGACCGTGTTGCTTTGTTATGCCATGGCAGGCAATAAAATATATTACCTTTCGAAGAACAAATCGGCTGTGTATTTATGCTTGTTTGTGCACTTCTTCTTCTTCTTCTTCTTCTTCTTTTTGATTTTTTTAGTATCTCTTGTTCCTTGCAGGTAGGAAATATTGGTGGGAAGGAGTTTGCTGAATCACTATCTCCTGATGTCCAACGACTGCTTGTAAGATAATCAGAAATTTTCATTCCTATTTCTTATCGTGTGAGGAGTGCTAATAAAAGGAGCTACTGTTTTCTTCATCAGATTTCAAGTAGTTGTAGACCACCAGTCAGAAAAAAGGCTGCACTATGCCTGTTGCGTCTTTATAGGAAGAACCCAGATGTTGTCAATATAGATGGGTGGTAGGCATATATGTATACGCATCAATGTACATGCATGCATGCACTGTTATATTTATAAATAACCATATGTTGGGTAGGTTTTCTTGTTTTCAGGTCTGATCGTATGTCACAGCTTCTCAATGAACGTGATTTAGGTGTATTGACATCTGTCACGAGCCTTTTTGTTGCGCTGATCTCGAATTACAATGAAGCATATTGGAATTGTCTTCCAAAATGTGTGAAAATTTTAGAGCGATTGGCTAGGAATCAAGATATTCCACAAGAATACACTTACCATGAAATTCCATCTCCTTGGCTTCAGGTCTGTGAAATTCCGTTACTTTATTCTTAATACTAATTATTGACTAAAGGTCAGTATTTTGAATGAGAGAAGAGATGGTGTGGCTTTCGTATGATCAATATTAGTCTAACTACATGCATTGATATCACTTGTTCTGTTAATTTATATTGTTAAGGCCATCATCTCTCCAATTTGGTCACCATTCAGCAACAAAGCATTATCGACTGCAGAACATGAAAGTCATATGTCAGGGATGGTCTTCTTAATTGGCTAGACTGTTTAGTTATAGAGTTGGAGAGAGGATGGTAGATAAGGAAGGAGGTATAGGAAAGCGATATGCTACTTGCTCAGAGTAGCACTTCTTCATTGTGGGCAATTGGGCATGGCTGTTGCAAGGCATGCCTTGTCCACGCATTCTCCATGTCCACCATATGATGTAGCCTCCCTGAGATTTAAAGGATACAGAATATAGTTCTGCACGGAATTTTAATACAAGAGATCTGTTTCAGCTAGCCTACTGCTTTTTTGCACTTTGTAAGACAGCTGCTTATAGGCGCTGGCTTCATTTCGCCATGTTGCTTGCTGAACTGAAGGATCACAAAAGGAAATTTAAACTTTTATATAACAAAATCTTTATAGCATCTTAGTAGATGTTTTACTTGATGCAGGTAAAGACGATGAAGGCTCTTCAGTATTTTCCAACTGTTGAAGATCCAAACACCAGAAGAGCTTTGTTTGAGGTACAGCTTTTCTGGAATGGAGTATGTCGATATGCTCAGTTAGCTTAGAATTTCCCGATGTCATTTTTGCAGGTTCTGCAACGTATTCTGATGGGCACTGATGTTGTTAAAAATGTTAACAAGAACAATGCATCGCATGCTGTTCTTTTTGAAGCCCTTGCTTTGGTAAGATTGTGGCTTAAAGTTTGGCGCATGTAATGCACTGTATTAATTAGCTTTGTCCAGATTTTGTGGTCTACACCATACTATCATGTTATCTTACCAGGATAAAATATAGGTGTTTATGAAACTCTTACGTGTATTTTGGGACTGCCATGAAACATCTGTATTATTCTAAAATGTCTCAATTTATTAAAAAGATTTAAAAAAAAAAAAAATCAACTTTAATAAATGAAGCTGTAAAGGCCAAGTCTGAGTCAATTAGACACTTAATTAGTTGCCTATAAAGTTGTTTTAATATGAAGCAGTTGTCAAGGTAAATAAAGATAAAAGCTATTTATTTTGCTCTCGGAAGTTAGTCCTCAAGTTGTTTTTGCCTATCGCTTCGAATTGACTATTTCACTTATATTATTTCATTGAAGGTGGTTCTATCTACAGATGTAAATTTTTCTACTT
Organism: Cocos nucifera; assembly: GCA_006176705.1. Classification (NCBI taxonomy): domain Eukaryota; kingdom Viridiplantae; phylum Streptophyta; class Magnoliopsida; order Arecales; family Arecaceae; genus Cocos; species Cocos nucifera. Next base: position 4,137,158 of record QRFJ01000045.1, read on the forward strand.
ACATTATATGTTTGTAAAATCAAAAATTGTTTTCTTCATGTGCTTGTATGGTTCTTGATGAGAAATAATTATGGTCATTTGTTCAGCTGAGTCTGTTTATCTAGTTTCCCACTTGTTAAGTTCTATTACCTTTTTCAAAGTCAAAACAGGAAAGGTTGTTCATCCTTGGATGCTTGTTGACTATTTTAGCTTCTTTTTTGTCAAAATTTTGTGTTCGGTAACGTGCGTCTTTGCCATAGGAGCTTGCTTTTTCATAGGGTAGTGTAGAATTTTACTGCTTGATGGTATTAATCAGTAACTGATATAGGGATCTGGTGTTAGGTGGCAAAAATAATTTGTTATGCTTCCTTCATGTTTCTGCTACAGGTTATGCACCTTGATGCTGAAAAGGAGATGATGTCTCAGGGTGTGGCTTTGCTCGGGAAATTTATAGCTGTCCGAGAACCAAATATTCGATATCTTGGCCTAGTAAGTGTTCAAAATCAACATTGCAATGTGCATTTTTATTTGCATTTGGTCTTTGGGCATTTGTACTACTGGAGGTAAATCATTTATGGATATTGAAGTTCTTTAAAGACAGCCCATTGGTCATATTGTGAAACATATCAGCTGTATTCTTACATAAATTTTAATAAATTGGTGCAGGAGAACATGACCAGGATGTTGTTGATCACAGATGTGCAGGATATTATTAAAAGACATCAAACACAGATAATTACTTCTTTGAAAGATCCTGATATCAGGTAGCTATCAGGATCTTGACAAGAATACATCATTGTTTTTACTTTCATGACAAATGTTGGGAGCAATCTGCATATGTTCATGCTAAATTCTGTGTTATCATAATCTTGGTTACTTCAAATTTTCAAATCATTGCTTCATAATCTATATTTGTTAGTTAGCTTGGTTTGACTTGTGAATTTGGTTTGCAATCTATGAATCTGGGTCTCAGTCTTTTTTATTCCTTGTATTCATGAGCAGTGCATTTACTGAAGACTCTAACAAGTGCAGAGGGATGCCAGAAGTTTTGATTTAATTAATAGGGAATTGACAATGTTGTGTGATTTGCTGATCCAATTTACCTTGTAAAAGATCATAAAGGAATGTTGGTATATGTCACCGAATTGCATGTTTGACTTGATACTTTCTGTCTTCTCCTATCTATTATTTCTGTTGATCATCTTCATACAGATTGTCAAGAAAATGAAGTCTTTTTTGATGAAATCGATATGGCACTTAAAAGTTTTAGATGCCTTAAGCATACTTTATATTTTATGAGAATAGCTATGGTATTCTAGTCTGGGCATATACGTTAGGCGGCAATATCTAATGCCTGTTTGGTTGTATTCACTGAACTTGATATAATTCTGGTATCTGCAACTGAAATCCAGTGTTTAGCTTCATTTAGATTAATGGTCAACATGTAAATGCAAGAGTGTCAATTTGTGGCTCATTGCAAGATTTTGACAAGATAATATTATATATTAAGGTACAATAATAATATTGCGATGGTCATGCCCAGTAACATTATGATAGTCATGCACAGTAAGATGATGATCTTATGTATGCTTAAATAATATATCTTATATATGACACAACCAGACTCTTAAGTTTTATTGCTCACCACAGACAACCTGACAGCTAACTTGTAATTCAAAATACTAGAATTGCAAATTTGAAACTGCATGAAACTCCATTTATACTGCATTCCTCAATGCAAGCAACCAACCAGGCCCTTAGTGCATCTCAGTTTATCAGGGACACTATATTAAATTAAAAAGTATGTAATACTTGTCAGCAAATATGACTTTCAACGAAGTTTGGGAAAACTAGTATCAACAGTTTGTTATGGTGACTTTTATGAACACCTTCGGATCATGATTCATACTGGAAAAAGTGTTAATAGAGGCAGTAAGTTTTATAATAGGGAGCCTAGTTAGGAAATGATTGAGTTCAATATGCTGTTAACTAAAACTAAAATTTATTTATTTATCCGTCATTTTCCTGTGGTAACGTTCCCTAGGGCATTGAAAACCATTTTAATCCTCTAGGCCATTGATTTGGAAGACCAACTCATTTGTGATGTTAGTCCTTAGGAACACTTCATCCTAATTTAGTTGGGGAATAGTGTTTGATAAGGGGGAATCGTTATTCCAGTTAAACACCATAGTTTGTACTAAGAATAAGGTTCAATCGTTATTCCACTTGATGCCCCTCATCCAAGTATGACTGTTCCCAGGTATTGGTGGAATTTGGTTTAAGTGCCCATTTCTGTTATAGGGGCAACAGTGGAAATAAAGCCCCACAATTATTTATCTTATGTTGAATATTATTTACAATGCTGTACAATATATTATCTATTATAGCATGTTAACATATATTTTCAATATATTGATGCTACTTAAGTCTTCGTTGCTAACAGTAAGCATAATGTACTACTAAAATATGCTTTATTATGTTGGCTTATATCAAGGTCTTAAATATGGTCTGTAATTGGAGCACTCTAAGTCTATAACAGATCAGGAGTGAAACTGGTGCTAGGTATGCCCCAAAAACCAACACTTGATACTGTTTCAGCATACCACACCGACTCATGCTATGATGCTCGTACCAGTTGGTTGCTGGTATTGATACTTAAAAACCTCAATATGTTATATATCTATTATGATAGTATATTATTTTTATTAAGTAAATCATATTCAGTACATTCTATGTTATAATAGCATATAGGTATACATACTGATATACAGAAGACAATAATTTATAATATAAACATGCTATGCATACTTAAAGGCAATTTTTGTTAGCTGCAGTTTTCTTACCAAATCCATTGTCTAACTGGAATGATCAATTAAGGGACTGAAGGACATTAGGTATATAGCTTGTTTGGACCACCATACTTAGCCAATATCATGGCTGGTGGTTGCCTGAAGGGAGAACAACACTTGTCTTTTCAGAACTTAAAGTTCTAATTATTACTCCCAGTCCATCCCTGTGATAACAAAAGCATTTTATCCATGGATAATAATTTTAAAATACTTTATTTTCGATTGCATCTAAAAGGCTAAGTAAATAGGGGTTTTATTAGAGCCACTGCTGTGCATTCTGGGGAAAAAGTTGCCAAAGTCAAAGCAGGGAACCTAGTTCTTGAGCAAGGCTGTCATAGACTTGCCATGAAGGGTTTTCTGAAAAATGAGGAAATCCTTGTCTTGTTAATATCATAAATTAATGCCTATAGGTATAGGAATTAACTGGATAGGGCTTGAAGCTGTGCCTATGTTTTTTCCACCCAATGTCGACAATGTCAAGAGGCAGACCATGATTGTGGTATCATATTTTGAATTAATGCACATGATTCTTTGGATTCGCATATTGCTTATTGAAGCTGTACTTCAAATAGAACTTGGATATATATTAAAAGGAGCACAATCTAAGCCAAAACTAGTTCACCTGCATCATTGCTTCATAATCACATGATCCTTAGTGAGACTCTACCACTAAATTAGAGTGTAGTAGCTGATGTGGAAGGGGTTGGCTCCAAATTGGACTTTTAATCATTTGTCTGATGTCCACCCCCATGAAATTTGGATATTCACTACCACTTGTTAGGACTTCCAGTCTTTGGTACCACCTTAACACTACCATTTTGTATACCATCTGTATGTGGTTGGTTTTAGGAGTTGCGCATCAGCTTTAAATGATGAGGCCTGCTTTTGTTAGATCATGACCACCAGAAAGGAGATGCAGAAGCGGGGGAAAAATATGATTATGGTGAATTTACCACATTTTATTCTTTTCGGGTCCACTTTTCCATAGGATGGCATCACCGCACAATTTTGCAGCTATGTCTTCAAATATTAGAAGTTGGGAGACCTACCTAATATAGTTATCTAGGCCAAATATATGGGAAACTACACCAAGATTCACCCTTTTTTTGGTACGAAGGATGGATTGAAAGAAGGTTGGGTGGAGGAAAGAAGAATGAGGGAGAGGATGGATAAAAGAGGATAAAAAGTCATCCATCCTTTCATATGTTTGGTGAAATATGGAATGATGGATAGAAACGATTTCCTCCTCTGTTTGGTATAGAAGGAATGAAAGAAGGATAGATGATATTTATATAACATTTTTACTAGACCATCCTTTGATAAAAATATTATTATTATCAATTTATAACATTTATTTATACTAAAAAAGTAAACGATATGTAAACTTATAATCATTATAATTTATAATTATATAAAAAAAAATATAAATATTTAATTTAATTTAATTTAATAAATAATTTTATAAATGAATTATTAATGAATTAATGATATATTATTTATATAAATAACTAGTTAATTTATAATTTAATTTAAATAATTAATTAATATTATATAAATAGTTAATTAAAATAGTAAACAAAAATAGAGAAATTGAAGATAATTCTAATTATTTAATTATAATTATTAAAATTATGTACCAAAATTAAAATTATTAATAATAAAATTTAATACTATATGATTAATATTTATATAAAAACATATATAAAAAATGTGAATGAAAAAGTGAAGAAATATTATAATTTTGTCAAAAAATTAATGAGAGATAATTTTATCAATGCAAAAATCCATCTATTAATGCTCCATCCATCCTTGCATCTCAATTTGGGAGGATGCAAATTGGTAGGCCAAAGTGGATGGACAGCTCCTTTTTCATCTATCTTCGCTGTAACTTTTTGAACCAAACGGTAGATGAAGACCATCCATCCTTCCAACCTCATCCATCCTCCCTCTCACGACCCCAAGCAAACATAGGGTCAAAGCCAAAACCTCCAGCCATGTGGAGCATGGGTGCGACCACTTGGTTGGTTTTCAGTTTGATTGAAAGAAATATAAAAATATTCCTGTCTTAGTTCAGAATAAGGTGCACATTAATTTTTGTTGAAGGATGTGTAGGAAAAGGAGGGGAAGATCTAAGGTAACTTGGATGGAGGTTGTGACAAAGTACATAAAAAGCTTAAAATAACTTCATCGATAACCCTAGATAGGACCACTTGTAAGTAGAGCTTCATAAAACCCACCAGAATAGTTGGGGCAGTACTCATTGATTGTGGTTTTCTTAACTAAAATGTATATTGTATGTATCCATATGTGTATCTATATTGGTCATTTTTATCCTTCTGGGCTCTGATTGGTGTAGGTTCAATACATTCAAACACTTTTTGAAAGCATTCCTGACAAAGGAGGTGGACCCTCGAGATTTCCTGTGGCTTTCCTTTGTGGACAATTTCAATCTGACTGCCTAGTCAATTTAAATCTGCCTGCCCAGTGGCAGGTAAAATCAATTCAAATTCTGAAATGGAATATGCACTAGTGCTTCCAAAATTTTTTTCTAGTCCCCCTTATCTTCCAGATTGTTCCTCATTGATTAAAGTGTCTTGAACATGATCAAATTGTTCTAAGAAGAAGCTTCCATTTCTTTATAGAAAAAAAGAAAAAGCTTCCTTTTTCAGTGGAAAATATTCAATTTTTCTAACCGTTGTGCTCATCATCTTCCTTCATGTGGATAAATTACTTTCCAAAGTTCCAAACCTTTGTCAATGTGGGTGTTCTTCATATTTCATAGTGTTCCCTGAATATTTTCCTGGTCCATTAATTATGATGTATGTAAGGGCTTAAATTACTGTATCTATATTTAAAAACCAGTGGTAACAGATTTTAGGTTATATTTTGGCTTTAGCTTTTGGAAAAATAAAATCTGTCATGGCTTCTCTTATTCTTGTATTTGGATGTTACCTTTCTTGATCACATATTCCTGCTGGTATGCTTCAATATTAGACTTAACTTTTTTCCTTCCAGAAATTTGTGTTTCTTAAGCATGTTTAGTAGTTTACTTGTAATTTTACTTGCAGGGTATGGGATTGTCGAACATTTTATTGAATGCCTCTTCTCCTGCGTAAATGCAATTTCTTCCTTATCTATAGCGAATCTTGTCCCTCATATTGCTGTTATATTTGCAGTATTAGAAGACGTGCTCTTGATTTGCTCTATGGAATATGTGATGTGACAAATGCCAAGGATCTAGTTGAGGAGTTATTGCAGGTACTAGAAAACGTTATGATATCGAAAGAGCTTTTTCTGAACATGAGTGCCTACAAATAACTATTAAGTAGATTAATATGTGTTGTATATTTCTAGTTGCAACACAAATTGTGAAAGTTATCTCAACTCTCTTTCTTCATCAGTCTTAGCACAGCAGATTTTGCAATAGCAATTGGTTAATGTACACCATATAGTCACAATTGGCACCTGAATTATGAAAGTCATCTCATTGTTTTTCTTTTTAGTCAGTATCTGAGCACAGCAGATTTTGCAATGCATGAAGAACTGGCACTAAAAGCTGCCATTCTAGCGGAGAAATTTGCCCCAGATCTTTCTTGGTAAGAATACCAGCTTCCATATGGGTTTTATGTGAAATTATTTCTTATTTTATATCCTATTGAGTGTTTGTCTTGTTATATTTTCTGTCTTTCCTTTTTTACTTTTGTTCCAAGGGCTGACAGAATGCTTAAAGATTTTGATTCCATGGCTTTGGTCAGAGAACAATTAATAAGCAATGCAAGAGGAAATTATAATTTTCTTATTGAAAACAACATGGAAACTTGATTTTCCCCCCTAAAAGAATAGCTCTCTATAGGTCGAAGATGAGTCTGCCAAATGCTGTTAGCTTGGCTGGTTCACACCCCTCTCCTAAGAGCTTGCCTTTGGGGGAGGTCCAGGGTTCAGACCCTGGTGGCGGCACATTACCACCATATCACTAAAAAAAATAGGTTGGAGGTGAGTCTGTACTATGAAGCATGATTCTCGTGAAGCATAATTGTCATGATGCTGTGAAGTGGCTGGTAGCCAAAGGATATGAACATATGTAGGATATTGATTATTTAATACCAGTTCTTTAAAGGTTGTATTATAAGTTACCGTGTCTGAGTTGTGATATCTATTTTCTCAAATCTGAAATGGCAATTATACCAAGTATATGTTAATGAAGCTTTCTTTATGTGAGTTTTATTTGGAGTAACTGCATCTTCTGTCATCTCCCACCCACCCAGGTGCCCGGGGGTGGGGGTGGGGGTGGTGGTGGGGGACGTGTGAACTTAAGTCAGTACTGACCAACCAACCACAGTCAAAGTTGATATGCATTTCTTGGTCATTTTATGATTAGTGTAATATCTACCATTTGAGAAGTTATGGCATATTCTTGCACTTCATTCCTTGCATTTGTGGTTCTCAATGTGATGGGTCAGGCCTGTGTGAATCAAGGTTTTCAGTAGTGAACCCCATAGTAGTAGCTTAATGGTATGAGTCCGGTCAGTATGTACACTGTTGTACCGACATGTAGTAGACTACTAGAAGTGAGACAGCAGTTGTACCTTTATCTCAGTACAGAACCACATGGTGGTGCAGAAAACCTTGGTTTATATTATGTTTAGGGCACTAAACAAGTGTTGAAAAATTATTTGAGAACTCTTTAGTGGTTATTCTGCTTCCATTACTTGAGAATGTTGGATAGTAATAGGTTGTGTTCTTAAGGCCTCTCCTGTTTCCTTAAAAAGAATACACTTGTGATGTTATTGAGGGATATTCTATGTAGAATTGGCTTTTTCAAACTCTAATTACCTAAAAATACTTGCTTTATAATAAACTAAAATCAGGGACAATGCACATCATGGGGAAGCCTTGTGTGGTGGGCGCACTTGCTTTTTAGGAAGAGTTTGGGCCCAGGACTGCACGCTGCAGGCCCCCACCCCCCGCTACCTTGATGTAGCTGTCTTTCCTTGCTCTGAGAAGTCAGTTTAGTACTTCTGTACTGACATTTGTAAGAGCAAGAACACTCATCTGCGGAGATCGTGGACTGTAAGTAGCACTGACCCTTTCAGATGGAAACTTCCAGGAGAAGAAACATCTGAAGCTTAGAAAGGGTTAATCAGTGAAAAATGGATGTCTGAAATAAGTTAAATGGGATTATTATGACTCAGTTTTGAGTTGGACAGAAGATTGCATGGTATTTCATGTATAGGATGGAAGTGAATAGAGACATCACAGTACTATAAGAAGGTGGTTGTAAAACTATCTATGCCCCTATGGGGTAGGTTTTTAAGCCTATGGAAAAGATTGCTAAAACAGTTTTAGTTATGTGGATGCGAACCTTCCAAAGAATATGATATCCCTTTGTTTCTGTCTACTATAGAATCCTCTGTAAAATTAGCAGGTTTTTGCTTAAACTTTTGTATGGATACAAATATATTTGCTAAGGTGGTTAGGTGATTAAGCTTTATGATGGGTGGTATCTCTGATGTGATAATATCTTCCATAATGCCTATTTACCCTTCAAGTTTTTCATGTCTTGGTCAGATCTGTAATTGCTAATCCTTCTTTTCTTATAGGTATGTTGATGTTATTCTTCAGTTGATTGACAAAGCAGGAGATTTTGTTAGTGATGACATATGGTATCGTGTGGTTCAATTTGTCACCAACAATGAAGATTTACAGGTCTACTTAATTTGCAATCAGCATTGATGCTTTTCTTAATTAATATGACCTTCTAAGCTATAATTGTACATTTTCTTTTTTGTTTAAAAATCTGACTCTTGTAATGTATCAGCCATATGCAGCAGCCAAGACGAGAGAGTACCTTGACAAGCCTGCTTTGCATGAGACAATGGTTAAGGTGTCTATTTTGTCCCAATCTCCATTTCTTTCCATATCAATAATGTTCAGCATAAATTGACAACTGAAAGCATTTAACAAAGCTAGGCATTGAAGACATGCTTTGTCTTGGAGCAAACCTGATTTGTCCTTTGCATGAAAGTACATGGCTCACATGAAAAGATTTCAACCTAAATATTAAAAGGAATCTTTAAAATAGTCAGAACTTTCAACTAGCTGAAATTAAATTTGCAAATTCAAATTCACTCTGATGCAAATTAAAGAAGTGTTGGTATATTAGACACCTTTTTTTCTCTCAAAAATATTTAACACTTTCTGGTCCTCTAAAGAACAAAATTAAGGTGGTCTCTAGAGGGGTGTCGATGGGTAGGAGAGCCTTTTATTAAGGACTTCAATTTAAAGTTGGTTTGAAATGTGTTTGTGATATCAAATATAAATGCCGGTCTTCTTCCAACCATATATGAAGTATTCTTTAAAAGTTCTTGTCTTCTGACATTTTGGGCATAACTGCCAAAGCCATTTAGATTCTGTTTTGAAGTGTTATTGGATTCTTCATATGAAAGCCATTATGAAGTTCCAGAATTTGTTATTTAACTGATTATGGCAAGTAACACTGGATCGGAAGTATTTTCATCCTACCCCATTTGTTTCTTTGCCTAGCTACCTTTTTCGTTTTTCTCTCCCCTTAACCTCCTTATTTAGTTTCTGTTAGTTTTATGTTATATTATTCTCATCAACCCTATGCATGCAGCATGTCTGCCTATTCATGGGCCATCATGATGACAAACTTTTTGTCCAAATAGACTATATTCCAAGCCTATACTGAAATACCTTGGGTAATAGTTAGGTTGTGTTGATCTATAGCTGAACCAATTGCTGTCATAAATATTGTTGACCTTGGATGGAAATTAAATTGTTGGGAAGGTATTGGCAGGCTCATTTGCTTAAGTCCAAAGACATTATAAAGAATGTGAGACAGCTACCCCAAACCATGCCAATTTATTTCTATTTGAGCTTGGTCCGGACTTGAAAGCTATATTCATTTTCCACTTAGCTTGGGTCCAAGGTCAAAAACTTTGTACTTGAAAATTGAAATGCTTTACCCAACCTTAGTGTGAAGTTTTTTTTTGGGTTAATGCTTACACTTGTTTCATTCATGACATGGCAAAACATTTCCAGGTCAGAGAAGTGTTATTAATTTGGACTTGAGTTCCATTTTGTTACAGAGTATGGCAGTTTTGCAGAAATCTTATTTATTGCAACTCCTGCAACAGGTCAGTGCTTATATTCTTGGGGAGTACAGTCACCTTTCGGCCAGAAGACCTGGCTGTAGACCTAAGGAAATTTTTGCTATTATAAATGAGAAGCTTCCTACAGTATCGTAAGATGATCACTTTTTGCATCTCTGTCATTGATTCATTTCCTGTTTATAACATTGTCGCATGTTTTCTATGAGCTTAAGAATGTCGTGTTTCAGAAAGCCTACGGTTGCCATCCTTCTTTCAACTTTTGCCAAGATACTAATGCACACTCAAACCCCCCGATCCAGAACTGCAGGAACAAATCTGGGCAATGTTCAGAAAGTAAGTTTCACCATTAGCTCGTCTTTTATTTCATTTCTGTAAGTACTGCTTTTAACTTCTTATTGTTAATTTAAATTTTGTGTCATGACCATAACTTTGAAAGTTTACCCCTATGTGCATTTTGGTCAGATATGAGAGTTATATTGATGTCGAGATACAGCAAAGAGCAGTTGAATATTTTGTGCTGAGCAGGAAAGGTGCAGCTTTAGTGGATGTTTTGGCCGAAGTGCCCAAGTTTCCAGAACGACAGGTACAAATCTGCATAAGACCTATCAAAAATTTGACGAAACTTTGTTATTTGAAAGATTCAGAAGGCTGATGCAAGGGATGGGTTTGAGGCATCATGCTCGAAACTAATTCTGTTTACCATTGTCAAAACCAGTCTGCTTTGCTGAAAGAGGCTGAAGATGCTGAAGTTGATGCAGCAGATCAAAGTGCCCTAAAACTACGGAGTCAACAACAGACGTCAAATGCATTTGTTGTAACTGATCAGCAGCCTGTCAATGGATCTCTTCCGGTCAACCGGCTAGGCCTTGTTAAAATGCCAAGTCATAAAATGGTTGGAGTTGCTCTTCTTTGTTCATGGTCCTGCAAATGGTCATTTTGTGATGAATCCATTAAAAATTGTGGATAATCGAGGACTGACCAAGGAAAATGGAGCTGTTAGTAAAGTTGATCCAGAACCTGCTCCATCAGCAGATCTCCTTGGAGACCTTTTAGGTCCTCTTGCAATAGAGGGCCCTCCAGCTGCTCCAGTTTCAGCCAAGCAAAATATGATCTCGGCATTGGAAGCTACTCCTGATGTTGCTGGTGCATTAGCATTAGCAACTGTTGGTGATCAATCAAACTCAGTCCAGGTGTTAAATAATTTTTCCATGCCTTCGGATTTCCAAGCTTTTGAGATAGTCAATACCTCAATGATCTTGTTTTTAGCATACAGCATGCAAATTATTTTGCACTTAACCCTTAAATGGCACCATTCCTTAATCTTAGAAATAATTACCTTTTTCCTATAAATAATGCAGTGCTCATGACCTGGGTTCATGGTAACCTATCTCCTCCCCTTTACCTCTTTTTTCTTTTGGTTGTCCATGCTGTTCAAGTAACTCTTTGCCTTTTCTGCAGCCAATTGTTAATATTGCAGAGAGGTTTCATGCGCTGTGCCTGAAAGACAGTGGGGTGCTATATGAGGATCCCTACATTCCGGTTTGGGACTGAACATCTTTTATTATGTGGACATAGATCAGATAATTGGCATGTAAAAAGCTCTATACTGCGTATTCATTCTAATACAATGCTTAGTACTAAACTATGCTGTCTTGAAATCATATTCTTCCATGCTTTGCCCTTTTCTCTGAAATGTTTGTTTGTATTTGCTGTCCTTTTGTTTAGATTGGCATAAAAGCAGAGTGGCGAGCCCATCATGGGCATCTTGTTCTTTTCCTGGGGAACAAGAATACTTCACCTCTATTGTCAGTGCGAGCTCTGCTATTGCCTCCATCTCATTTAAAAATGGAACTCTCATTAGTACCTGAGACTATTCCTCCTAGTGCACAGGTCAGGAGCACTACAATGTGTTGTCTTCTGTGAATTCTTTTACTTGTGTGATGGTCCATCAACATCTCTCTTACATGTTCTAGGTGCAATGCCCTCTTGAAGTTGTAAATCTTGAAGCAAGCAGGGATGTTGCCGTTCTTGATTTCTCGTATAAATTTGGGACTGCAGTGGTCCGTCCTACTTCTAACATTGGTTTTATCCACTTCTTGTCTATAAATCTAAACAGATGGTTCCTTTTTCCCTGATTTATGATGATATACTTTATTTCCTTCATTCAGGTTAGTGTAAAGCTACAGCTTCCAGCTGTCTTAAATAAGTTTTTGCAACCTATATCAGTCTCTGCTGAAGAGTTTTTCCCCCAGTGGAAATCATTGTCTGGACCACCTTTGAAGCTTCAAGAAGTGGTAAGCTTGCACTTACCTCCTGATCTAGTCCTTTCTGAAGACAAATGGTGAAAAAGAATGTATGAGGTTGAATCCAATAGATATAAAGTGCTTTTAGGTTGTCATTTTGGTATTCTACGCAAAGCTATATGATGGTACTGAAGCATTTACTAGGATTAAAATGGCAATAAAGGATGGTAAACGGAAACCTTATCTCTTCATCCAGGGAAAGGAATCCAAAATCCAAGTTATATGAGATACATAACCCACTTAAGGGATTAGGTAAAGGATAGAGTTAATAGACAACAAAGGTAGATGAACTAATGGAAAGCATGACCGGAATAGAAAACAACTTGACCAGTAGTAATAAGTTCCCCCCAATCCACAAGTTGCTCCATCCTAAACTGGACAAGGTTTTATCAATCCATTTGACCTAAAAGTCGGCTGCTTCTAAAATCCCTTAGGTTGCATAACTGAATAAACCAGCAAACAGTGTGCTTGATGACTTCTCTTTTTTAAAGAATTTTCTTACGTAAATTATTTTAGACAATTCTTGCATGTAGATGCTATTCATTTTGGAAGAGTTTCATGTTCTGATATTTCTAGCCAGAGTTTTTATTTGTTGCAGCAGCCAATTATAGCATTCCATGCTTGATTTCTTCCCCATGCTAAGAGTCCATGTGTTAGTTGCTATCCAACCCATGTTCTTTCCTTGCCATGTTATACTATTTCGTGCAAGGGTTTGTACTTAAAGAGGATTGATGGTGGCGTGTTCCATAAAACATTACTACTCAAGGCCAATTATATTAACATTGAGGAAGAAACAACACTATCATTTTCCATTGGTTATATACTTATACACATACACACACATATATTCCTTCTGAGTATATATATATATATTTCTTCTGAGACTATGATTCCAAATAAAACTATTGTTAACAGTTTGCCTGTAATCTGAAGTTGATTTCAAGAGAAATTTGAGGGGAATTTCAGTGTGACTGCAATACCATGCACCTACCTTGTTATTTTTGTCAACCCTTTTGGCTCGCAAAATGGTTCCAAATTTGGGAGGAGATGAGAAGTTCATAGAATGGCGTTGCAGTTTGGTGCTTTTCTTATTATATTGTAGGATATAGCACTGAGTTTCAAAAGATTAGTGTTATTATTAGCAGTCTTTAGCTAGTATCTGGAATCTTCTTCCTGGGCTGCTATACCCTCTTCTGTGCTTGTTTCCTAGGGGCCACCATATTTCGCTGTTTCCTGGAACCAGATCTGATTCTGCACCAACTCCCAATTCAGCTAAGACTTTCAGTCATTCCATGAAGTTGCTAAATTCATCTCATTACTCCTTAGAAATCTGACAAACCCTCCCCCAATTTACAAGATGCACCATTTTACCACTTCTCATGTCAAAATTTGAAGGGTTTGAAGGGTTCTGCTTTATCTTTCATGCACTGTTTGGTTAACCTGCTGTCCTTAGCGACTTGTCCTGGAAGGTGGAATAAGTCAATAGATATCTGCTAGACTGTTATATTTGCTTTTTCACAGACCTTGCTAGCAATCATTTTTTCTCCTATTTTTAATTGCTTACATCCTAATCTTCTGCAGAATTAGATGACTTGGGACCCTGAATTGCCATGATTCTGAGTGGTGCCCATTAAGAGGCATTTAGTCAAATGGTAACTCTGACTGTCACAAAAATAATTGGCAAAAAGAAATTATACTTACTGCATTCCAGTTAATTGTCATTTTAGATATTGATGATAGATTTTTATAGATATAAATGTCATTTTGGGTTTGGATGCAATCAGAGCGATGACTCATGTAGTTTCTTGCTTTACTTTGATTTAGGATTTGAATGTGACATGTCTTTATTGTCTCTTTTCATTTAGTGATTATTGGTTTGGTAAAATGCCCATCTTATACCCAATCAAATTATCATTTGCTGCTATTAAACTGCTTGTGCCCTCTCCATGTCTTTAAATGTCACTGGATGCTGCTTGGGGTTAATCATCAAAGCCACAGCCATAATTGTCAGCCTTAGGGCCTATGGGACTGAGACAAGCATCAGCCTGTGGAACATGCCCTAGCACATTTTGCTTATGGTTATTTCCTCTGTTCTGGTAGTAAATTAGATGCATATTGATGTCTTCATGAACTATTATTATGATGAACTGCATGTGACCATTTGAGCAGGTTAGAGGGGTAAAACCAATGTCTCTTCCTGAAATGGCAAACTTGTTTACTGGCCTTCACTTGGGAGTTATTCCAGGACTTGTAAGTTGTCATTTGTTTGAATTTTAAAATTGTCATTTGTTTGAATTTTAACTGCCTTCGTATTTCAGGTAGTTAATGTTTGATGTTCTTTACCAGGATACAAATCCAAATAATCTGGTTTCTTGCACTGGCTTCTATTCAGGGAACGCTCAAGCCATGCTTTGCCTGGTAAGAAAATAAAGATCCCTGATTCCTTTTATAGGTACGAAAATTCTTGATGCCCTATATTACCAAAACTGCCTTTGAACAACCCTTAGGCTGCATTGGTTGCAGCATAGCTAACCAGGGTGTGGATAACTGTAACCATCGGTATTCTACATTATCCATTTCGTGAAGCTGAAAAAACTGTTGTTTGGCTGCTGCTTATCCATCCCTTTTTGCTGGTGTGGTAAATATGTTGGCAGGTTAAAATGGCATGAGATTAGTGGTTATAAAATGGCATGAGATTAGTGGTTATGTGCCCCTTTTGGGTTACATGGACCAAAAACATCCAAATACCCAAAAGGTAATGGTGTTGGGCTGTATAATTGAATAACCTCGCCCTACCCATGGGTTAACCAGGATCCAAACACAGCCTTGGTGACTGGAATGTTGAGGGCATCCCCTTCTCCTAGGGAAGCTTTGAAACCAGGGCTAGATGTTGGTGGATCTCTTGCTTTGGGGATATGTTCAAGTGTGAGGTTACATGCAGTCCCTGCTGTTTTCCAATTTTATAAAATTCTGTTGCAATGCATAGGGTATGAGCCTTGGAGTGATGCTAAGGTTGCTCCACTGTGACCTGGGTGTCCCATGTTCGAAACACGAAAACAGCCTCTGAAGCTCATGAGAACAAGGCTGCTTATATCTGACCCTCCCTAAACCCTGCAATTGTGGGAACCTCGTTCACTGGGATGCCCTATCTATTGCAAATTGTGCCTATAAGGACTTTGAGATTTCACTTTATGCTTTCTGTTGCAATTTGTTTATCATTGTTGCTTGTCTACTTTTTCAACCTTATGAATAATGTCGCTGTCTTGATCAATTTTAAAGTTACTGATTGTTTTATGCATTTTTGTTTATGTTACAAGTAGCAGACTGCATGTGCGGTCTTTGTTGTAGTCTCAGAGTAGTGGGCTTATTTCTTATCAAGAGGAGTCATTGAGTTCTTACTGTGCTCTCTTTGTCCCTAAGCAACATTCTATTCCTGATTTCTTTGCCTATTGTAATAAAAGGTGGAACTAGTCGAGCTTAAATTTGTACAAATTGTTGATATTCTGGTCAATGCTTCCATCTTACACATTGGAGCTTTGTTAGTTTATTATCTAATAGATTGTTTTTTTTTATTTTTTTATTTTTTTTATTTTTCCAGATTAGAGTTGAAACAGATCCATCAGACAGAACCCAGCTCCGGATAACTATTGCATCAGGAGATCCAACATTAACATTTGAGTATGTCGCTTTCTCTACTCCCTTTATTTGGTTTGTCCTACTAGAAGACTTATATAAACCGTTTGTTATGACAGGTTGAAGGAGTTTATCAAGGAACATTTGGTCAACATCCCTGCACCAACCCATGCCCCTGCCCCTGCTTCTGCCCCCGCCGCAGTTCCATTATAGCCACAATCACCAATTACCCCTGCAGGATATACTGATCCTGGTGCAATGCTTGCTGGGCTACTTTAATGACATCTTAAGCGGTAGTTTTTGGATGTGCTTATTTAACTTTCCAGAGAATGTCCTTAGACCCAGCAAAAGTCTTACTGGAGACAAAAGGATGCCTGGGAGAGGACTGCAAGTGCCAGGGCTGGCAGGGCTAAGGCAAGCTCATTGTGATTAGCATGGTTTCTAGTTGGATTTTCTCCAGCGAAGTGTTGAATTCTTTGGGGCCTTTGCTCCAGGCCCTTTACAGGGGTATCATCATGGTGTGTAATTATTTTTCCCTTTCTTTTGTTATTATAATCCCTTTTTCCTAAGATCTGGTGGTCAGATATCTGTAATTTGTTTAGCAGTGTATTGCATTCACTGTTTGCAGGAGGCCACTGTAAATGTTTTTTTCTGACATCAGTTCCATATTTTTATGTATTTATAGCAAACTGGGACGTATTATTGGTTTTCTCGTGGAGATGTGTGACCTTTATTCTCGTGCAATGTAATTACCCAAGAAATCTGTATCAGTTACCTGAACCATTGATCTACATTTTTTAATTGGAAGAAGTTGTATATAGTGATTTAAGGTGTTGCAAAACAATATAACCGTTATTCAGGCTACTGGTCCCAGTTTCATGCTGCAGTGTTCGACTGTTGGCCAAGAGGTCACGGGGTTCTCCCTCATTGTCTGTTTGTTGGGTGTTGGGTGCTGGGTGCGAGAAGTTGTGCTTACTGAACGTTCTCAGCAAGTCCCTGCATTACCGAATGCTTTCAGATCGTTAGTTAAGGTGCATAACTGATCCTAGAGGCTCTCCCTACTACCATTCATCCGCTGCTTGTTGCCTACATTCATGGAATATGCTGATTGTGAGTTTTTCTGTTTGAGTAAAGATTTGTGGTACACTGCTTGTCATTAATTTCCTTCAAGAACGTCGTTGATGCCAAGCTTACGGAAAGTATGGGGAACAAAATAGTCTACTCCATATCAAGAATTTACGCCAGGTTGCTGGCTTGCCTCATAAGGAGACAACAGAATTGGCACATGGCTATGGGGTGGGGTGATGAGCACGACTTCAGGCCGAAGGTGAAAATAATTTAACTATGACATTCCATAATGTGGTTTAGGTAGCTTAGGGTGCCTGACCCTGCCAATGGTGCAACACTTCACTGGCCATGTGAATTAGAAGCTGTTGGGCTTCACCAATTCAGGTCCGAATTCTGCTGCTGCTGTCAGTGTCTCTCTCTATATTGTCTGCTGTATTCATTTCACAAGCTCAAAGTGTGCACTGCTGTTGCACTTTTCTTATCATTTTTCTTAAAGCATTTCCTCCATTCTTTAAGGACAAGTGATTCATGTCTCTCATCATTTGCAAATCCTTTCTTGGTCCTGTTCTGATACTGATGACGACTTCTATCTGCCGCTTCTAATTCATGCATCATTTCTTGCACGTTGCCAATAAGAGTTATTGATTAGATCGCATAAAAAAATGCTAGCTTTTTAGATACCTGTATAAAAATATCAGTGTGAAGATGGATCAATATTTCTCGGTGCTAATGTCTCAAGTTATCATTAATGGTGCCGGGTGACACATGACGAAGAGATACCCTCTAAGACACTCAATACAACGGCGCATCCCTGGGGTGGCGAGCTAAGAAAAATAAATAGCCTCGTTCCAATTACCCTAAAACCCAACCTTGATGAGGTGGATCAGATCACTTTTTTTGGGTGGAGTCACTTCCATGGATGGCCTTCCCCCAACCTGACAAACCCTAAAGTTGCATTTGGTATATTGTCATGCAATTTTGTAAGGCAATATGGATTGCCTTCATGATAGATAGCCATCATTAAATTATCAATAATATAGATTATTATATTTTGATATATACAAGTAATATTATAGTAAAATTATTAAAAATCTTGATTGATATGTTTAGTATGATGGTAACATGAAATCAAATTTTTAAAATATTTCTAGTAATATTGATGCTTCTTCTCGAGAAACAATATATATATATATATATAATATTTATTGTTGGTGCAGAATCTGATTGACGTCGGATCGAGCTGGAGTGGAAGAGGACGAGGTCGCCGTCGGTGACCTACAAAATAAAGTTTCGTCCAGAGTCGGTGGTAGTGGCTCCAGCAGGACCTTCCGACGGTCAAGTTAGCTCTTCTGGCCAACAAAAATGGAGTGCTCAGGAATGAGAAGTGAGCTTTAAGCTTTTGAGGGGAGAGAAGAGCTTAGAGCTTCTAGAAAACATATTTAGAGGATCCTTTTTTATAGGCGGAGCTTGTAGCAAGTTGATGGTGATGGCCATACCGTCCGATCGCGGGCCACTCGGGGTCGCATGGAGTTCGGTACGGAGAGAAAGATGTTGTCAGGCTAATAGTGATAGCCATACTGATGGATCATGGACTGCATGGGGGTGGTTATGGAGAGAGCGGTGTCGTCAGTAATGGTGGCCATGTCGTCCGATCGTAGGCTGCATGGAGCTTGTTACGGAGGAAAATGTGCAGCCAGACTGGTAGTGGCGGCTATACCGTCGAGGTTCAACAGTCGTTGGTGAAGAACCTCGGCGTATATCTATTTTAGAAAAGCTCAAACTTCTAAGGAGGATACGTCTGGAGGGGATCATCCGGAAGGAGATCGATCGAAGGAGATGTCCGAAAGGAGTTCGATCCTTGGAGGAGTCCTTCTGTAGGAGCGATTCGAAAGAAGTTAGATCGAAGGAGAAGTTCGGCAAAAGTTCGACTTCTGTAGGCGTTCGACTGGAGGAGCGCAAAGGGAGTTCGGCTCTTGTGAAAGTTCGATTGAAGGAACGTGGAGGAAGTTCGGCTCTCATGGGCGTCCGATTGGAGGAGTGCGAAGGGAGTTCGACTCTCATGGGCATTCGACTGAAGGAGTACAGAGGAAGTTCGACTCTCGTGGGAGTCCGACTGAAGTTCGACCGCTGAAAAGTTCGACTGAAGCTCGACCGCTGAGGAGTTCGGTCGGCTGAAGGAGTTCGACAAAGACTCGTCCGCTGAAGCTCTTCCATGGCTACCGGTTGCATTAGACTGAGCATTGAATTGGACTTCGGCAGGAGCAGGGTTTATCCCTAACAATAGTTCCCCCCATTTTCGAGTTCGAAACTCGAAGGAAGAAGCGTGCAGGAAGTTGGCTGAAGAACTACTTGAAGTCCTCTTAGGGCTTATGCCGTTTTGTCGTTTGAAGCTCGATTCGAGCATCTTATCTCTAGCAGTCGAGAGTTGGCCTGAGATCTCTATCTCTCACATCGAGGCTCTTATCTTCTCGATCTCGCTCGAGGAGATTTTATCTCTGCGAACTTGAGAGATTGACCTAGGTGCTTGGAGATCTTATCTCTAGAGATTCTTATCTCTTCCGATCGAGGTTGAACTCAGAGAGCTCGAGGAGATCTAGCTATCTTCTAGAAGCTCGAAGCCTTCTCGGGAAGAGATCTTATCTCTAGCGAGGTTGACACGGTCCTGCGAAGAGAATCCTATCGCTCGAGGTTGACATGGTCGCTTAGAAGAGATCTTATCTCTAGCTGAAGTTGGCTCGGGGCTCAAAAGAGATTCTATCTTGGCTGGTTGAAGGCGCTCGAAAGAGATCTTTTTCTCAGCCGAGGTTGACTCGGTGCTCGAAGAGATCTTATCTCTAGGCAGTTGACACGGTCACTTCGGAAGATGATCTTAAATCTCAACGTGGTTGACAGTCGCTTGAGAGAGATCTTATCTCTTGGCTAAAGAGTTCTTGGGTTGGCGAAGAGATCTTATCTCTGGCTGGTGACAACGGTCCGGCTAAGAGAGATCGCTATGCTCGGAAGGGTGTTGGCATGGTCGCTCGAAGAGATCTTATTCTCTAGCCGAAGTTACATGGTCCGCTTCGACACGAGAAGATCTTATTCTTTCTGGGAGATTGGTCACTCGGATTTCTCTGGCCGAAAGAGAGACTTATCTCTCTAGCCGAGGTGTGCGGTCGTTAGGTGACTCGGCGCCGGAAGAGATCTTATCTCTAGCTGAGGTTTGGTGCGGTCGCTTGAAAGAGAGATCTTATCTCTAGCCGAGATTAGGAACTTTGACCTCTCGAAATGTATAGGAGCCGAGGTTTCTGCTCTTTTTATTTATTTCTAACACGGCCACTATTTGACTGTTTTCTTCACTGTCATCACTGTTTTTTGCATCAAGAAATAATATTATTATCGAAATGGAAAAATTTTATTAAAAGAAAGTTAAGTAACGAATCGTGGGAAGCAGTGATTCGATCTGTGGATCTGACGATCTCTTCTTATGCGGTGCTCTGGGATCAGCTTTCTTTATGCTTTGTTTGGAGATGTGGATTCGAAGTTAGCTCCTCCCATTTTTTGGCTCGATGATATGGGAGTGACCGACCGATTTTGTTGTTGGGGGATTGGTTTTTTATCCGTCATTGTGTGGTTCTCTATGGCAAGGATGGCCATCTCTCTTGCTTCAGGCTGGCGTCCTGATGACTCTCTTTCATCTCGGAGTTGAACACATTCTTCAGTGTCGTGGTGTGTGCGCGATGGAGGAGGAGTATGTCGATCGTGTGTTTGGAGGAGATCATAATCTTTTGATCTGGTAGCTGGTTTTTAACTTCTATCATAATTTGAGTTCGAGGAGCGTTAAGGGGGGGCATAGTCCGTGGAACTTCCGGAAGGAGGACTTCTCACGCCCTTGTCGAAGCTTCCCGATATGAGCTCAAGGAGTTCAACTCACTTGCGCCCGGGGAAGTCCGTGTGCGTGGCCGAACTTCACTTGGCCCTCATCGACGGTGGGGTCTCTTCGCCCACTCTTCTAAGGCTTCTTCCGTCCTTCAAACTTAGGCTTCATTCCGCACGAACATAATTGACCCGAGCCAATAGATCGCGAAAGTTCTTCATGAGATAGCTTCATTCCTGAAGGGCGCCTCTGAGGCGGCCCTTTAACAGACTGATCAAGGTTCCTGACCTTCAATGCCTGGCGTTAACTGGGTGACATAAGTCTGGATGGATTTTTCTCTTCTACTGGACATTCTCAGGAAATTGAAATTCGGCACGACGTTGGCTGCTGATGAAGTAGCCTGAACTGTTGGCTCATCGATCAAAAGAGAAGATCGTACCTAATTTTTCTTACAGTTTCTGCGCTGCTTTAAGGTAGAGGTTAAGGCTTGACACAATATGGCATCTGGAGCACCATGGAGTAGTATCATGATCCGAAAGGCCTCTAGATGATCAACTAGATCAGAGGTTCTATTATAGCTTTCGAATTGAGGAAGCTCAGAGTTCGATGAGATGGACTTTTGCATAATTTGGGGGAAGAAAGGAGGATCGATGCGGAACATCGAGGTGAGTTGGGCACATGGGAACTCTCAATCCACGCCCATCTCCCAGTCTGTCCGAGGGCGTGTCTTGTTGCAGATTTGGGGGCTCCAGCTACAAAATGGAAAAGATTCTTCCAGGGAGAACCATGATCCAAACATGGATTCTCTACTCTCTGTTTCTCCTTCTTAGGGGCAATGGATATGTTAGCCCGAGTACTCTTCCTTGGGGCCAGTTTTCGACATCTCGATGGCGGGTTTTTTAGTGGAGTCACCATTGGGGGCTGCTGCATGGCCTGCATCATCTCGGTGAGGCCCTGAACTCGTTGCATCAACAGGTTGAACTATTCCACATCTACCGCAGCTATAGACGGAACCTAAGTTGTCGGGTTGAAGCAGGAGCAGATGGATCTGGACGGGATCGGGCCATGGAGGCCATCGATCGTCGGATCGAAGCTCTTTTGGGAGGCATTTTCTCTTGGAAAAGAACTCTGGAGAGGAAGAAGGGAGATCTCTAGAGAGGGAAGAGAGAGATCCTCGCTGAGCACTCCTTTAAGGATAGGAGAACCTTAGGGTAGAGGGGCCCTCCCTCTAGCGCTAATTCTGTTGGTGCAGAATCTGATTGACGTCGGATCGAGCTGGAGTGGAGGAGGACGAGGTCGCTGTCGGTGATCTGCAAAATAAAGTTTCGTCCGGAGTCGGTGATGGTGGCTTCGACAAGACCTTCTGACGGTCAAGTCAGCTCTTCTGGCCAATAGAAATGGAGTGCTTAGGAATGAGAAGTGAGCTTTGAGCTTTTGAGGAGAGAGGAGAGCTTAGAGCTTCTAGAAAACATATCTAGAGCTTAGATAAGCTCTCATGGGCGTCCGACTGGAGGAGTGTGAACGAAGTTCGACTCTCGTGGATATCTAACTGAAGGAGTACGGAGGGAGTCCGACTGAAGTTCGACTGCTGAGAAGTTCGATTGAAGCTCGACCGCTGAGAAGTGGCTGAAGGAGTTCGGCAAAGACTCGTCCGCTGAAGCTCTTCCATGGCTATCAGTTGCATTAGGCTGAGAATCGAACTGAACTTTGACAGGAGCGGAATTTATTCCCAATATTTATGTTTATATATTTATATTATATATAATTATATTTATATATTTATTAATAATAATATATAAAAATATGCTTATATATTTATATATAAATAAAAAAATATATAAATATATTTATATTATATTATATTATATTTATACATAATGATGGTGATGATGATATAGAAAAGCTGCGGGCTATAGATTTTTTATAATTTTTTTAAAAATAATTTTATTTAAAATTTTTATTATAAAATTATTAATAAAATGATAATCTAAATAGTCATCGATAATATCTCATGCGAGATAATATAGATTATCAAGATAATTTAAATTATTATTTAAAAAATATATTAAATATAATAATTTAATAAATTTATTTTAAATTATTAATAATTTAAATAGATTATCAGCTACCAACGTAGACCGCTTCTTTTGAAATAATTCCTGCCTTGGTGGTAGGTTTCTAATTGACTGAAACAACCTCAAAATAAAATCAGTCCGGCGGCAAAGCGGCACGGCACAACCATTTAATTTCCTAGCGTCTAAATAGCGGCATAATACCCCGGCCTATTTATAGCCATTTCCATCTTCTATCCGGACGCGCTCATGTCATATCAAGATTTCCCTCGCCTCCGGCAAACGGCTCTCTCCTAATCCGAGTCGCCTTCCCATGTTCCTCTTCTCCCTCGCCTTCCACTCTGTACCAATTTTTGGCACCACGGTCGCCCTCCCCTACCGCCGCGCCTCTTATCTCCACCCCCGCGCCAGTCTCATCCCTACTCAGGTCGGTTCCGCCGGCCGCCCTCCGAAATCCGCCGCCGTCTCCGACAGCCTCAAGCTCCTGGAATGGGACAAGGTCTGCGACTCCATCTCGTTCTTCGCCGGCACGGCCTTGGGCCGAGAAGCGACCAAGGTCTTCTCTTTTATTCCTTTCCCTCGGACTTGTCACTCTCCTCGCGCCGCACTCGTTTATTGGTTGTTGAAACGTTTGCTCTCTTTTTGGTATGCCTCAGGCGCAGCTTTGGTCGGTAGATGTGAGCTACGAGGAGAGCAAGAAGCTCTTGGACGAGACCTCCGCTGCCATTGAACTGATCAAGTATGGTGCTGGTGGGATGGATTTTGCCTGTATAGATACTAATTTGGTGAGTTCTTTCTTTCTTTCTTTCGTTCTTTTTTCTGAGTTCTTTCTTTCTTTCGTTCTTTTTTTCTTCCTTTTGTTCTTTCTTTTTCGGAATTTTTTAGGTTAACAGTTTTTCAGATTTTTCGTTAACTCTTGTTCCATCAACGAGCGAAGATGAAGAGCGTGCAGTTGCATATGCATTCACTAATAAAATCTTGATATTTTTTTTTCCTTAAAATTGATATGTTTGCTGTCATTTACATCCTTCTTTTCTGCTACCAACGAACGCTCCTAAAGAACGCGAGTTTGATCATTTTATGACATGAGAAAATCAAGAAAACGACCTTTTGAAAATAAAAATAACTGAATACAATTCTCAGGCATCAAGTCTCAGTTAGCCTAGTCTTAAAGAATCTTAAAGAAGAACGCTAGGTATTGATTTTGAAAATTTTTCTGAGTTGTATTTTATTCGTTTCTGATAGCCTTAGATAACACATTTTGAGCATATATTCTTCCATAGTTTTGAGCATATCTGCACCCATCATTATCCTTGAAACAATGATTTGTTAGCTTCTTGTGGTGCTTTATGTTAGAATCTGCAGAGGAAGACAATCAAGTTGTTGATTGAAATGCTTCACCTTTTTTTCTGATCTGTATGTTGAACTTCGAAGATATTGGTTTCCATGGACATCAGAAATCAGAATGATTGTTTTTTTGAAAGACAGATGTTCTGTCCTGGATAATGATATATTTTTTCTCTTGGTTGCAAGAAAGAAATTTAAACTAGGCCAACTAGCTTACTTTTTATCGTCTAAGTTCACATTCATCACTACTTTTTATGCTTGTGGAGCTTTTTGGCAATAACTTGCACTGTTTTGTGGCTTTTAATGAACCAATAAAAAGACCTAATAGCTCTACAGTTATATTGTAATAAAAAGAGTGAATTCAAGTCCTTGGTTCTGTCAATTTTGCCCATATAGGAAAATCAATTCACTTTTATTGGAAACTTTATATTGTACAGATCGTGTCCATGGGCAAAATTGGTAAATACACAGCTGTCTTAGTAGCATAGAGTTGATTCGAATTTAAGGATATAAACTTCCCTTCATCATAATCTTTTCTCTTTGCTCTCCAGGAACTGCCTTAGAAGCTGCCCCTCTCTCCATATAATTTATTTCTATCTTTGCAATCTTTTCTATTTTGATACAAATTCTTTTGTTAAATTCATTTTTTAGATTTCATACATTGTGCATGCATGTAGAATAGTTCTCAGAAAAATATTATTGCAATACTAAGGGTTGACCTCTCTTTTGTAATGGCAATCATCTCAGATGTTTATCTACAGTTTTCTATACACACCATTTTCATGTAGGTAGATTTTTAAGAATTCTATTTCAGTCAAACTTCTAAATGTCATATACTATTTATTCACTATCGTATTATGGTTTTGGTCATTAATTATAAGAGGAATTGTCTACTCTTTTGCCTCAACACCTGCTGCACTAATCAATGATTGCTTGCATTTTTGTTGTTATTAATCTGGTCACTCTTCAAAGGTAAAATCAGCAATTCATCGTGTTTCTAGAGGTTCTCCGTTAGATGGAATGGAAGCAATAGCTGGTCTTAGCCTCATACTGTTTGCTGAAAATCTGCAATTTACTCTGAAAGCAGCAGTCAAGGAAGATGCAGATTGGTACAACCGTTTTATGCCTCTTACAGAAGTGGTAAGCTCTTATGTGATATCTCATTCTGTATTATTTCTATTATGTTGCTGCTGTGTATATAGTTAACTCTTTGTTTTTTGAGCTAACTGTAGGTAATGGATGTTGCTATAAGCCGATCATTTGCAAAGTCAGTACAACAACTGGTAGATGAGGATGGCTCTGTCAAAGATAGTGCAGTTTGTTTCCTGAAACCCCTGTCCAAAAAATTGGCTGCTTATTGTATGAAGAAAATAGCATATGATTATTATTGGATCATCTATTAATTAGAAACTGCAAGAAATAATTTATGTGGTAGACACTAAAGTGAGATACAACAATTGATCATATTTCATGATTTTTCTACATTCGTCTTCTATGTGTAATAGCTACCCATTACATTCAGAATGGTCAACCTACTTCTTGGAAACTTACATGTGATTAAAGTTATGTAATTTCTTGTAATCTGATTTGTTTCACAAATTTGCAGTTCATGTTGTTCATAGAAACACTCTCAAGACTCCAAAAAATCAGTTAAACACAAGAAAATAATTGAAGCCAAACATATATTGGATCTTGTAAAGTAGAATGAAATAATTGAGAACACTGTAATTCAGAAATATTCATGAAAAGGGAGGCTGAGAGCAATGTCTAAGGTGTCTAGTAATATATCTTATGCAACTCTGTGGCTTAGGAGAAATTCAAATGCACAAAAGATCATGCAAAAGAACCAAAGCAATGAAATAAGAATCCATCTGATAGCATCAAAGAAACAATTAAGAGCATTTGCTGATTGGGAAAGGATAATCAGCTAAGGAATCACCAGATTTATGGATTATACTTGACCAAGTAATGGCTATATATGCATTATACTTGACCAAGGAATAACTATTTTTGAATTATTTTGATCTGAGAGAACATATGTGTCTGAGCCTATAGATAAGATCTAATGATCAAATGCACAAAGGATCATACAAAGAGCCAATATCAAAGAACCAAAGGACCGAAGGGAGCATGCATTGGATTACATCAAGAAATCAATCAAGCAGAATGCTGATTGGGGAAGGCCTGTTGGCTAAGGGAATCACCATATGGGATGACTATCTATAAGCCATTCGATTTGAGGAAATGTGCTAGTGCTGTCTATTTATTCCAGTGTAGGATCTGAGGGTAGACCAAATATTTTCATTGAATATTCTATTCCATATTTAGGATGTTCTGGCCTGCATAAAAGTTGCACTCTGACTAGCATTATTCCATACATATTTAGTTGGCCTTCAAGATCACCATACAATTCATTGATGTTTGAGAGCCTTCTACTCCTTGCCCTCAACTTGGCCTCCCTACCGGAGTGGGTGGCAATTTGAATAATTCTTATTTCTGACAACCTTTATTAAGCTAAAGGGATAAGTCTGGGCACAATTAGAGCTGCTGCAGGTATGTGGATGATGCAATTATGACATGAAATGTTTAAGTGATTAAAGCTAAAGAAGTATCATGTATGGTCTCTTTTTATGATTTATGAAAGCTTAGGAGTTATGTGGAATATTACTTTTGTAATCCTTTTCCCCCCTCCAGTAAAGTTATGGATTGGACCTGATTCAATCAGCATACATGAATGTGACTGTTAGTTTCACAATCCAAGCCACATGACTCTCGAATTGCACCTCGAGATTAAGTCAATGACTTCTGAGAAGCATATTTACGCGGCTACATGCATGCTGACCTTGCTTATGTGTCAGAAATTTGATGCTTTTTTTTTTTTTTTTTTCAAGTGAACATATGCAGAAACTCTTTATATATATATATATATATATATAGATAGATAGATAGATAGATAGATAGATATGTTTTTATTACATCAAATTCTCTTTTAGCAAGAATCCTAAGAACAGTTTGTTATCTATGTAGTTTAAACCTTTGATTGCTCAAAATATATTGGAGTAATCATCAACTCTACAAAAGCACCATTATTGACATTGTTTTTCCTTTTTGATAAACTATAACCAATTACTAAATTTTTGCATACACTACTTGTACAGCATAACTCTATACAGTTTAATTGAAAAGTTTATGTTTTTGTTCTTTCAGAGCCCAGAGCTCAAAAGATCTCGAGATCAAGTTCGTGCCATTGAAAGGAAGGTATTTTATATATGTTATACCTAAAGTTAACTTCTTTATATGGAGAATCATGGTTTGTCTCAGATCAGGGATGGTGATTTTTGGATCCAACCCAAATACCCAACCTACTAATATGGATATGGAACTATGGATATTACATGTCTCACTTGCAGATTGGGCATCAGTCAAGCACTGGTTAACACCCTGAGTGGACCACTATGACCCAAAGGGTTATACTTCTAGGAATATCATTGTAAAGACTCAAGAACCTTGACATGTTGCTTATATTAGAATATATTGATCTCCTATCAGATTTTTCGAAAGAATTTTATTGCTGCGGCCATTTATTATGGATTAATTAGCTTCATTCATGTATTTACTGTTAAAGGGAGTAAAATGAATTGGGTGAAGAAGCTTTGTTCAAGTTCAAGAGGTTGATGATGTTGATAAGCATAATACGTGGGTTAAGTTTGCGTTAATAAGGCTGGTGGGCATGGGTCAATAAACAATGGCCTGCTAGTTGGTTGGTTGGCTATGGGTCAAACCTATTTATCTTAATATATAGGGATGACCTGATGTTGACCCAAGACAACTCAACCAATTTTTTTCTGTGTTTCAGATTATCCATTTGATTTGCTCCAAGTAGTTTGATTTCCTTTCGAACTATACATGGTTTGGAAAATTTACAATAGAGTAAACTAATGTGTATCATGCCCTTGCCAGCCAAGGTTGGCATGGCAAGGGTACCAATTCTGACCCTTAGAATGGTGTACAGAAAGGTTTATTAAGATATTCTATACCATTCAATTTTTTTAATATAAATTAATTTGAATTGCTTTATACTAATGTATACATGTTCAAATCAAATAAGCATAGTTTTCAAGTGAAATTTAGGAATCTGGGATGGTTATCATCTAGATATTTTTTGTTGATTGATATTTAACATGTGCATTGAGTAATCTCAAGCCTTTACCAATGCAAAAATCACACAACTAGGGGTGCAAATGGGTTGGGTCAGATTGGGTCATGAGTGACCCCGACCGACCAGGCTCGTTGATTGGGCCTTGTTGTTGGACCTGGATGCAACCCAATAGAGGATTGGATTGGTTCGGGTCGAGTTCATGATCAAATTTTCTGACTCAACAAGTCATTCAGGTTGGGTTGGGTCTATGTATAACCCAGCCCCAACACATAAAAAATGGGTCTGATTCAGGTCTAGGGAATTTTACAACCTGTGCTAGCATCTCTCATCCATAAGGTTCATTGTCTTTCTTCATCCATTTAAAATGTTGCAAGATTTAAAAAATGCTGCTTCTCTATCCATCCCATTGAAAGAGTTTTGAGACTCATTCTGACTATCAACTTACTTGAAGTACAGCACCAATATATTTTCTCCCAGTATTCAGAAGAGTACTTGAAATACTAGAGCATATGATCTTCGTTTATCCTTGTGTAACCTTACATAGATCATATCTTAGTCCAAATAATCAACACAATGACATGAATAGTACTTAATAAACATACTTCTTCTTAATAAAATGCTATGTAAAAAATACTTTCTTCTTCATAGAAAGATATGCAAAAAGTACTTCACAATATGTAACTAGTCTACTAAGATTTTAGGAATCAAGAATATACAAAATTATAGTTTATATTTTTTCCCTTCATCATGCTTTTGCATTACAAAATAATATTTATTTTATTCAAAGCAATGATCTTTAGTCATAGATGCAACATTGATGGGCTCATAGATCAAAACTTTCTCACCAATGACATGGATAGCTCGTACTTGAGAAAAGATGAGGAATGTTGGTTAGTCTCTCAAAATGGCTGCTTAGGCTTTTTCTTTTGCAATTGAAGCTCCTATTTGGACTCAAAAGGTATGTTCAACTCTTTTCGTAGGAGTAATATTGGAAAAGCAAAGGCATATTATTCCTTTTGATAGACAAATTAAGATAACATTGTAAAGCTTGTCTTAGGAAAATCCAAACCCTAAAGACAATGAACAGGGCGGGTTGGGTCAGGTCAGGTTTGGTCATTGAGCATAAGATCCAAATCAACCCAGAAAACTAAGCTAGTCAGACGAGCATGTCAGAATTTAGTAAATCCAAACTTGACTTAGAAAATATAACGGGTCCAATTTTAGAACCTGGCCCGGACCCATAGGTCCTTTAAAATGATTTGGATTGGGTCTCAATGGGTTGGGTGAGGTTGGGTTAGGTCACGGGTCAACCCGACCCATTTGCAGCCTTACACACAACTATATTTGCACATTAGCAATAGAAATAAGCTCAAAATTCATTATAATAATTTATAAGGGATTGGTACTATATAAACATGCATTAACGACACATTATAGGCATTATACACATATTAGTAGTACGATGAGAAGCAAGGGTTTGCATGCTGCTGGCATAGGTCATGCTATCGTAGCCAATGGATGCACCATGCATGTGCCATGCTGCATGTGTTCTGCTGTGCAAAACAAACAACTAAAGAGCCATTTGGCTTGGAAACAAGCCATATTGGCTTGTGCAAGATCCGCATCAGTAGATGTGGATCAGCATTGCTCGATACCAAGCAGCTCTTGTACATGGTACTGGCCTTGTGCCTAGTGCCCGTAATAGCTTAGCACAATGTGCTGGCTGCCATGGACCCACACGACTGGCAGATGAAACCATGCAAACATCCATAGGCATTGGTTGTTCTTCTTAAAACTAGACAATAATGAGGATCAATTGATGGTGCTTTTATGAGAAAAAAGGAAAGTAGTGGCAGTGTTATGTAGATATTTGGCATGGGCGCCAACTGTCTAAGTGTCCTCAAGTGTTGGACACAGCAACATTCCAAAAATCTAGGCAGGGGGAGAAGCACATATATAAATCCAGTTATATTGACTCTATGTATTTGTGTATTTATCTATTTGTGTGGATGTGTATAGTATGTTTATGTATTTTGATGCTTATTCAAAAAAAAAGAGAAACTAAGAATTATATTTAACACACATACTAGTGAAAAGTTTGCAAGTTGTTCAATTTACTTTTTGGGTTCCTTTAAGATGTGGTGAGACCGTGAGATACTTTAAATGATATCTAATCATGATATGGTTTTATTTAAAATATAATTAGATTTTGTTTAAAGTGTTCCTGAAACTGTGATAATTTTATATTAAATATGTGACAATATATTGTGTAAAATATCCATTTAATCTGGATAAGAAAGTTTGTCATATTGACTCGTACAGTCCCATTACCACCTATAGTATACTGATAAGCTACCGATATGATACCAATGTTCGGCTTGCTATATGTGCTGCACCAGTCTGAATTGAGTGGAAATTGCCTCATACTGCCAAGTTCTTTGTTATACTGACCCTTATTTCCTGATTTTGGGCAGTACTATGGTAGGGTTTTGGAAAACATTGTGTCAATATAGTATGCATACGGTACAATACCAACCATATTGCACTAGTAAGATACCCTATGATAGCCAATACCGGTACAGCAAACCTTGCTTGATAATTTTATTTTGAGATCTTAAGGATATTGGAAGTGTTGACAAAAACTTAAGGGCACTTCATTAAAAGTGTCCAACAGTTAAAACTAGGAGTCCCCTGCATTACACTCCAGAAAAAGCGCCAAGTATTGGGTACTTGTACTGATATCAGCAAGACAATTCAACTAGGAGTGTCCAACTGTGTGATGTCAGCTTCTATTGTGTCCAAGTGACACTTCCAAATAGCTTAAAAATGGAGTGTCCAGATAACATAGGTTGCAGGGAGCCAGGCTCTCTTTTACTTGCGTTATTCACAGGGTACTACATGTGGAGACCAAGAAAGAGAGATGGGGAGGGGGAGGAAGAGAAAGAGATGCTTTATTTATATTGTTTGTATTTTTAAAATATTAGTAAGACCATGAGTATCAATACTAATACTGGAGCTAGAAACCATTGGTGTCTCAAAAACTATTTAAAAATGGAAAAACAAAAGAATATTCACTAAAAATTTATTCTTTTAAATAAAAGTTTAAAAATGAAAAAAACACAAAAAATATGTCTTGATATAGTACCAGCATGCAGGACCATCCTAAGAGTTGGGACCATACTGCTCCAGTACCTTATTGTCCCAATGAAATACTGATAGGGATCTTGGTACCGGTATCTTACACCTTGACATGCATTATATTGTTTTCTAGCATATTGGTGCATGATTCCTCATTTTAAATTGTAGATGCCAGCTCTCCAGCTACTAATTGTGCCTCTTATTTGTTCTTCAGTTATATCAGCTAATGGACAAGTTAGTAAGGATTAATGATAATGAAGCTTCCACTTTGGTATGGTCTTAATATTGGCAAATTTCCTTTTGCATCTTGCATGGATAAGTAGTGAACATCCTTCACATTTTGCTTTAGGAAGTTTGTGTTGTTAATGGAAGATGCTGCTTGAAAGTAACGGCTGATCAGCTTACACCATTCGATGGATTACTACTGTCCAGGTGTATTTGAGTATTATTCATGCACACTAAGTATTGTCCATGGCTCCATGCATTTCTTAGTGCCTGTTGTGTTTGTCTGTGCCTGTGTGCAAATATTTGTTCAGCTGAAAAGCATATATTTCATGAATGCAGTCTCAAGATGGAGGTTGCACGTTGAAATGTTTTTTCTTGTTGGCAATTTTTTGACATATAAGAGAGTGGGCTAAGCAACATAGTAAGGTTTGCCGTCTCGTTATTGGACCTCATACCAATACTATCTTATTACAGTGTTGATACATTTGGTATGGGGGCTGGTTTGGCATACCGAGTGTCAATCCGCTCCCCATATTGTGTACTGGTTCGGTATTGGTTTGGTAGGGTATGGTTGGTTTGCATTGGTATCAATCGGTATGGCAAACCTTGTAATACACACATATGTGCATATATATAGAGCTAACATGTAGGTCCCCAATTAATAGTACAAATAAAGTTGGTCTTCACTAGATGACCAGGGCCCAAGCATTAACAAAACAACCTGTTAAATGTGATCTACTATCTCTAAATTGATCACTATCAAAAAAATTATCTGATTTGGAGATCCCTAGCCTATAATCCAGTGGTCAAAGAAATAAGTATTATATCCATTTTTGACCATTGGTTGCATAGTCTAGCTTTCTATAAGAAGTGAGACTCTTGTTTTCTCACAAAAAAGAAAGAAAAAAGGAATATTTTCATGTTTTTAGGCCCAACAACCTTCATTTTCTTCACTTCTCTCTAGTGCAGCTGAATTCAGGATTGGGTGTTTAAATTTAGATTTCAGTGGTGGTAATCCTTTTGAAAATCTGTATGGGTTATTATCTCTTTTACGGTCTTACCATTCTGTGTCCTATGAGGTGACATGTGAGACCTACTTACTGAACTGCCCCCTCCTTCCACCAGGCTCTTGGTGATTTGAAGCGTAACTGCATAAGGACCAAATAAGTACATCCTTGATCTATCGTATACTGTAGAAACACCTATCATGTTTTGTACTCTGCTCTGCATGGTGACGGATTAAAGTGTAGAGCAGTTTTGACTATTGTTATTTCATCCATAGTCCATACAGTCTTAGTTTATCTATTTAGATTATAATTTTTCTCCAACTTGTAGCACATTTTCTACCAATACTTGTTCATGCTGAAGCTACAGCATCCACCAAGTATTTACTCTTTGTAACTAATTTTGTGGACTAAATCTTCTAAATCTGCCTGCAAAGTGGACGTGGTGCTTATGTGCCTCAAGATTGTTGAAGTGGTGAAAAAACATTTATCTGAGCTAGTTTTAATCCAGTAACTAAACATCATAATGCTGATTTAACAAAGTTCACCTTTTTGTTCCAACATGTTACAAATGCCGTCAGAAGCTTCTTTTTTTTAGCAATCAATGCAGCAACTTTGAGCATGAAATGCACTCCTTGTTCTTGGCTTTCCCAAGGAATTAGAAAGCATGGAAAAACAAAAATCATGGATGTTTGGTTGGGTCTATTGTAAGATAATAAGAAATTAGTTGAAATTGTTACATCAATATAAGGTCAGAAACAGTACAAGTAGAGGATAGAAAATTGTTGAATGGATTGGAAGTCTGCAGCAGATGTTAAAGGGGTCCTAGATTAGGTGCAGATATTGCATTTAAAGACCAAACATGTTTTTGAGAAAGGGATATACATACTTACAAAGTTACAATGTTAAAAGACTTGGATTAAGCATGAAACGGAAGTCAAATAGAAATTCCAGAGTAAATGCCAAATAACTGAGAAAAAGGATGGTTATCTATTTACATGTTGCCGAATTTTGGAATGAAGTACCATGGTGTTAAGAACTTGCATTTTCAAAGGATTTGTTACCATTATTATTACTAACAACCATTAACCTATTTGTTTGGGGCTGACCGTGCATCTTTTTTTCATCTTATTTAACATGAAGATGTCATAAAATGAAAATAAAAGGAAAGAAAGAAGAAAAATGAAACATGTTGTTCCTACCAAGATGGAACTAGTGAAAGAAGAGCTGATGTCTAGTGGACAGCAGTTGTCTTGAATAGACTAATAACTGGATACTCTTCATCTGTCTTTATCCACATTTGGGTGTTGTTCTATTTTTAACATGGCTTTTCAATTTATGCTTGTACAAATCTAGCATAGCCCCTTTTTTATAAAGTTGCTTTACACTGTTAGCATGAATAATTTATTCAAACGTCTAAGAGATGTTTCTCTTGATATACATCATGTGTTTTAGTGGATCAGGTGTTGGAAGTATAATAGAGCCAATTGTTGCTGTTCAACTAAATGATGAGTTGCAACAAGCAAGAGTTTTAGTTGCCAGAGCTGAGGAAGATGTGCTGTCAAGGTTAACTGATAAGGTTCAGGCAAGCTTGACAAATCATTATGCTTTTGATAGTATGATGATTTTATCTGACTATTCCATTTCTTATTTACAGATGCTGGCAGAACTTGATGACATCCAAAATTTGTTGCACACCATAATTTGGCTTGACGTGGTAAGTGTCTCTTAATGTGTTTTCTCTTATAAACACCTCCATGATAGCATTTAGAATCATGTCTACATTGCACATGCATCTGCAAATGTACAGACTTTCTACTGTCTGCAATTGATTATGGTGAGACTCTTTGGGACCAGCTAATGCTATGGATGCATAGTGTATATAATTTCGTGGATTACATGTTTTTTAATTGTTGCCCGCTCTTCATTGCCATTGCTTTTGTACTCAATCCATAAGATTTTGAGTGTTTTCCAGAGCACTTAGTTTTCAGCAATTTGTCTTCATCTCAAGGGCCTAAAAATCTCTCTTGCTAGTGATATTAT
The DNA here is from genome assembly GCA_006176705.1 of Cocos nucifera. Taxonomy (NCBI): domain Eukaryota; kingdom Viridiplantae; phylum Streptophyta; class Magnoliopsida; order Arecales; family Arecaceae; genus Cocos; species Cocos nucifera. The sequence goes on from QRFJ01000045.1 coordinate 4,171,967, forward strand.
AGTTTACCTTTATTAATGGCATATTTAGCACATTAACTTATGTATCACCTGACTTTTGTGTAATTGTTAATAGAATGATGTGGAATTCAAGTTATAAGTCCATATTTTGCTCGTATGTCATTAACTAATTGCAGTAGTTGACAATATGTTAAAGCTTCCAGCATTAGCTTTGTTAATACCCATAGATCCCTCAAAAATGTATTTCCACCCAAATTTAAGGAGGCATGATAATACATGTTGATAATAGAATAACCATGGATCAAAGTTCCAGTTGGCATGCTAGTATGTCATTGTATGTACCATGCCAGTGCCTTACTGACATGTGACGCTGGCATGGTACTAGCTGCATGCCAATGCTTGGTATGTAGTAGCAGAGCATGCCAAGCATTGGCGTAACACCATTGCATATACAGTGTCAGTGCCAGGTAGCACAGCACCAATACATGATACCTCAATCCTTGCATAGAGCAAATTCATTTGTTCCTTTTAAAACATGCCACCAGAACACGGACCTCATTATTTCTTCTAGTTTCATGCACTTCAAGCATGAGGACAAATTACTGTTTCTTTGATTTCCAATTTTTTTACCTGAGGTAAGCCTAATGGTCCATACCTAGACTGGAACTTATATACCGTCTTTGACAGAGGAGTGAGATTAGAGAGATCACTGGGTGTAATGATTTTCCAAATTTCTCATGCAAAATTGTGAACCAACTACCATTATAATGAGAGAATAATTTATGTTCATTTGCTAATGGTTAAAGATGATGTTTGTAAGCATGCTAAGAATGTGATGTGTATTGTTCATGTGTTGGTCAATTGTAGATGGATCATATGGTACCAAAAATTGGTGCTGATGCACATGCCAAAGCCCTGGCTGGTAAGAAGCAAAGGGTCCTGGTGGCTGATTTAGACTGAGGCTGTTGGTTAGCTGGCTGGCTCAAGTTAGGATACAAATGTTGCAGATTTGAGGAAATAGGTCTCACGTAATCCGATCTGGCCAGAGTTCAAGATTAAATATTTAATGAACTCAGCATTAATCGGTTAGAGATGCTATCAAAAGCTTAACCAATTGCTGAATTAAATCATGCTTAGACATTTTTCTCTCTTTTCTTTTCATAACTGAAAAAATCTTCTTATTTAGCACATATGAATGTGAGTAGGTTCCAGTGTAAGTTCTAAGACTTCCATATCTACAAATGGGATTGCTGAAACATGGTGAAGCTTTCTTTGAGTTGCATTGTATTATTAGTTCTGATCTCCCATTTGTCAAATGAGTCTATTTTAATTGCTTTTCTTCCTCCTATCTATTTACTCCAACTTTTTGGATGGGTCTTCTTGCACTAGCTTTACAACATCTAATTAGCTAATATTTGTGGTTGTGCGCATGCAATAGCTTTCATCTTTTGTTATATGCCTGCTTTTCTAATTCTTTTCAGAGTTTCTTCTTGGTTGCAGATCACTGCACGAGCGAAGTACAGTGTTGCATATGATGGTGCCTTTCCGGACTTATATCTGCCAAGTGATAAAGGTGGAGTATGCATCACTGAAAGCAACTTCCCTCCAAAGAAAACTTTCAGCAAGGTCTCCCTATCTCATCACTCTCCACGAGAATTGAAATTACATATGCCAAAAGCCTACCATCCTCTGTTACTTCAGCAGCATCATGATTGCTTACGTAGGGCCAGAAAGGATGTTGCTGATGCTACTGCTGTGAGTTGAAATTCAGAACTAGATATTTAATATGCTAATCTCATTTCTTTTTTCCTCGATCTACTTAAAAATAAAAATTCACCATTTAAGAGCTTTTGGAACCGAAACTTATGTTTATCTGGTACATGTTAAAATAGTGAGAAATGTCAACTACAAAGCTCCTTTAGGGCCTGTTTGGATGTGCAGATGAATTATCTGTGCATAACTCCCCACACAAGAATGAACTGAGGAGCAACTGATGCATTGGAGTAGAGTTTGAAGGTAATTAAAACTTAAAAGTATTTGTCAGGACAAGTCATCTTGAAAATAAGGACAAACGATTTGACCAAGAAGATGATTTAAATTATTATTAAATAATAGGGATAGAGGAATCAAACTGTCCTTCAATCACTCTCCTGATCTGTTAAAACTTCTTTCCAACTCTGTCCCTTAAAACTGTCCTTCAATCCCTCTCCTTATCTGTTAAAACTACTTTCCAACACAACTGTCCCTTAAAATCTCTTATATGAAGAGGCTATGCATGAATAGGCTGTTTGTGCATCTGAACAGGGCCTAAGTTGCCTCAATCACTTGCTGTTTTGGATTTTGCATCTCGTGAATTTGTGATGGTTTTAAATCTACAGGAAATCAGGAGAAGAAAATTCCAAGGGAAGAATATTACAAAAGAAGATGAGGTGGATTCACATCTTGCATCCATGAAACTCCAGGTGATATTTAAATTTTGACACGAAATGGAATTCAATTTTCTTCATCCAGTTGTTGGGGAGCTTCACATGTGTGAAATTTCTTATTCCTTAATTTTAATTGTGTTCTGCTTTCAGGTTATTGCATTGGAAAAGAATCATCCTATTCCTGTAGATTTTATGGTTTCTGCAAAAACTGGAGTGCTGGTTATAACTGGTCCAAATACAGGGGGCAAAACTATCAGCTTGAAGACAGTTGGTCTAGCATCTTTGATGGCTAAAACAGGTTGGCTCTTTTTAAATCCTTTTTATAATATTTATCATGCTTACGCTGTTAATAGCATTTATTTTAGCACTCTTTCCTTTAATCAGCCAACCACTTGTCTAGACAAAATTACTATTAAGAAATTTAGAAAACCAAAATTTATATGGACCGAATATATTAATCCCAAAATTTTGTGGTTTTGCATTCATGCATTAGCACTTGGTCATGCATTTTTTCATGACAAGATATGAAGTAAATCAGTTCACAGTATATATGAGCCAAAATTATAGCCATGGAAGTTCAGTCACATAAAACAGAAATATAGAATTTTTCAAAAATAACATGATGAAAAGTAGGAAAAATCTTTTAACGATCTTCTAACCCCACAGATATATGCTACCAATGAATTATGCATAAGTTTGCAATGATATGGTTAGATACCAAATTACCAATATTACTTTTAAGGTTTGCTATACAAGTGCCGGCCACCATATCAGTATCTTATTGGTAGGGGGGTACCTTATTGGTATGGTACGGTATGCATGCTGTACTGACACAGCATATCCTCCTGCCCAAATGTGGTGCAAAATAAAACTAGGTGGGACTGGTTGCTGCAAGACAGCATTGGGTGAAATGGGGCGGTTCCCCTTGGTTCAGACTGGTTTTGCTCGTAATTCAAATCAAACCTCGATTGTGTATCGGTACCTTACCTTATGATATGGTACATCCGGTATGAGATGGTACAGGTCCATATGTCAGGCCATTATTCTTTTAGAGTATCCTATATGACCCTAAGGTGTCTTCCAATACAAATCTAATTTTATTCCAGCCCATTTGTCTGCTTTTGATATAATACACTGTGAAATATTTCTTGTTTTGACATGATAGACTTTCCAGCACTATTTAAGCCTTTTAAGGAAGTGGAATGAGTTGAGGAAATATGTTTGAAATCTTTTTCATATGTTGCCAAGTACTTTGGTCACTTTGTTGTTATAACATTGTGAGTTTTTAATTTGGAAGATAATTTAAATGAAAGTTGCAGATATAAGGGAAGAACCACAAGTGGAATCACAATGTAAGATTCTTGTGGTGTAGCAGGCTCCATTCATTATTAAACTGAGATCTCTCCCCAGCCATGAAGTTTTCCTTTTAGATACATAACAAAAGTAAATAATGGGCCCAGAATAGTTAAAGTGAAAAATCACTTTCTCGGTATACTAATCTGCTGGACTGTATGACATCATCAGTTGATCTATACCCTTTGATCTGCTTATCTAATTTCCGGTTCTCTCTTTTCTGATGTAATGTAACTCTATTTCAGAAATTATAGGTAGATTAACATGGCCTAAGTGGAGGACTAACATATTTGGTCACTTGAACTTTAATGAATTTGGATGATACTAATGTACAGCTGAAGCATGCATTAATCTAATCTGGCAAGTCATGACTTGAGTGAGACATTGAACCATAATGTCAATAGAACTTTGGTACAAAAGCATTGAAATTTCCATTTTACAATTTAGACCCTAAGCCATAATTTTAACCAGTTTTACCCATCTACTTTGGATAAGAATGTCATTTTAGCTCTGAGTGTTTCGTAATTTTCCTCAAGTTAGTTTTGGTCTTCATGACAATTCCACCATGTTTTTTCAATTAAATAAGGTATTATTTAAAGATAATAAATCTACACATGCAAATATATGAGGATGCATGGCTTTTTAATGCCACAATATATGCTATTGGTCATCTATTGTAACCAGATTTTCTTTTCAGAAGTTGTTGCAACTAGATTTTCATGCTTCATAACCATGGCATTAAACTGACAAGCCTTATTCTGACTAGTGTGATCTGGCAGTATGAATCAATTGTTGGCATCTATTACTATTAAGGGCTATGTTCTAGGCCTGTTAATGGGGTCAAGTCCTAACCTGGCATGAAGCTCCTACATAGTGACTTGAACTCAACTTGACTTGGCCATCATGGGTCCAACCTAACCCAAACAGATCCACCATTCTCTTCCTTGTTCTCCTTCCTTCCCAACACAGCCATGCCTCCACCTCCAAAATCTGTCCGCCTTGGGGGAGGTGGCAGGGGAGGGGAGGAGGTGGCGGTGGAGAGGGGTGGGAAGTAAGGAGGTGGAGCAGAAGGTGGAGATGGGATGGGGTTAGTGACAATGAGGAAGGTAGGAGGTGGTGGTGGAAGAGGTGATAAAGAAGGAAGCAATGATAGAGAAGAGAGGGAGGAGCGGAGGAGGTGGCTGCAAAGAGGGGCAAGAGGGATGGGACAGAGGATAGGGCGGAGATGGGTTAGGGGTTGACGATGGTGTCAGCGTGCAAAAGGTAGGAGGTGGCAGCGAAGAAGAGGGTGAGGAGGGTAAGAGATAGCAACAAATAGGGTGGGAGGTGAGGAGGCAAAGGAGAGGGCAAAGATGGAATGGCCACGATGATCGCCTCACAACTTCCTCGATTGGAGATTAGGTTAGGTCAGAATCCCAGGTCGGGTCTTGTTGGGCTCCTTGATCGGGTTGCGTCATGCCAAGATTTGGCCGACCCAACTTGTATTCGAGGTGGGTGAGCTCGGATATTTAGCATAGCATGCTGGACTTCACTCGTTGATGAGGCTATTATATATACCACATTATAAGGCTTCAACATTCTTAGTTTGTATGTTTTTTGAATCTTCTGAACAAATTCTAGCCCCTATATTAGGCCACTTTCGATCATCATTAGTTCCTAAACAATTTATCCTCTTTTTTTTTGCTTTTTTTCTCCCTTAATTAAGTCTATGCTTCTTAGTTTACCATGCAAGCAGTTCAGTGTTCTTATCCTAACTATCATTCTATTTTGTCATCATTACTTGCCAACATTTTTGACTTAAACCTCATTTCCTTGTTACCATTGGCTTACAAAAGCTTTTCATCAAGCCTCAAAAGGTAGTGGTAGTCCATTGGCAGTCAAAAAGCTCTCCATTTCATTTTGCTTGACTTGTACAATATATTCCTTCATTATTTTTTCCATTTTTCTATGTTGTAGAACCAAGATAGATATTATGATCCCTCAAGGTTACCCTCTTGAGCATGAATTCTTATTGCAGCCTGATTTACAACCATTATATAACCATGATTGCATTACATATGCATTTAGCTCTTCAGTTCCAACTCAGTGTGGATAATTTTTAATCTATGATAGCACACTACATGTTTTATGTTAGCAGCAGGTGAAAGTAAAAAAAAAAAAGCTTTTTTCTGCTAGTGCTAGTTATTGATCTTTTTGTTCTTTACATATTCAAACTGCTACTGACAATCCGGACTTTTTCCTTCGGCCTAGTGCATGAGGCTCCTGCCAATGTGGGATTTGGAGTGGGTCAGATGTATGTAGCTTTACCCCACATGTAATGAGGTGGTTTTCATGTTTCAAACCCATAACTTCCAAATCACAATGATGCAGCCTTACTGTTGCACTAAGGGTCACACCTCACGCTCTAGTTTTTTCTTTTTTCCTATAAAATTTTTTATCTTTTCACTGAATTGTGATTGTGAATTCTAAAATTGCATATTTAAACCAAGTCCATGTCCTCTGGCATGGAAATTTCACCCCCAAAAGAAACTTCTCTGTCATGCTTGGAAATGCTAGTTGAGGTTAGGGGCTAATTCTTTGAAGTTTATAACATCAGCAAAATTTAGTTACTTTTTTTATTGAAATCATATATTGCTCACCCTTTAGAATGGTATCGTCCTTTTTTTCCATACATATTTTCAGATCAGCATCATCAGACAAGGCAAAGCTTGAGAATCTACATTCATTTTTCATTTGACTTGTTTTACACATTTGAAAATTATGTTTCAGATATTGGGAATGGAATAACATATAATATCACTTGATCTTTGCAGGTCTTTATGTTATAGCTTCTGAGCCTGTTAAAATCCCATGGTTTGATGCAATTTATGCTGATATTGGTGATGAGCAGTCTTTGACACAATCATTGTCTACCTTTTCTGGCCACCTAAAACAGATTGGTGTAGGTTCTTTCGATACAATTTCTAATCCATTTATATCAGGATTACTGATGATTTTCAGACATTTATTGCACCTTGACAAAAGCTGCGAGCATATAGAGAAATAATAAACTTTTTTTACTGTTTTGATTTCCTGGACTACTAAAATATACACCATCCTCGAGAGGATGATGTACGTAAGTAAATTTAAAATGTTACTTCCAAGGCATATGTTACTCTGGTGGTGAAATATTAGATATTGAAGAGAAAAACAGTCTCATGATTGAATCCACAATATAGTCGTCTAACATGATAGACTTCATCTGGATATCTTTTTCTGATGTGATGCATAAAGTTATTGCTTACTACTATGACAACATCCGAGCAGCATGATAGAATTTTAGTTATTTCGGGTTCGGTATGGAGGTCCCAAAAGTTTAGGATTGAGAGCAAGAATGTTAAAAGATGAAACATAAAACATGCATGTAATGAATACAATCAGTGTATATAAGCCTATCAAGCTGCAATAGTTTGTGATATTAGTGATTCGAAAAGCTTCGGCCATTCTAAAATAATTATTGTAAAATATTTGTCGATCATGATAACAAACTTTATCACTGAAAAAAAATCATATCTTCTCAATTCTATATGGAACTCTATCACTACTCTAAATGATTGAATGAACAAATGCAAAAGATACATTCTCTTACATTTCCAAGATCAAGGAAGCGTTGTGCAATGTACAAACCTCAAATGCCAAAAAACAATGCCCTTGTTTAGGTGGTACATTAATTTGAAGGGTGATAAGAAAATTTTAATTAGAATATGGATTCAGTTATATGAAATATGAACCATCAACAAAGTGATCTATTAATCATCCCCTTTGTTTGAAGAACCTACAATGTGGAAGAAAAAAAATGTAACAAGACATTGAAGAGAAAAAGGAAAGCTTGTACATAGGCAAAATTGTAGTCAAAAGGAAATGAGTTAATTGATTCTGCTAGAGAAAAAGCAATAGCCCTATTTGTCAAAAGGAGCTTTGGAGGTATAATAGAAGAGATTTTGTATAAAGGGCATATTGGACTGCCTATGTCAACAACTCTTTGATAAGATTGGACAAAAGAGAGCTGGGCAAGAAGAAGAAAAGAAAAGGTAATTGGCAGCTTACCTTGAAGGTGAATGATTCTTCACATATTTTAGTCATTCTTCTCTTGAGAACAAATTTAAAACTTCACCAAGGTATTGGATTCAGGTCATGGGCTTAGATAGATTGCTGACCGCCTGCCTTTTAAAGGTCATATTAGACATAGTTTGTCAAAATTGGCTTACCACTTTCTGCAAGGCATATGCTCCAATATACTATTTTACTATACTATACCATGGTAGTCCACGTCAGTGATCAAGAATACCATGGCCTATCTATAATACCATCCTAGCATGTTATTGGCATGGAAGAGTCTCTGTGCTTGCCTGCATCAATGTGCATCTGATATCATTGCATATCTCTTTGAATGCTACTAAACAAGGTCCGTAGTATTAGAATTGGCAGCCATGCTAGTAGGCTGGTGATAACTGATACGGTATGGTATGCCTCCTGCTGTACCGTTCCGGTGTGAACCAACAGGGAAATCAGCAAGGGAGGGGGAGAGGAAGAAGAAGAAGAAGAAGAAGAGAGAGAGAGAGAGAGAGAGGGCAGTGGTGAGAGGCGGCTGTGGGTCGTAACAGGGGTAAAGCCCTTGTATATATATATATATATATATATATATATGTATGTATGTATGTATGTATGTATGTATGTATGTATGTATGTATGTATGTATACACACACAATATACATATACATACATACATACATACATACATACAGAGAGAGAGAGAGAGAGAGAGAGAGAGAGAGAGAGAGAGAGAGTGAAGTTGGGAGGCACTGCCGGCTTCACTTATTATTTTCCTTTTTCGAATTTTTTAAGTGAAGTCAGCAGCTACAAAAATTTCAAAAAAAAAAAATAGTGAAGTTGGTAGTGGCTGCTGATTTCACTTAAAAAAATAAAAAATATATATAAAAAAGGGGCTGAAGCCCCTATTTCCTTTTGAAACATGAGCGGAGCCCTTGTTCCAATGCATGAGGAAAGAGGGCTTTCGAAGCCCTTTCTCTCTCTCCCCCTCCTTCACTAGTTTGGCTCATTATGCCCCGAATCAGGTGGTTTGAGACCATTCCATCTTCCTTACTAATAAATGCAATCTGATAAATTATACTAGAGGCTTCTACACAGCTTTTCCATTTAAACAATTGAACCTATGGTCAACCATCTCAAATAGCTTTTGTTTTTAGTCTAGCTGATCAACAGCTCTTTCCTATTATTTTTTTTTGTAACAAGAATTTGAAGGACCATAGAGCATACTTGATGTTTCAATTAAAAAACTTAAGGAAATAAGCTTTTTACAAATGTATCAGTATATGCGCTTCTTATAGTACTACTACTAACAATGTGTAAACAGTTAGGTTTTTAAACATGTTCATGTGCAGACATGGTTGCATGTTCCCCTATATTTCTATTATGAATTTGAGCTTATTCATATTGCTAATTTGTAAAATTGTCAGATAATTTTAATTTATTTGACAGATTACTTAAATTATGTAATACACATGTTAATTTGCAAGTGGCATAGATGTCTAAAAAATGATTTATAATCTTAGCTTTAATATAGGTTAGTTGAAGACTATCTTTACTAATTATGAATGTCTACAAATTGAACACAAAGCAGTTAAAATTGGTAGGTGTTCAAAAATATTGAATAAACTTGAGAAATCTATCAAAAGATTTCATTATAGATGCGATTTAGTTGTACTTAAATGTTCTGATGGCTGAAAACTACAACATGGTAATATATTGTCTAGTTTGTTGGCTGGCTTATTCTAGTACCTTTGCACCTATCATCCTGTAATGAAACAGAAGCATTTCAAAATTGTAGCATCTTTCAAATAATATGATAACAATGTATAATCTTATTGCCTGCTCATACCTGAAACTAATCTTATAAATTATCTTGAACATGGAACTCTTGATCTTACTTTTGAGTTTCTTTTTCCAGGTTATTCATTCACAATCGACGAGAAAGTCATTGGTTCTTTTAGATGAAGTATGTGCCCAACAAGAACAGTAGTACTTTTGCTCAGCTCCTTTTTTTTAAAAAAAAATAATTTCAGTGATCAGTCATAATTATGCATAAGAAACAACTTTGTGTTAAGTGAAGGTCCCTTTTTTCCCATTAAGAGCTCTTAATGGAATGTTTCATGTTGTTTGCAGATGCAAAACTAATGGAGTGGCTTGAGATATTTAAGTCCATGATTGTCGTATCTAGATTGATTCATTTTGGCGATTGTTGATGACTTGATATGATTTTATTTTTTAAACATCAAGCTTACTGGAATTTGTTAAATATGGATTAAATAAAATTAGTAATTTCTTCATCTGATGATTATTATATCTTAAAAACACAAAAATCAAACACAGTAATAAACTATGTATGAACGTGAAATAAGATTGCCTATCCCACATGCTCATAGAATTCTAATTTCTAAAGAAATTTAGTATGCAAATAATGATATTCATTACTGAAAACAATGCAACCAATTCTGCTTTTGTTCTCTCATATGGCGCTCTTGTCATACATGCTGCAACCATGTCTTGTGTATCATCCTTGATTGTTATTGCCAATCAAAAAGGTGAAAATGATGTGTCTTCTTTGGTCATTGCTACATAATTGCAGATAGATAAAATGAAAGCTATTCTAAAATATAATAATAGAAAAATAATGATGTGAAAATTTTCTTTTCTGTAACTCAGAATAAAAAGTATGGATGCCTAGAGCTGTCTTCTTGTTCCTAGTGAATTTCTAAGTTTTTTTGAGACAAGGCTTATTTGGCCTCTGATTGACAACATTATTCTATAGAACCACTTCTTGAGATTTTTTTTTTAAAAAAAGCAAATTTTTGGGATGATTTGTCTTCATTGCTTGACCCTTTACACTCTTTAAAAGCAAGAATGATTTAGTGAGAAACTTTATCAATTTGAAACATTGATGAAAACTGAGTGAAACCTAATCATTTATGTCAGCTAGATATATAATCATACGATCATTTTGCTTTACAACGTAACACAGTTCAGAGCTATATAATTATGTCCATACAAATCCTTTGCTGTGATTTGCAATTTGAACTGTTTTTACTTTAGAAGCATATGCAATGTCAAAATCAGCTTCCAAATTTAAAGTTATGTCCCTCCAGATTTTGTGTTAAAACAGCATTTCAGGAAAAAAAATTAAATGAAAAGGATCAAAAAACTAAACCTACTCTTTTATCTTACAAGGACTTCATATGAAGAATTTGAAACTAAAACAAAATCCATGGTAATAGAAAATTTTAAACTGCAAAGGTCTATCCCACTTACACGAGTTCTGCTTGATCAAAATCCTTATGTAGAAATTGTGTACCTAAACAATTTTTATGCTATCATTTCTCAACAGAAAGTTGAACATAAGTAATTACGAGCTACATATCTACACCCAGAATTTAGATGTTGCAAGGGTTGCATAAAAAGGAAAACTTGCTAGCATGGTAAATCATGGGACACATTTCCTAGTGTACTTGCTTATAGTCAGTGGCGGAAAGTAGAGTTGAGGACTAGAGCACTAAATTAGCATCCGTCACCTCTTTTAGCAATGCAAAGAAACAAACTAATCATGGTCCTATTTATAATGTTCCTTGTGTCTGGTAGGATCTGTTTAAAATGGTGTGCTGGTTGCAAGTAAACATTTGTATGTGTTGACAAGTCATTGACCGGACACAGTAATAGAAAAACATTTTTTAATAGTTTATTTATAATATCTATTGATAATATATTATTAACTTTCTTATTATGTTAGGTTGGTGCTGGGACCAATCCACTTGAAGGGGCAGCTTTGGGGATGTCACTTCTAGAATCTTTTGCCGAAACTTCATTTTTAACAATAGCAACTACTCATCATGGAGAGCTAAAAACATTGAAATACAGGTTTGTAGCACTTCATGTTAGCGGAAGATGGTTGTCATTATGAATAAGAGAACTTAACACTCAGTCCTGCATTTGACTGCCAATTTACTTCTAGCCCTGACACAGGTGGCATTTTATGTTTAATCCCTTTCATGTAGACCTGTTTTTGCACACATTTATGCCTGTTTCTGTACACAGCTATACCTGTTCTGGACAAATTTTTGCATGGGCCAGGGTTTGAACATAAAATTACACTGAAATCAAGGGCCAGAGAAATTTTTTGCTCAACAAGGGCTAAATGTAAAATGGCAGTTATTTGAGGGGGTGGACCTGAATTTTCACTTACAACTAATTCAGTTCAGCATATGAAGTAGATATTTTCAACTTGCCATGGCAAGCCATAAGTACACCATTCATAAAAAGGAGGATAGCTACGTTTTGAAGTTATGATAATGGTAATATTCTCGTGAAGGCCCTTGTATACTCATGCCTTTCCATAATGTCCTATCTGATTCTTGCTTTAAATGAACTAAGGTGAACTTTTTTGTCTGCTAGCCTTATTCATTGTTTCATATGAACTGCCTGACATGTCATGTCATATTAAAACTGCAGTCTTTAGTTTTTGCAGCAGCTGTTGGTCCATCTTGCTATGCAAGCTGTTATCTCTTTCTACTAAAATAACATGTTAAATATAGTCTTGGAGGCTTTGTTTGCTCTATATATCATGAAAAAACAATAAGAAGCTAATTGTAACAAGTAATGTAAATAACATCAACAATAACTAGATTTAGACAATAAGGACAATGTAATGTAATTGGTCTAATTAGAAAGTCTACAGTCTACAGTTTCTCTGGATTAAGAAGTGTCATACAGCAAATTATCACCAAAGCATCCTTTTTTGATTTGCATAAAAAAATTCAGACAGTCTAATACACTTATTGTGAGCACTTGTACGGTTGTACCATCAGTGAGATCAAAGCGAGCTCTCATGCATCTGGATATGATGTTGACCCTCCTTTTACCCAATATGAATCAGCTATTTCAAACCTTAAGTGTTTGCTTACTTTCATCTTTATTTGACTGAGATATTTGTCCATAGAATGCTTTCTAGCCTTTTGAATATATAAATTTAAATTCTAAATGACTTTGTTGCAGCAATAATGCATTTGAGAATGCATGTGTAGAATTTGATGAAGAGAGCTTAAAGCCAACATATAAGATACTCTGGGGAATACCAGGTTTTTTCCTCATTTCATGCACCTATGCTCAAATTAACAGAATGTTAATGATGTATTAAGATTTTTTCCTGTTGCTATGCTTTTGATTATGGTACTTCGAGTTCTGACAAGATGAGCAAGTAACTTCATTATTTTTTTCATGTTGGTAATCATTATATAATCTGAACTAGATTCATGAATGATGAATAGAGTCTGTGTCTAGTTTCTAAATAAACCATGTTAAATATCATTAATCTGAATGTTCACCATATTTGTAAGCGGCATTTACCCATGGATTTAACTGCTGAATACTGCCAAATGCTGGTTCTTGCAGACCAGAACCAGCATCCAGCACTGGGTTTGTACCCAGTGCCAGCACGCAACCCTGGGTTGGCACCCAGCAGGTTGGTACCGTCTGATGCCATGCTTAAGAGTTATGACCCTTTTCTTTATTTGCATTAGAAGTGTGCCATGCCATGCGCACCATGGGTTGGCATGCCCAGTGCCGCCAGGACTTAAATGCTTATACTACCTAAAAACAGAATAGTTGGATGCAAACTTCAAAAGAAATATATAAGAAAGTGCTCTAAAGAACATCATGGAGGTGCCTGCAACCTTATGTTACATCAATAACAAACAAAATGGAAAGTGCATATTGAATCTGTAAAGGATGTTAACCTTTCAATCCATTAGAGGGAGTGGGAGCAGGAGCAGAATTAGAGGTCACGGAAGGATATTTATGATTTTCAGTCATTGATTTGTTAATAAAATGTATCAATACTGTTGTACAGTAGGAGGTAAAATGGAAAGTGAAATTTGTGATGAACTGCAAAAGCTAAACGGTTCTGTACAACATATCGAAAATGATATTCATGAAGTACTATGCTTTAACACTGGATGATAAGGTGACATAGGATGGGTTAAGTGTGACGTTACATGGAAAGCTACAACCAGAGTCCTTTGAAGGAGAAAAGGCATTCCTTGCAAAGCTCTGATCACAAGATCATTGTTTCTTCACAAACCTGCAAGCGATTTCAGATAGCAATACAACTAAAATTAAGAAAACCTTTCGAGGTAACAGACCATAAGAAAAGTGAATAGCATCTTAAGATCTTATTAAATGCTTCTGACCAATTTCAGTTTGATATCAATTATTTTGAGGTGTGGAGGGTACTGTACAAGGTCCACCTTAAACTCAAAATAGTCTAGTCAAAGAGGTAAGATGGCAAGTTTGATATTAAAAAAACAATTGCGTTCATCCCTAGTGCACGAATTGTAAGCTAATAAGATAGACTAGAACAAGATCCCTAAAGGTCATTTGATTCACAATTTTGAATGTATGGAGAAATAAAAACATCTGAAACTGAGGCCTTCAGCATGATGGGATTCATTATTGATGCAAAAGAAAATTATCCTTTTCTTAATACAGCTATGGATAGAAAGTAATTCAAGTCAACCTAGTGATGGCTTTGAGCAACACCCCTCATACAATTCGTATCATTTTTATGTAACATGAATTTTTATTTTTTTCAAATGGTAATGCTGAACATCTTTAATTTGTCTAAGTGCGTAATGATTTTATCCTTTTCTTTTCTGGCCTTCGATATTAATTTTCGAAACATCTGTATTATAGGCCGCTCAAATGCAGTTAATATTGCTGAAAGATTAGGTTTACCCCATGATGTTCTAGATAGAGCGCGCAAACTTCATGGAACAGCTCGTGCTGAAGTCAATGAGGTAAAATTATCTAAAGAATTCTATATTCATTCTTCTCTTGATTACAAATTGTGTTTCCTTGTGTAACCATTGCTTCAAAAGTCTTGAGAGCATCTATCTACAATATGTTAAATGTTTAACAGTTCCTATTGAGGATTAGTAGTCGTGGTGTATCCCAGTCCATCCCTAAGTGGACTGATGAGATACCAGGTCCTAGGATGGGTTTGGGACCATGGTAAATGAAATATCAGGTACTCCTGACCATGGGTTTGGGACCATGGTAAATGAAATATCAGGTCCTGGGTTTGAGCCCCAACAATGTACTAGGACACTAATTTTTTATGTTGCTTGTTGTTTTCAACGGTTGTTTATATAATTTTTAGGGTTTATTTATGTCATAATTTATGATTAGGGAGTGTTTTTGTGGCAATAGGTGGCTTATGGTACAGATAACGGATTTTTCTGATTTCTGATAAAAAATAGCAAGCAAAAAAAATAAAGAGGTGGGAGACAAGGAGGAAGATTACCAGGTTTTAATTTGGATTGGACTTGAAGAAGGCTTGATCTGAGCAATAGAAGCTGGATATGGCTCTTCCCTTCTTCCCCTCTCTCCTGTCTCTCCTTCCTCTTCTGGATGAAGGAAACAACCAAAAGAAACATAGTTCTAGTACTGTATCGGTACCGGCACTGCCACTTATTACCTTAAAAGCCTCTTTAATCTAAATTATAATATAGGAGAACCATAAAGGGCCTATAAATAATCATTGAAAACAAACAACAGAAGAAACAAAGGACAGAGAAATTAAATTAAAGAAAGAAACTGCATCCCACAATGAATTACTGGGATACCAGCCCTGTCCCAAGTGATGAAACAGTACCATTTTGATACTATGCCAAGTGTGGAGAAGATACCATCCCGACACTCCAAGTTGTTGAGATGGTATGGTCCTAATACTAACCCAACGTAGTCCTTGACTGATACCAGGTCCTGGACTAGGATTTAAAACCTTGGTGTCCTATTGATAAGCATACTTTGATGTCAAACTCGTTTGTAAGTCATTCTCATTGAACAAACTTATATTTCTTATGGATTTTGTATTTTCTTTTTCTTGCACCTTGCATACTTGTGCTATATTTTATTTACTAGTGAAAGTCATTCTAGGTAAATGCGAAATGTTTATAAAAATCTTCAAGTCATATTTTGTCAATCTAGCCCTTTATCCTTTGCAAAAGCAATGCAACTTTCTTCATGACCATATTCTTTGTTAATCTAGAATCAAATGTTATTGGTAAATATATAGCTGTTGCAGAAAATTTAGACAAATCCCATTTATGGCATAAGAATTGTCAAACTGAATTATTCAGCCAATCAACATACCTTATTTGACCTAGCAGAGCAATATACATAACGGTGCCTACCGAGGCTACAAGTTTTTGTGTCAACTTGTGATTACTGAATTTGGGTGGGTACCGCCACTTGAATTCTTCTCTATATATGTCAAAGAATTTTGAATTTTAATGTTCGAAGTTGCAAATCTGACAGCATATTCCCTTTGTTTACCTTATTAGCGCCTACTGTATTTCGAATGCAAAATGTTTACTTGCAAAATATTGTTGTCCATGTAAACAGAGGTAGAATTTTGCACTTTACAAGGGATTGTGTTTCTGTTCTGTTTGTCTTGCAATCACTGCATGAGAAAATTCATATATGAACCTTGATATCTTTTCTCTTTGTCTACTCTTTCTGAATTTAGGCATATCATCAAGTTTTACTCCTGTTTCCATAGTTTAAACTGCATAACTGATCAGATTGAACTCTCTCCAGACCAACTAGCCTTGTAGGCTACTGTGCAAAGCCCTTTGCTGGTCTTGAGCTTGTTGAAATTTGGCGCCTCTTTAGAAAACATTGTCCGTGACTTAGAAAATGTCGTGTTAAAGTTTTCAAACATTGGTTGATCATACTTAAATCCTTACATTTTCCCTGTATCTGTAAATTTGCACTCTGTACTTGCCTTCACAGGTATAGGTTTCACTGTTTTTCTCATAATGCAATCACTATGTATATCAAATGTTTGCCAATTTCTCCAAAATGTATGTATGTAAATTTCTTTTGTTAAGAGAAAAGTAAATGTTCTATCATATTAGAAACCAACAAATGTGAATTCTTATAAATAACTCTACCAATGTTACTTGCAAAATTGTTATTTTACTTTATTAAAAATTCATGGATATGAGATTCTGAAAGTGGAACATCGTGCTTTTTTCCAAGACCTTGATGTTTTGTGATCATTACCCATACAATACTTTCTGTTTGACATATAAATTGTTGTGTGCAGGTCATAGTTGATATGGAAAGATTTAAACACAACTTCCAGCAACATCTTCAAGAGGCACAACATTATCTAATGTGAGGATAGTTATTTTCGCTTACATTTTACAGTTGTGTGTATAAATATAGTCTAACAGACTAACTTAAACCACATGATTGGGATTTGGTTGCAAATTTTAGTTCTTTAAATGGTATGCATAAGACCTCTGGAAAATATGATTTTTGGTGTTTTGGTATCTTAAAAGTTTTAAATGACAATCAATGGTGCACAGATTTTACTTGACTGGCCCACCATTGATTTTGCACAATAAATCCATTTATAAAAAAAACAATAAGATGTGTGCATTCTAGCTGATAGTGGATAGTGGAAACATTCATTCCCTTATAAAAGATATTGGAAAGATTCAAACAATACCTCAATAATGTTTTTGAGATGTGTGGCATTATCTTCTGCGAGTGTAGTTATTTTTGCTTAAATTATATATCTGTACATATTATTGTAGTAAAAAAAATATCTATTGTTATAGTATAAAAAACTAAGTTTTTCATTAACTGTATGTGATCTTGATCATTGGCATCCAAGTCACTAATCCTCAGATGATATTATAGATCACAATCATTCGTTTAATTGGTATTTTTGAGTGTTATAGATCACAATCAGCTGTGTGAATATTCAATGTGGATGGTCCCTATTAGTTTTTTATTGTTGGTTCCAATGATAAAGATTCTGTGAGGAGTTGATCCAACCATATCATAAAATTCCCATTAAACATTCAAAGTGAAGTTGCTGATGCAGAAAATATTGACTGGTCATCCAAATTGAAGACCTGCACTACTGATCATGATCTTCCTGACTATGTTACCGGACCCTTAAATTTAGCCTAAAGTGCCTATAATTGATTCTTGAGACAAATAATGGTAAGACATTTAAACATGTCTCTAACAAATGAAGTTCTTATGTATTAAAAGGATTTGACACTTCAATATGCACCCACACCCAGGTAAACAAGCCGTACTTCATGTAACTGGGTATACTGCACAAAAATGCTTATAAAAACCACATGCTTTGGAGATATCCTACCTATGTATCTGTGGGCACAAAAGTAGATGTAGAGGTACTGATAATATGCTAATATGTATGATAGGGATGTATTACAAATATATGTTGATGGTCATGATCAGTGCATCTTAAAACATGTACGAGCCAAAGTTTGATAGGCAAAACATTGTTTTTTGTTATAAAAACCATATATTTTGTATTTGCTTCAAATATGCGACCTCCAGAAACATGAGTTTTGATATCTAGATAGATCAGTAGTGTGGATCTTCTCATTGGATGTGCCATTAATAATTTTGTACCATTAGTTGCATCAATGATGAGGAGTTCGAGTCAGGAAATCCGTTCCATATTTTTATGAAATGGAAATATTGTTATATGATTTAGGTCAGTACCTGTCACCTTATGACATTGAATTTGTGTGTCTATTGATACAATGTTAGGTTGTCAAGAAAGCTTCAAGAAAGTCTGTTCATGGCAAAGCAGAAGGTTGCAGACCATGTTGCTATCCAAATGAAGAGAAAGGTGAAAGTGATTTCAGAGAATGCAGCTACAGCACGTTCAATCCTTCGTAAGAAACTACATGAGGCTCGTGAATTTGCAATGACTGAAAAGACACCAGAAAATGGTGAGGCAGATAGCAGTAGGCACTCCATTGAAAACGTCAAGCGGTCTTCGTTACCTACCATTCCTACAGAAAGGATCAGACTCTCAGACGCTGCACTTGTTCATGGTGGGTATTAAGCCACATTAAAATGATCAAAAGATGGTGATGCTTCATAGGGAAAGGAAAACTCATATTGGTCTCCAAATAGGTGTAAGGTATTCTCACACTTTTCTATCTGTTTTTCAGAGAAACAAACCAAAATTCCAAGCGTTGGTGATACAGTTCATGTTCCTTCTCTGGGCAAGCATGTAATAGTGTTAAAAGTGGAAGCATCTAAAAAGGAGATTCTAGTCCAAACGAGTAATATCAAGCTGAGATTAAAACTGAAGGACATTGAGACCCAACAAGTGTAAGATTCACAGTTAGACATGTCAACTGCATTTATCGTAGATACATCATGATCATAGCCTCCAGCAGTTCATCAAATCCACTTAAAAGATTTTTGTTTTACAATTATATTGCAGATGACTTAGTCAAGATGTGTAAATATCATTTCTTAATTCATAAGCTTTTGTTTATAAAGTTTCTGTATATACCTTAATTTATATAGTGACAATATAATCGTAGAATATGAGTCCACAATACTTAATTTCAAATAATAATTGTTTTCACCCCATGTTTGGTGAGGCCACAAGCTTTAATAGTCTAAAGTAGGATCTTTCGATTGTTGCACACCAACAATTCAGCAAATGGTTCTTTAAATATGAAGAACTTGCTTTTATTTTGTGGACTTTCTGTATAGTGCACCTTCAAGTTAGCACAATTGAAATATAAGAATTGATTTTATGTGAAAAAAAATTGGCGCCCTTCTTATGGTTAGACAATTAGAAATTGGATGAGTTTTGTAATTATAAATCAACTATAACTAAACAACTATGATTGCTCACTTTACCTAATTTCTGCTTGGACACGATGTTGTTTGGAGTTCAGGAAGGTCGGCATGGAGCTAAAAAATAAATTTTAAGAGCCAAGAAGATGCCTTTAATACAAAATAGTCACGCCTGCCATGCATTAATTTCGTAATTTCTTCCAACCTGGAAGCACAATGTTTTTGTTGAATTTCTCTTAAAATATGTTTTAAAAAAAAGAAAAGAAAAGAAAAAGATCCGTTGTGTTGGTGATCGGTCTAACAAAGTATATCATGCCAGTGTATGCGGAGAACCATGATGACAGTTTTTAGATGACAGCCATGATGTCCAATAGATGGGAGAGAGCTCGAATGGAATTGGTCTATCTGACTTGGCCTATTGTTTTTTTTTTTTTTTTTTTGGATACATAAAGGAGGCAGTACCAGAAAAAAGAACAACACACTGCTCCCTTACGTGCATAACCGACTGTCGATGTACATGGTTAGCCTTAAAAACAAATAAACAGCCCTTTCCATCGGAAAATATTCTGTAATAAGGGATGGTTAATATGTAATGACAAGGTACACTAATCCAAAGATAAAACTGTTGATGAATCTCCTTCCACCCATATGTGACCTGCATGAAACTGATTAGTGGCTACCGAGGGGCCCCAACCATAAGCGTATAGCAATCGTCCTGATTCCAGAATAGTCCTTGAGCACGAAAGCAGCTGCGGCCAAATAGAGGACCGAGTTTCAGTTAAAATCTGAATATGTAGATCTAAATTTAAATCTGGATCCGAATACTCGATGGATTTGATCTTGAAGTAGTAGATACAGTTTCAGTCAAAATCTGAATATGTAGATCTAAATTTAAATTTGGATTCGAATACTCGATGGATTTGATCTTGAAGTAGTAGATACAGACCCTAATGAATCCCGAATATTCGGATCCGATTCGGAATCCGACGCTTAACTGAAAAAAAAAATGTAGGCGGATCTCGATGGATCCGCAAAGAAAGGGGGCGCGGGCGAGATGCCGCCATCGATTGAGAGAGGGAGAGAGGGGAGGGGGTGCAGGCAAGATCGGGATCCAATCTCGATCCACCGACAAGAGGATCTCATGATGGAGAGGGAGAGGCGGGGAGGGACTGAGAGAGGGAGAGAGGAGGGAACGCAGGTGAGATCGGAGAGGGAGAGAGGGAAGAGGGCGCAGGCGAGATCGGGATCCGATCGTGGTTCGTCGGTGAGAGGATCTCACGGTGGAGAGGGAGAGGCGAGGAGGGACTGAGAGAGAGAGAGAGGAGAGGGGGTGTGGGCTAGATCAGAGTCCGACCGCGGTTCTGAGGGGGTGCGGGCGAGATCGAGGTCCACTGGGGGAGATCGGGGTTCATCGGGAGATCCGAGGGGGTGCGGACGAGATTGCGGTCCGCTGGGAGATCCAAGGGGGCACGGTTCGTCAGGAGATCAGAGAGGGTATGGGCGAGATCGGGGTCCGACTGCAGTCCGCCGGCAAGGGAATCTCACGGCCGAGAGGGAGAGACGGGGAGGAGGGGAGGGAGAGGCGCCATCGGCGTCGGTCGAGAGACGGAGAAAGAGAGAAAGATAGATTAGAAGTTTCGAATGATTTTAATATTTATATATATAATACTATTATATTATATTATATATATAATTTGATCTCGGGTTCGTCGGATCTGGATACTAAATATCCATATCCTATCTGTTTATATCATGATTTATCGAGTCCGGATCTGAATTTGGGTAAACGGATCCAATACTAGTACTAGATCCGGATCCGTCTTGAACCACTGAACCATCAAACACGCGTAAGAGAGGATTTAATTTGAGTAATAGAACCACCCCAGTTTCTTAACAGGGTACCAGCATCGGTATAAATAGAAAGGCCGTGATTACGAACAAAACACATTATCATTCTTACCACCCGTAATGAAGTTGCGGGAGAGAGAAGGAAAATCCAGAGATTTCTTACATTCCGCAGCATATAAGCAACCACCGATTGAATCCCCATCTCCACCATGGTGTCAATTATAAACATAACTAACACCGGCAAAGAATCCGGGATAAGGCCAATAAGAAAACTAGATAGCAAGAGATCCCAACAATGAGCGGCAAAAGGCCATCGGAGCAAAACATGGGTAATTTCCTCATCTTTAGCAGGGCATAAATCTCAGGACATTAAATCCGAAGTAAGGATACCAATTCGACTCAAATATTGTTTGCAAGGAAGCGTAATTTCCAGCAACACATCTAAACCCTCACGGGAAGCCACAGCTTCTTAATATGGAGGATTACCTGAGGCAGCAGGGGCTGTGATTATATGCTCTAACCATAGCTACCAAATTCAGATGCTCCGCTTGAGATAAACCCCCTTAGCCTCTAAATTCAGCAAAGCATTCCCATGTCGGAATACGTCCCCACCATACCGTAATTTCTATTTTTCCGAAAGCCAGGCCCTTTGTGCAGCCTGATAAATACCTCGGCGAGACGATCACAACTTTTCCAACCTAAACGATTTAAACCATTTACCACCATTGGCAATCAGCTTAATCAATATGATCAGATGCAAATCTTGAAAGATGGAGCACCATAGAATAGAATCAGAATATTTATATGGTCAGGCATCCAGTGCAGACGTGTGATCTAACATTTCCCAAATTCTTGCAGCATCCTACCCGGTATATAACGATCCTCAAAGCCAAGACCCTTAGTTGCAACACAATGATAGAGGATTCATAAATATCTTATTTAGTTTCACATCACCAAAATTTTAAATACTTATACGAAATCCAAATATATATCCGGCCGAATTAAATTCAGCAAATGCACAAAACCATCAAGCTGACGTCGTCTCCGGAACCTGGGGAGAGTCAATAAGATTCTCTGCGGGCCTTGAATCCAGGGCATCATAAAAATGGACCGTACTCGATGCGAATAAGATTCCAAGGCACGGTGTAGAATGCATGGATTTCAAATAAATTCACATGAAACCAAGGGTCAGATTTACTTAATTTCTGGGTCGCCTCATGTTGCGCATTATCTGTACGACCAGACCATGAACTAGATTCAGAATTGGCCTCAACTAATTTAAGACAGCAAGTTCTGGACGATGGAACCAGTAAAATAAGTCAACCTCTCACGCACCAAAACATTTGCTAGCTGGGCTAAACTACCTGGTTCAACAAACTCAAACCACGCCATGGTACTCCTTGGGCACCGCACCACTTAAGATTGCGTATCAAAACAAAATCCTTCGCCATGAAGATCCTAATTATCTGGCTTTTCTATTTAATTCACCCATTTCCATGATTGACCTTATCCGTAGAAATACTCATGGCCTCCCTACGCAATCTTTCACGCATACGGAGGCGAACTAGACTACGTAGAACTTATAAGATACTTGAGATGCATCACAGGACTTCATCGGTTCAAGGAAATAGACACCAACCAAAAAGTGCAAGTTCATTTTTTTTTTTTTTTGTAATTGGAAGAATCTTTGTAAACACCGTCACAGCGGTTTTGTCGCTGAAACTGATGCTAGAACTCCAACAGGCAAGGCGTGTGGCCCTTCTTTTCTTCTTTCCTTGTTTTGGCGACATATCCTTCCGTTTCCTTTTTCTCTTTCTTCTTCCCCTGCAGATGCATTGCTTTGCAAACAGAGAAAACTGGTACTGAAAAATACCAAAAAAAAAAAAGTGAGAAATTGATCGACAGACTGAAGCCCAAGTTCTGTTTTACATAATATATTTTGCTCAGTGAAAAAGGGGGAAAAAGAAAGCCTCAGAAAATAAATGGTACGAAACAAGAAAGAAGCCACTAAAATTTGCAATTTTATGAATACATACTTCCACTTAGAATTGGTGCAGATGGGCAACCTCCTGGCTTTAGTTTTCTAAAGTTTTGATCTTGTCAAAGCGACCTTTTACATAATGAGTAATCTCTGGTGTGACACGATCTCCAGCAGCCAGCTTGTAATGTTCAAACTTTGCTTCATCACATTTTAAGGCAGCCCTCTTACAGGCTTTGATGCTTCCTATTAAGAGAAACAAAAAGGTACAAACGTTAGCAATAACAATGCTTCATCAAAAATTTTGCGCGAGCAACTGATGTTCAACCATAAATCAACTCAAGAAGGTTGGGGTGGTTCTAATAGGAGAAAAAGTTGTGTAATAAGACATCTAACATACACAACCCTAAAATAGTCAAAAGACAAAGTATTCACTTGGGGGGTAGGGGTAGGGGAGCTGACAAAATACCACAATCAGCTACTCCAGGAAAAGCAAAATCAGTCCCTGAATTTTATCAGCTACTGAATCTAGAATGCACAACATGATCCACTTCCATCAAAATTTACATGAAGGCAGCCATCAATGTCAAGCAAAAGGAATTAAATATTACTGGAATCTCATAGGTTTAAAATATACATACTGAAGTAAAGGCACACTTGCAGATTCACGTGGATGAAACCAACACGCATACTCTTCAAGAGTAACACAAGCACATGGTCGAAAACTTGAAATAAAGAAAAATAATTTACACACAAGCGCGCACTCTGTGATGACACTTTTCTAAAATACTGTTTGGATTCATAAGGAGAGAAATTGGAGCATGAGGTTTAGTTGGCTTCTTTCCGCAAAAAAGGGGGAGAAAATATTATAATTATCAAAATGCCCATATGGGGGCCACCAATTATTTTAGAAAAATATCTGAAAATTACCTAGGTCAAACACTTGGGAAACACCTCTGCAGTTTGCCTAGGACCACCTCCAGATAGAGAAGTGCTGTTTGAAACTCTGCATTCTTTCACTTAAATGTGAAATCAATTCAGTCATGTGACATCATGCTTTCGATCTCATTGCTTTAATTTAGAGATCAGGGAGAATATAATTTAAAATTATTCACTCAAACCAAATATACCATCAAGATAGTTAAAGCAGATAACAAGATGAACCAAACTAAAATAACAAGATGAACCAAAAATACATGGCATATGTTTTACCTTCTCTCTTGGAAATATGGATAAAAGACCCACTATTTATTTTACCATCTCTCTCCTCTCATCCATGTTTCATACTGTTGTTGCAGAATCTGTTTAACGCTGGATCGAGCTGGAGCCGAGGAAGATGAGGTCGCCGCCGGTGACCTGCAAAACAAAATCCCGTTTGGGGTCGGTAGTGGTGGCTCCGGTAGGACCCTCCGATGATTAAGTCAGCTCTTCTGGCCAACAGAAATGGAGTTCTCAGGAAAGAGTTCGGCAGAGTTTCGAAAAGAAGAAAAAAGCTTAGAGAAAACATATATGGAGGGTCCTTTTTTATAGACGGAGCCTGTAGCGGATTGATAGTGACAGCTGCAGCCGTCTGATAACGGGCCGCTCAAGGCCTGGTGAAATCTGTCACGGAGGGGAGCGCCGCCTGTAGCAGACTGATGGCGACAGCTATAGCTGTCCGATACTGAGCCGCTCGAAACCACGTGGGATCCAGTATGGAGAGGGAGAGGTGTCGTCTGACTGATAGTGACCGTTCGTTGAGATTCAATAATCGAAGTTCGGAGGAAGCAGACATTGGTCGGTGAAGAACTTCGACATACATCAATTCCAGAGTTCGGACTCCTAAAGGGGATACGGCTAGAGGAGATCATCCGAGAGGAGCGCTAGCTGAAATCTGGAAGCAATCCGCTGGAGAAATCTGACTGAAGAAAAAATCTGAAAGAAGTTCGGCTCCTGGAGGAGTCCGACTGCGGGAGAAGTTCGGAAGGAGTTCGACCGCTGGAGGAGTTCGGTCGCTAGAGAAGTTCGGGAAGAGTTCGGCTCCTGTATATATCCGTCTGAAGGAGAGATCCGGAAGGAGTTCAGCCGGCCGAAGGAGTTCGGCTAATATTTGGCTGCTGGAGGAGAATTTTCGATTGAAGCTCTTCTATGATTGCCCGTTGCGTTAGGCCAAACATCAGACTGGACTTCGACGGAAGCGGGATTTATCCCCAACAATAGTCCCCCCACTTTCGAGTTCGAAACTCGAAGGAATGGAGTACAAAAAAGACGACTGTCGAAGTCCTTTTCCAGACTCTGCACCAATTGGGGTTGAAGCTCGGGGGAGACCTTATCTCCAGCCGAGGTTGACGTTGATGTTGAAGCTCGGCGAAGATCCTCCAACCGAGGTTCAGGAAGATCTTGTCTCCAGTTGATGTAGAAGCTTGGAGGAGATCTCATCTCCAGCCGAGGTTGACATTGAAGTTGAGACTCGAAAAAAATCTTGCCTCCAATCGAGGTAGATGTTGAAGTTGAGACTTGGGAGAGATCTTGCCTCCAGTTGATGTAGAAGCTTGGAGAAGATCTCATCTCCAACCGAGGTTAACATTGAAGTTGAGACTCGGAGGAGATCTTGCCTCTAATTGATGTAGAAGCTCGGGAGAAATCTCATCTCCAGCCGAGGTTGACGTTGAAGTTGAGGCTCGAAAAAAATCTTGCCTCTAGCCGAGGTCGACGTTGAAGTTGAGGCTTGAGGGAGATCTTATCTCCTGTTGACGTAGACTTTGAAGCTCAAGAGAGATCTTATCTCCAGCCAAGGTTGAAGGAGATCTTATCTCCTGTTGATGTAGACTTTGAAGCTCGGAGGAGATCTTATCTTCAGCCAAGGTTAAAGAAGATCTTATCTCCTGTTGAAGTGGACATTGAAGTTCGGAGGAGATCACATCTCCAGCCGAGATTGAAGAAAATCTTATCTCCTGTTGATGTAGGCGTTGAGGCTCGAGAAAAATCTTATCTCCAGCCGAGGTTGAAGGAGATCTTATCTCTTGTTGATGTAGACGTTGAGGTTAAAGTTAAAGTTGAAGCTCGGAAAAGATCTTATCTCCAGCCGAGGTTGACGTTAAAGTTGAAGCTCGGAGGAGATCGTCTCTAACCGAGGTTGGACGAGATCTTATCTCCTATTGATGTAGACTTTGAAGCTCGAGGAAGATCTTATCTTCAACTGAGATTGAAGAAGATCTTATCTCCTATTGATGTAGACTTTAAAGCTCGAGGAAGATCTTATCTCCAACTGAGGTTGAAGAAGATCTTATCTTCTGTTGATGTAGACGTTGAAGCTCGGAGGAGATCTTATCTTCAACTGAGATTGAAATTGAAGTTGAAGCTCGAGGAAGATCTTATCTCAAGCCGAGATTGAAGGAGATCTTATCTCCTATTGATGTAGAAGCTCGGAGAAGATTTTATCTCCAGTCGAGGTTGAAGATCTTATCTCCTGTTGATGTAGATGTTGAAGCTCGGGAAAGATCTTATCTCTCATCGAGATTGAAGTTGAAGTCGAAGCTCGGAGGAGATCTTGTCTCCAGCCGAGGTTGAAAGAGATCTTATCTCCTATTGATGTAGAAGCTCGAAAAGATCTTATCTCCAACTGAGATTGAAGGAGATCTTATATCCTGTTGATGTAGACGTTGAAGCTCGGAGGAGATCTTATCTCCGGCCGAGGTTGAAGTTGAAGTTGAAGATCGGAGGAGATCTTATCTCCAGCCGAGGTTGAAAGAGGTTTTATTTCCTATTGACGTAGACTTTAAAGCTCGGAGGAGATCTTATCTCCAGTCGAGGTTGACGTTGAAGTTGAAGCTCGGGGAAGATCTTGCCTCCAGCCGAGATTGGAGGAGATCTTATCTCTTATTGATGTAGACTTTGAAGCTCGGAGGAGATTTTATCTCCAGCTAAGGTTGAAGGAGATCTTATCTCCTGTTGATGTAGACGTTGAAGCTTGGGGAAGATCTTATCTTCAGCCGAGATTGAAGTTGAAGTTGAAGCTTGGAGGAGATCTTGTCTCCAACCGAGGATGAAGGAGATTGAGCTAGCAAATCGGCAAAGTCCCTGGAGTACTTCTCCAGAGAAAACAGTAAATCGTTCTTCTGAAGGCCGGCCTTGAGTGCGGCCATTGCAACTGACTGATCCAGGTTCCAGACCTCCAACGCAACAACATTAAACCGGATGACATAAGCTTGGATGGATTCCCCCTCCTTCTGCTTGATGTTCATCAGAGAATCCAAACCTCGATGCGGATGTCGGCTGCTGACAAAGTGAGCCACAAACTGATGGCTCATCTGATCAAAGAAGAAGATCGTACCCGACTTCAACGCCGAGTACCAGTTTCTTGCTGCTTCCTTTAAGGTAGATGGAAAAGCTCGACATAATATGACATCTGATGCACCATGGAACAGCATCATGATCCAAAAGGCTTTCAGATGATCGACCGGATTAGAGATTCCATCGTAGCTTTCAAATATGAGAAGCTTGAAGTTCGATGGAACGGACTCTTACATAATTCGAGAGAAAGGAGGATCGATGTGGACGTCGTCATGATGAGCTAGGACGACGTGGCCAAGCTCCTCAATCCACCGATTCACCCCCCGTAGTTTCTGATCGAGGACGTCAACTCGATTGCAGATCTTGGAAGACTTCCGACTGTGGATGGGGAAGGTCCATTCCGGAGAAGAATCATGATTCGAGCAAGAATCTTCTGCTTTCTGTTTCTCCTTTCCAGGGGCGACGGGTATGCTAGCTCAAGTGCCCCTCCTTAGGACTGATTTTTGACATCTCGATGGCGGATTTTCTGACGGAACCGCCACCAGGGGCTGCCGCATGGCCTGCACCATTTCGATGAGGCCCCAAATCCGCTGCATCAGCAGATTAAACTGCTCTGCATCTACCATGACCGTTGGCGGAGGTGGGGGTTGAAGTACCGACGTTGGAGCCGAAACAGGCGGATCTGACAGCAGAAGCGGTAGATCTCCTGGTAGTCGCCTTCTTTGGAGGCATTTTTTGGGATTGAGAAAGAGGATGGAGATGAACCTTGAAGAAGAAGATCGGCAGGATCGACTGAGCACTCCTTTAAGAACAAGGGTATCTCAGGAATAGAGGACCCTTCCTCTAGCGCCAATTCTGTTGTTGCAGAATTTGGTTGACGCCAGATCGAGCTGCAGTCGAGGAAGACAAGGTCGCCACCGGTGACTTGCAAAACAAAATTCCGTCCGGAGTCGGTGGTGGCTCCGACAAGACCCTCCGACAAAAGTCAGCTCTTCTGACCAACAGAAATGGAGTGCTCAGAAAAGAGTTCGGCAAAATTTCGAAAAGGAGAAGAGAACTTAAAGAAAACATATCTGGAGGATCTTTTTTTATAGACGGAGCCTGTAGCGGATTGATAGTGACAGCTGCAGCCGTCTAGTAACAGACCGCTTGAGGCCTGATGAAGTCTGTCACGGAGGAGGATGCCACCTGTAGCAGACTGATGGCGACAGTCGTAGTTGTCCAGTACTGAGCTGCTCGAAGCCACATGGAATCCGATACGGAGAGGGAGAGGTATCGTCAGACTGATAGTAACCATTCGTTGAGATTCAATAATCGAAGTTCGGAGGAAGCAGACGTTGGTCGGTGAAGAATTTCGATATACATCAATTCCAGAGAAATTTGGACTCCTAAAGGGGATATGGCTAGAGAAGATCATCCGGGAGGAGCGCTAGCTGAAATCTGGAAGCAATCCGCTGGAGGAATCTGACTGAAGAAATTCGTAAGGAGTTCGGCTCTTGAAGGAGTCTGACTACAGGAGAAGTCCGAAAGGAGTTCGACCGCTGGAGGAGTTCGATCGCTGGAGGAGTTCTGGAGAAATTCGACCGTTGGAGGAGTTCGGCCACTGAAGAAGTTCGGAAAGAGTTCTGCTCCTGTATACATCCGTATGAAAGAGAGATCCGAAAGAAGTTCGGCCGGCTGAAGGAGTTCGGCTAATATTTGACCGCTAGAGGAGAATTTTCGATCAAAGCTCCTCTGTGATTATCCGTTGCGTTAGGCCAAGCATCAGACTGGACTTCAGTGGAAGCGGGATTTATCCCCAACACATACCAATATAGTAATCTGACATGGGATTTATTTTTCTATGCTAGATTACTCCCAACCAGATGGGCCCTTAATGAATTGGATGGGCTTTCCCTCCGCTTCCTTCAAAAAGCTATAATTATCGTATAGCATTCATCATGAAAAAAAAAAAGACCAATTTTCATAACAATACATGAGGGCAAAGTTTGCAATCTCAGTACCAATAACCTTACCAATATGGTCTCAAGTCAGTACGATACTAATACCATATCGACACCTGATATGCACAAGCATACCGGTACAATCCTATTCAATGTTTAAAAACTATCTTTTCAATCATTTTATGGTTATTTTAACATTTAGGGATCTTGAAAACATGATTTTTAATGTTGTTTTAACATTATTTTATTTCATATTTACCCTATATTCCATATGATTGCTCGATGGATGCAAGTACAATAAATAAATTAGACATTGCAAAGTTTTTAGCTTAAAATTATAAATATCAAATAGATTTGAATTACAAAATACATACCAATATCTAAACTGTCATGGAGTATTTATGCAACTTGTAGAAAAGACCAAAATACAGCACGTCATGAAATCATGCTAAAATACAAAATTTTGGTATGATTTCCCTTTATTTTGCCATTTTTGGCCAGTTTAGGCAAAGAAAAAAAGAGAGAAGGGAAAAGGATGAAAGTGATTACACCTGATCTTGGCTTGGATTGAGACTCAAAACCACGAAACAAAAAAATTCTTTGCCCCTGATTTTCCTTACCTTCCCACCCTTCTCTTCATGTTTAGTAGAAATGAGATGAGAAAGGCATCGAGATGCATTCTCCTTCCCTTTTACTCATGGGAGGGCCAGGACCCAACTCAAACTGAAGCATACCAAGCAAAACCGAGTTGGTCTGCTCAGTTCAGATATTTTTT
Organism: Cocos nucifera; assembly: GCA_006176705.1. Taxonomy (NCBI): domain Eukaryota; kingdom Viridiplantae; phylum Streptophyta; class Magnoliopsida; order Arecales; family Arecaceae; genus Cocos; species Cocos nucifera. Next base: position 4,202,283 of record QRFJ01000045.1, read on the forward strand.
AACCGAGTCCCAAACTAAACTAACAAATCAACCTAATTTCTCATTGGTTTAGTTCAGTATGGCACAGACCAAGCAGTTCAGATTGGTTTTGCAAACCTTGCTTGAGGATGGTTACCATGTATTAGTTGAAAGAATTGAATTATATTCCCCATTTAGTAGTAAATGAGTTTGTCCTAATTCAAGATTATCGAGTCATGCCAATGGTAAGCGCTAAATTCATGTTAGAAAAAATATAGCTAAAATGGTATTCAAGCACATACATGAGATAAGGCTCAAGAAGCAAAATTCAAACATTCACCACATACTTCCAAACTACTAAACTTGCATCAAGATAAGAAGATAATGCACTCGATCAGTCAAGCTACAACATAAAGTCACTTGCTAGGCAAGGATTCACATCTCAATGCATGTTGCTAGTATCATACCATTACAATGAGGTTTGCTAATGAATCAGGATATCCCAACCATCCTGGTAGGTATGTCCGGACACTTGGGATGGCCTGGTTATTTTTCCATCTCCATCCTAATTGTTGATGGTTGTTCCAATCGATCTTGTTCCATCCTGATCCATGATGGTAGGGTACCAATCCTTGACCAAACCAAGACAAGTATTGGTAACATGACTTTAAACATTGTTTCCAAATTTCTAAGAAATATATTTTGCACACAGCTCAAATACAAGTGATTCTTTCCAAGTAAGTAAACAAATTCATATTAGCATATGGGTTTCCATTAAATATTATGTTAGGAAAATATGCGGCTTAAGTTCAGTCTACAATCCATGATGCAAATTAAAAGTTCCAAATTTCACTTGACTTACCACTCAAGTTCAGTAAGTTGAATGTTACTGGGCACTTTCCAATGCTCCTAACCATTGTAATAGCAGACCAAACCTTTTTGTGATCCTCGCGAGATGTCCTGATGATGCATATCTTTGTTGTATGGTTCACATATTTAACTATACAATCAAAAATGATCACAATAGAAGTTTCAGAAACATTTGACCATGGAAAAACATAAAATGGTGCCATATAAAAATAACAACACTTGAAAATACAAAGAAACTCTGGATTCTGCACCAAAATAGTCCTTTTAATTACTAAAGTAGATACCAGAAAGGAGGTTACCTTGGAATGATCCAAGTGCTAGGGCCAGACCACACTCCCCAAAGTTTAATTGGATGCTATCTTTGATTGCTTTAGACACATTGAAATCACTAATAATTATTGGATCGTTGTCAGCCAAGTCTCTGTTTGAATCTATAAAGACTTCCAGTACCATATATCTATTTTTAAATTGCACCATGCTGTTTTAATTCATATAAAACCTGCACGTTCCGATCAAAAAGGTCAGCAGAAACATCTAGATGATTTCACAACCTACAGCCAATTATTTGTCTACCACAACAGTCGACAGACTACAACAAAAGCATGAAAGAAAAAGTCGTGGAAAAAGCCATAGAGTTAATCAACGAACATCATGAATACGAAATTGACAAATAAGTACACGATAAATAAATTCCATGCTAAAATCTGATCAGCGTGAATAAATAATTATGGATATCATTATAAACATCGTTTATGAAAATTGGAGTCTGTTGAACATGCAATGTTGTTGCGGTTAAGGCAACAATTTTTTTTTTCTTTTCGTTTTCACAAAGACAAGTAGAAGATAGATTGTTCGAACAAAAATTTTGACAATTTATTGGAGAACAAAATCATGCCGTCAATGGGGAAAAAGCATGCTTTAACCGAATACAGAAAAGATAACCTCGGTTGGCGTTGAGGACCAAGGGAGGAGGATTTGGTTCGAAGAGGGAATTATATTTTTCACCGTATCTGAGTTTAGTAAGAGACTGGAGCTGTGGTTTACGAATAACGGCGGGGATTAGAAGTCTTGAGGGGCTCCATTGGCGAGAATTAGGGCTGAGAGAGAGAACGGCGGCGTTGGGGACTTCAGGAAATACATACCCGATAAGTCTTGGACGATCTTCGTCGCCTGATATGGAATCGGCCGAAGACCACCGATGCCTCGCCGAAATCTTAGCCGGAGAACCGTCCGCACAGTGGGGGTAGGGTTTAAACGTCGACGAAGCTGCGCGCTGGGTTTCTTGGACGGAGGAGGAGGGGCTCTTTCTGGGAACAGCTGGACCCACTGGAGCTAGCTGCCCCCTTCTACAATCGCCAATAGACCCTCGGGCCCGCCCGGCCCGGCCCTTATCAACCCGAACCCCAATCCGAAGCGCAGGGAAGATAAATAAAATTACACATTTTTATTCTATTTAATCCACGTTTTCTATTAAAGGTTTGCGAAATTTTCTCTAAACTTAGTTATCTTTATCAATAATCCTTTCAAAGTTGATTTTTTTTTTCTGGTACGATGGTGGGGTGGATGGTTTATTAAGATCTATTAGGGATAAATTTCTGTCGAAGTCCAGTCTGATGCTTAGCCTAATGTAACTGATAATCATGAAAGAGTTTCAATCAAAAATTCTCTCTCCAGCAATCAAATTCCAGCCGAACTTCTTTGGCGGTCGAATTTCTTCAGCAACCGAACTCCTCTAGCAATCGAACTTCATCCGGACTTCTTCTCCAGGTGGATTCCTCTAGGAGCCGAACTTCTTCCGGACTTCTCCTACAATCAAATTCTTCCAACAGTTGAACTTCTTCCGGACTTCTCCTTCAGTCGAATTCTTTCAGGAGCCGAACTCCTTCTGGACTTCTCCTTTAGTCAAATTTCTCCAACAGCCGAACTTCTTCCAGACTTCTCCTTCAATCGGATTCCTCCAAGAGCCAAATTTTTTTCGGACTTCTCCTTCAATCAAACTTCTCCACCAATCGGACTTCTTCTGGACTTCTTCATCAGTCAAACTCCATTCAGACTCCTTCAGCGAATTACTTTCAGATTTCAACTAGCATTCCTTCCGGATGATCCCCTCCAGTCGTATTCCTTTTAAGAGTCCGAACTCTTCTGGAATTAATATATGTCAAAGCTCTTAATCAACCAACGCTTGCTTCCTCCGAACTTCGACTATTAAATCTCAACGAACGGGCACATTACGACAACGGATACTTCTCTCCATAACAAACTCCATGTGGCCCTAAGCGGCCCACTACCGGACAGTTATGACTGTCATTATCAGTCTGCTATAGGCGATCCCATTATCGGACAGTTATGACTGTCATTATCAGTCTGCTACAGGCGACACCTCTTTTCATAATAAATTTCATGTGGCCCCGAACGGTCCACTACCGGATGGTTACGGCTGTCACTATCAGTCTGTTATAGGCTCCGTCTATAAAAAGAAATTCTTTAGATACGTTTTCTTTAGGCTCTCTTCTTCCTCCCAAAATTCTATTGAATTATTTTCTGAGCACTTCATTTCTTCTCGAGCACTCCATTTTTGTTGGCCAGAAGAGCTGACTTGATCGTCGGAGGGTCCTGCCGGAGCCACCACCATCGACTCTGGACGGAACTTTATTTTATAAATCATCGACGGTGACCTCTTCTTTTCCAACTCTAGCTCGATCCGACGTTAACCAAATTCTGTACCAATATGATTAGCGCTAGAAGGAGGGCTCGAACCTCCAACCTTATGGCTCGACAAAGCAAGGGGGCCTGGGCAGACAAACTCTACCATATTCTCTGGATGTACCGAACTACTCAAAAGCTACCGACTGAAAAAATACCATTCGCTTTGGCCTTTGGAATGGAGGCAGTCATTTCAATCGAGTTTAAATTTTCATCAGCATGGATCGTGGCCTTCAATGAGCAGCGTAACTCATAGGACCTCAAAATCAACCTCAATGTGCTAGAAGAAAAAAGAGAAGAAGTCCAAGTTCGGATGGCAGCCTACAGACGAAGGATGGCCCGATATTATAACTCTAGAGTTTGAGATAAAATATTCAAAGTGGAGAACTTAGTGCTTCGACGTGCCGCTATCTCTCAGCCTCAGAGTCAGGAGAAGCTTGCCCCAAATTGGGAAGGACCCTACGAGGTCACGAAAGTCGTCCGACCCGAAATGTACTACTTGAAGGAACTCGGGGGGGGTAAACCTGTCTCAACCATAGAATTCAAAAAATCTACAAATATATTATCTATAATTTGATTACAATAAAATTATCCTGTTCCAACACCCTAATCTTTGTTGTGTATCGATGATAAAGGGGGACTACCTCACGAACTTAATTTCACGATAAATACAACCCATTAGGAATAAGAGAAGAACCTCATCCTAACGTAAGCAAAGTTGAAGGCCTCATTCATTTTAGACGAAGTGAGAGAAGAGACTCCAACAATGGTCCTAATATGCCCCTACAATCCGTTAGGAATAGGAGGAGAACCTCGTCCTAACGTGAGCAAAATCGAAGATCTCGTTCATTTTAGACGAGATGAGGGAAGAAGCCTTGACAATGGTCCTAAGGTGCCCTTACAGCCCATTAGGAGCAGGAGGAGAACCTCGTCCTAACGTGAGCAAAGTCGAAGACCTCGTTCATTTTAGACGAGATGAGGAGAGAGGCCTTGACAACGATTCTAAGGTGTCCCTACAGCTCGTTAGGAATAGGAGGAGAACCTCATCCTAACGTGAGCAAAGTCAAAGGTCTCGTTCATTTTAAATGAGGTGAGGGGAGAGGCCCCGACAACGGCTCTTATGTGCTCCTACAGTCCGCTAGGAATAGGAGGAGAATCCCATCCTAACGTGAGCAAAATCGAAGATCTCGTTCATTTTAGATGAGATGAGGGAAGAGGCCCTAACAACGGCCCTAAGGTACCCCTATAGTCCATTAGAAACTGGAGGAGAACATTGTCCTAACGTGAGCAAAGTCGAAGGCCTCATTTATTTTAGATGAGATAAGGGGAGAGGTCCTGACAACGGTCCTAAGGTACCCCTACAGTCCGTTAGGAACAGAAGAAGAATCTCGTTCTAACATGAGCAAAGTCGAAGGTCTCGTTCATTTTAAATGAGGTGAGGAGAGAGGCTCCGACAATGATCCTTATGTGCTCCTACAATTCGTTAGGAACATGAGGAGAACCTCATCCTAACGTAAGCAAAATCGAAGGCCTCATTTATTTTAGACGAGATAAGCAGAGAAATCCTAACAACGGTCCTAATATGCTCCTACAGCCCATTAAGAACAGGAGGAGAATCTCATCCTAATATGAGCAAAATCGAAGACCTCATCGATATAAGACAAGATGGAGGGAGAGGCTCTACCGACGATCCTAACACACCCCCGTAAGTCATGTTAAGAATAGAAGGAAAGCCTCATCCTAATATGAGCAAAAGTCAGAATCTTGTAGACCAAAGATGTGGAGAAGAAAGAAGCTCAGTGGAGAATCCCTACACGTGCTTTCCCATGATAATCTGACTATGTCAAATGCGAAAAGAAAAGGTCGACTACCGTATTAGACAGTCCTGCCTCCATATTGTCTTCCTCGTCCTTCCAAAAGCCGAGGTCGGTCTCGAGGAACTTTCGGACTACCTTGCCTTTGCACGCTTCCTGTCCAAACTCAATAGAAGATAAGATCTCCTTCAACCTCGGCTAGAGATAAGATTTTTTCTGAGCTTCAACTTCAATCGAAGATAAGATCTCCCCCGAACTTCAACTTCAACTAAAGATAAGATCTTCCCCGAGCTTCGACTTCAACAGAAGATAAAATCTCCTTCGAACTTCAACTTCAATGGATGTAGAGCCCGGAAAAGAACTTTGGCAATCATCTTTTTTGTACTCCCTTCCTTCGAATTTTGAACTTAAAAATAGGGAGACTATTGTTGGGGATAAACCCCGCTCCCATCGAAGTCCAGTCTGATACTTAACCTAATGTAACTGATAATCACGGAAGAGCTTCGATCGAAAATTCTTCCTTCAACAATCAAACTCCAGCCAAACTCCTTCAGCGGTCGAACTCCTTCCGAACTCCTCCAGCGGTCGAACCCCTTTCGAACTCCTTCAGCAGCCGAACTCCTCCAGTAGTTGAACTTCATCCAGACTTTTCCTCCAGTCGGATTCCTTCAGGAGCCAAACTTCTTCCGAACTTCTCCTCCAGTCAAATTCCTCCAGCAGCCGAACTCCTTTCGGACTTCTCCTTCAGTCGGATTCCTCCAGGAGCCGAATTTCTTCCGAACTTCTCCTTCAGTCAAATTCCTCCAACAGCCGAACTCCTTTCGGACTTCTCTTTCAGTCGAACTTCTCCACCAGCTGGACTCCTTCTGGACTTCTCCATCAGTCGAACTCCATCCGGACTCCTCCAGCAGATTACTTTCAGATTTCAACTAGCATTCCTTCCGGATGATCTTCTTTAGTCATATTTCTTTTAGGAGTTCGAACTCTTCTAAAATTAATATATGTTAAAGCTCTTCACCAACCAACGCTTGCTTCCTCCGAACTTCGATTATTAAATCTCAACGAACGGGCACATCATGACAACGGATACCTCTCTCCATAACAAACTCCATATGGCTCCGAGCGGCCCACTACTGGACGGTTATGGCTGTCATTATCAGTCTGCTATAGGTGACCCCACTATCAGACGGTTATGACTGTCATTATCAGTCTGCTACAGACGACACCTCTTTCCATAATAAATTCTACGTGACTCTGAGCGATCCACTACCGAACGGTTACAGCTGTCACTATCAATCTGTTACAGACTCCATCTATAAAAAGAGATCCTCCAGATACGTTTTCTCTAGGCTCTCTTTTTCCTTCCAAAATTCTACTGAATTCTTTTTCGAGCACTCCATTTCTGTTGGCCAGAAGAGCTGATTTGATCGTCGGAGGGTTATGCCGGAGTCACCACTACCGACTCCGGATGGAATTTTATTTTACAAATCATCGGCGGCGATCTCTTCTTTCCTAATTTTAGCTCGATTCGGCATCAATCAGATTCTGCACCAACAGAATTAAAATCATAAAACATCAATTACGAAGTTCTCTCCCTTTTTGATTCAATGGTTACTGTTTTGTGGATAATTGAGGACTTATTACATAGAAATTGCTTTATGAACTATTTTAAATAAATTTAAGTTTTAAATAATTTTAAAAAATATTTTATTATTTTAAATTTATAAATTTAGAAATTAGATTTTAAAATATAGGTACATTCAAACGCAATGCAAAAAAAGATACGTTATGATGATTGAAGATATTTTATGATGACCAGCGACATAGAAGGGCCGCTTTAAGCAAGCTAAACAAGCTCAGGTTTGGTTACCTTATCACTTTGCTGTGGTTCAAGGGGTGGCGAAAGCGATAGGGAGCTCCTCACCTGGCTGGCCTAGTAGAATGTTTTCTTCCTAACACGTTTTATCGGGATAAATCTATTATATACTATAAAAATAGAAACCGAGAGAAAATAGGATAGCAATTTAAGCTATCTACATAAGTACAAACTTATCATCATACAATATAGATAAAAAAAATTTATAAAATATTATTTAATTAAATAAAAAATTATTATAGTATTAAAGAATTGAATTGAAGCTCATATATGTAAATTAAATCATATAATTAAAACCCACTCTTGTAATGAAAATCCACTCTTGTAATTAAATAATGTAATCGAAAAGATAGACTAATATTAGGAATTTGAATGTACATGATTTTATCATATTCATATATTAATCTAAAAAATAATTATTTTTAAAATATCGGTAATGACATAACCTAGAACCCGTATACAATGTGCGGGCTCAAAACTAGTTGGGTTTAGTAATGTTAAGCTCAATTGCTTAAGGTAGCCATGGAAGTATCACTACAAGAGAAAGGTTTTTTGCAACGAAGAATTTCGTAGGAAAAAGTAATAAAAATCATGGGAAAATTTTTCTTGATGGATTTTAGATCCGTTGGGAGCCATTGGCAAAAGTCTTGTAGGGAAAAAAATATGATGAATAAGAAAGTTTATTAGAAAAAGATAATTTTTTATGATGATATTCTAATTTATTAGAAAAAAAACTATATTTATAATAAACATAAATCCATTGGAAAAAAATAAACTCTTTTACTATGGTTATATTACCGTAGGAAATAATTAAAATTTTTACCAATGGATATTTATTCATTGGTAAAAGTTATGAGCTCATAACTATCTATTTTTAGCAATGATTATATTTGTCGGGAAATATATGATCCTGCCAAATATAGTTAATTGGTAAAAAATTAATTACCAGAAACGTAGTCCATTGGGAATGAAATTTTTTTATTTAAAATATATTTAAATCATAAATTTATCAATATATTAATTGAAAGAGCTTTTGCAACATTAATATTCAAATCAGTTAGTGAACATTTGCCCGCAAATGCTGAAAAGATTTTCAAAAAAGAACTCATAACTTAATTAATAAAATCATAAAAATAAAGATACATAAAGTTTAATCAAACTATACAATTTATCCCACCATGGACATACTACAAGTTATTCACATATATCTATCAATATAATATATGACCACCAAAAGACACGGACTAAATTCTAATAGAACAAAATAAAGTTTTGTTTGCAAAATATGACATTTTAGTTATTAAGATGCCCGTAACTATGAAGATGCTAAAAATGTGAAACTAAGCCAAAGATAAATATCCGAACATAAAATGGCTCCAAAACCCGCTAAAATGATGGATTTTGGGCCCAAAAACTATGGTGAACGGGTATACGTGTTCAGCATTGTAGAGCTTGAAACGAGATTTACATTGACATATTATAGGTCCTGTAACTCTTTCCAGAACTAAAATTATGGTCGTTTGAAATTTAGGTCTCTATTTTGATGCCCCAGCCTATTTATTCAGGTTTTCATCTGATATTGTACCTTTCAACTAGACATTCCGCATCATTAGGAAAGAGAATCTTATTGGGATAATAAATTTAAATACTTTTAAAAGAAAATAATCTAAAGCTATAATGCAAACAAACATGTTTCTTACGAGAAATTAAAAACTTAAATTTATAAGCATAATAAACTTGATTGGTGGAAAAGATGCACATTTCAAATATGACAAGCAAATTACTAAAAATATCTCAGCTTATATGATAAGAGCATGCTAGTCCCCTCTTTGGTGCTCCAACTTCATCACAGATGTCTCTTCCAATCCATAGAATAATATTTAATTTTAAAATCCTACTAATTTCAAAATAGAGAAAGAAATAAATGCATTATGTTTACAATTGATGAAGTTTAGCATATTTTATCGAATTTACTTCAAATTATCACAACCGCACATTAGATGCTCCTTAACTTGGATGAAGCACATTCATTAAACCTGCAAATTCTACTGAAAATTAATCCCCTGTATTTTCTGCTGTATTTCCTATCAATCTTCTTGCAGGCCAAAACAGGTTGCCATATAAATCACAAGAAACCTATTCTCATAGTGACTTGTACCTGGAGGTCAGAAGCTTCGGGGCGAAGTCTGGTCCATTACAACAGCTACATTCCAAGATTCTCTAATATTTGGTGCTTTACTTTTGTATCAAAGAGGCTGCAATCTTGAACCACATGCTCCAACTGCATGAATTTTCTGGAAGCATGGCAATTTCTTAATGGGAGTAAGCTACTTTAGGTTTGCATAGGCACCTTCTGGATCATCTATGTTTCTATCTAAACTATTGCTGTTTATGCTATCATTATATTATTGTATCCCAATATATGGATCATAACTTATGTATTTCTAATTCTAACTTCTTGTTATTGAATCAAGGCTAATGCTTTTACCAAAAAAAAAAGAAAAAAGATTAACAAATTCTGATTTTTTTCTTAGACATTTCTTTATTCCTTGCTCTATTCCTTGCCTCTCTATTTCTATTTCTCTTCCTAATAATTCATCAAGCTCTCAGCGACCAACCAACCATTTCTACACCAAGTTTCATATCATCCAACATTCACTACAAAATGCTGATTTAAACTAATACAAAAAAATAAATAAAGAAAGATGGCAGATTAGGGAAGCAAACCTGAATTTTCATAGAGAATGAGGGTTTCAGAGTCTAAAATCAAATGAGAGGAAGATTTGGATCGTAGAACCTTTTGGGCTTTAGGGATCGAAAATAGGAGGCTTAGCTGATCGATCAATCATTGCCGAGGAGGAGCTCACTGGAAAGAGCTCTTAGAAACCTCATCCCCAAGATTTTCCAATGTAGATTTTTTCAGATTTTCTGAAAGAGAAGACCGCTGACGTTGACCATGAATTTGATCTATTATCGGAGGCATAGAGGGCGATTGCTTTGTGGGTTGGATTCTTTCCCACAAGCTGGATGTTCGGAGAGATGGAGAAGGTGGGGGAACGATGATGGAGCCAAGAGAAGGGAAGTGGAGAGAAGGAAGAAGAAAGAAAGTGGAAGAAGAAGAGGAAAGAGTGAAGATGAGACTAGAGGAGATGAAAAATAAACATAATAGGACGATGGAATGGTTTGTGCTTTCGATTAAGCATTGGCTCATCTAAAAATAATGAGGAATTTGGCATCAAACTTTTTATCTTGATGCATTTCTCTGGCACCAATCCTCCATTCCCTCAAACTTTGCCAATAACTAGTCGGAAAAAAATCTTATCTCGACAACTACTTCTAATCTATTAGAAAATATTACCTATCATAATATATTTCTAACAAAAATAAATATTTATTGAAAAAAATTATTTTTTTCTACATATGATTTATTCTGTTGGAAATGTTTGCAGTAAATATATCTTTTTCTTATATATTGGTTGGCCATAAAAATTCCAGGCAAATAACCATCAGCAATGCTCGTTACTTGGGACCTCAAACTTAAATGGAACCTTGACTCCTCGAGCATGAATTCTAACTACTAGTTATGTTAGATGATGTTCTAGGTCTTCGTTTTGCTACCACGCAAAACCTGCTCAAGGTGCGGGCAGTGGGGCCACGGATGGTTGCCGCCAAGACGCGCATCCTCATGTGGATAATAATGGGGCCATGGATGTCCATCCGGTGCTCATCCACGAGCCCTGGCAGCCCAATTTAGTGCTATTGATAGTTGCCATCAAGATCGAGGTTCATTGCATAATATTACCCTAGCTGTACATAGGAATACTGGGATAAGGCCACGAATATTTCCTTCTGCCATCGGTGCCCTATGTAAAATTGGATCAGATTGCTCAAGCGAACTTTACTTATGGAGCCATGCAGATCGATGAATCTCCTCGGCTTGTTGGAGCCCGTCATGTAACCCGACTCGGCTTAACCTGTTTCTGTCCGGTCCGATCCGTTTCTAAGGACTCAAAGGGCTGGGTTTGGTTCCAAAATCGGATTTATTCGACATTTCTTAATCAAGTCTTGGTCTATAGAATCTCGACACGACCCGACCCAACTCGATCAAATCCTTATGTTATCTAGATTTAAGTTGGATATCCTCATTTGTCACCTCACCCAACCCAAACACATTCGACCTGTTAATCCATGATATAAAAAACTTGAAAAAAAGGGTGCCATTCTTGGATGCTGTTTTCTGGGAAACCCTGAGAAAGTATTGTCCTGCTCCAATTGTTCCCCTTAGATATGCCCATGAAGACACCCGACTAGGAGGCGATGACATTGTGGTTGGGTCGACACATTCCAAGCACTAGAGACCTTTTGAAAATCTGTCTTTTGGTTTTGCAGTATCACATAGGCAAATGTTTACAGATTGCTGTCAATCTTTGTGCACCTAATACGGACGAAAAGGACTAGGATCAACTAGAAGAATGGAAGCCTGAGAGATTTTTAGCTAGCAATTTTGAACCAATGGACCTTTGCAAGACGACTTTTGGAGCTAGAAAAAGAGTATGTGCTAAATCTTTTCAGGTAATGCTAATTTCTTTTACAGCCATTGTAGATTCGCAACAAGAGTTGAGTGGAGAGGAAGATAAGATAGATTCAGCTCACAGCCCACACAAAAGCCCCTGCACGCATACATTACCCCGAGAGCAATGAATCCCTTAATTATTAGGATTGTAGTCATCCTAAATTGTTCTTGCATTTTTCTTGTCACGTTTTTCTCTCAACCCGTGCTGGTATTTTTATTTCATAAAGCACATGAAACGGATAGTTTGTTTCTGGTCTAGAATTTCATATCGTATAGGATGTAATTTTGCATGCATCGCAGTTTCCAGCCTATCTTGCAACTTTGCCGGCTGGGTTCCTTGGTGCAGTGTTTTTATTTGTAAGTCAGCAATGTAAAGCTGATTTTACTAGATACCTTGGTGAAGGCATCCCAGTATATTAACTGAAGTCTTGTTTTTATCACGGCTAAAAATGGCCACCATCCGACCCAAACCTGAATTTATTAGATCGGGATCAAGATACACATGACCTTAGCCTCACATGAATAATAAAATCTTCCGTGGATCCATTCCAATCTGAATTTCTAAGGTTGTGCTTGTATGGGGTTGAATCAGGATCCATTATGTTTCAGTCCAATCCAATCCATTTACGATCTTACATTTGCACCCATCCAAATTTAGGCTTTATTTGATTTGTTTAAAAAAAAAAAAAAAAGATAAAATTGAAAAATCAGTATGAGAAAACAAAGAGTTCCAAATATTTGTCAATGGAGTGAGAAAATTACGATAAAGAATTGTTATGCACGTGGTGACGATATGATTAAGCTATCGTGAAATCTCATTATTTTTCGGAGGCAAAAAAGGTTATGTCTGTGAGAGAAAATTCTGATGCATTATTTATCTCTTCAATTTTTCTATTTCTTTTTGTTATCAAATAGTAAAAGAAAATGAAATTTCTTGCTTCACGCAACTCGCCCACCATGCAGCGATGTCCCTTCCCAACGGTAGCCAACATGTTTCGCGTTCTCTTGGACATAGCCTCACGTCTGCCAACCCGGCGTACGATCCTCCTCATTCGACGCAACGAGTCAACATTATCCGCCCTCGACGATTTTGAAATCAAAAATCGCATCCCAAGATCTTACCACACGAGTGGACGTCCTGTGCTTCCTCTACGTTCTCCGACCGTCCGATCTTCATCGAGCGAGCTACGTCGCGTCACGCCAACATTGTACCTCCGATTCCATAAACGACGACACGTCAAACAGGGAATTAGGTATCGCATACGAGGGAGTCGCTGCTGCGGGTCCCCCCACTGGATCAACGACCCACGGTGTTCTACTTAATTGGTCACATGGTCCGCTTGACCTAAAACCACGTTCACTTCTCAGCGCGTGGCTCTGAAGCTACCGCCGCGCCATACAGCGGCTTGGTTAAAGCGTGGATGAAACCCTCCATTTGACTCGTGTCGTTATGCTACTGGCATGGCGCTGTTTCTTTAGAAGTAAGCCGAGCTGACTCAGCTGAGCCGTTAGACGGCGCAAACGAAGTGCACCCGGTCGATCAGCGGGCAAGTTGAAAGGGCAGTGCTTGAGTCCGAGTTCGGGTTGTACCTTTCGCGGAAAAGAATGATCGGTCTTCTTCCACGATATCGGCCGTTGGGTCTCCAGCGCACTTCGAACTCCTTTATTGGTCCGCTGCACGTGTCGGGGCGACCATTGCGCGATCCAACGGTGGATTCTCGCGAAGGAAGGAGAATCCATCATTCGCGCAAAGGATACAACCTCTGTCCCTCCCTTTGGTCCGTCCATCTTCCATAAATAGGCGAGCCAAGCGTCGCCTTCGGGGGCGCTTTTGACTGGCACGCGGCGAGGTGGGGAGCAGGGCGTCTGGAGAGAAGGGAGTGGCGAGTTGGTTGAGGAGGGATATTTGCTTTTGTTTATTTTCTTTTCTTTGATCTCTTCATTTCCTTGTCCGTGACTTCCAGTTTTGAGGTCATCCCTCGCCCACCCCACGGTAAGTCTCGTCTCTTTTTTTTTTTTTTCCTTTTATTTTTTTTCTAAATGTTTATTTTATTTGCTCGAATCATTCGTGCTGGGGTTTGGTTTGGTGAAGAACCCTTATCTTGAGCGAGATTTTTCTCCTAGCCGTTTTTTTCCTAATCTTTTTATGAAATGAAAACATTATAATTGCACTGGGTTTCAAGGGTGGATTTTTGATTGGGTTTGGTGGATGTTATTGATATTAATTTTTTAAAAAAGCGTGATGTTTCTATTTCACTGCTTGGCTTTTTGTCTGAATCTCTTTTATTCGATGTTTTCGTTTTTTCTTTTTTTTTTTTCCTTAATCTGATTTCCTTTATTTGAAGGACGAGTAATGTTGTATGAGCTTCAGTTTTTTTCTGGATTTCTTTGTGGCCTCATCGTAGCTCAAGTCTGAGTATATTCCTAGCTCGGTTTTTTTCGCTCACCTTAGCCTTGGTCTGAACTAATTGGGAGTATTGTCCAATGTCTCCACAAGCAAGTGTTTAACATCCATCTTATCAGTTGTCATCATGGTGACATCAACTAGACGTCCTAGCTGGCTTTGGGAGACTGGGTGCCATATCATGTAGATCTACATTATAAATATGTAATTTTATGAGTCGGATATGTTGCAATCAAGACAGAAAGACAAATACTGTTTAAGTGAGATGATCTGATAGATACTCATTATTGAGCCTTCTTTGTGGTTTAGTACTTTGAGCTTGGAGTTTTTCTGAGTGTTTTCTGGCCATGTCAAGGTGGTGCTTAAGCCCCAATTTTGGTTGCTTAACTTATGGTAAATTTAATACATGTCTTGTGTATTTTTTTGGTTGCAGTAGATTGGTCCTATGGTTTGAGCCTTGAAATTTGGTTTTCAAACAGCATTTCTTGTTGTCTCTCTCTACACTATTGCCGTGTGTGTCTTTGATATGCGAATCATTCTGTGCTCATTGTGTACAAGGATCGGATGCCCTTGCAGAAGGGTAGCAATGACATAGCATGAGTGGTACCTGGCGATTGCCAATTGGTAATGTAATATGTTTATTTTGTGACATAATTAGATGACCAATGATTGAAATTCTGGTGGCACCCATCCAACCAACTTTTAGCTGTATTAAGTATTCTTTATCTTGCAAACATTAATGACTTATTTCTGACCATGCTATATATAGTTAGCAGTTTGCTGTTGGAAACTTTCCATTGAGATCTATTATTGATATTTAGCTTTTGCAGTTGTAATAAAAACTCAAGTTCAAGGGAAGATAAGGTTGTCATGAGGGAAGTTTGTTAAGAATAGTCTTGTTGACTGTTGCCTGAGCAAACACCGTAATATAGATGTCGTTGCGTCTGCCCGATTGTTCTCATGCCCATTCTATTCTTTCTCTTGATTGTGTCCATCTTAGACCTCAAATCTCCTAATAGAGCACCTTTTACCTTCTGATGTTGCTTTCTTTCCATGTCTAGCTTAAACACTCAACTGTTTCATGCCAAAATGTAGAATTAGGGGAAAATTCATTAATTTTAATGGGTGCACATTTCACATGAAACATTTACTCCATTCTAAAGAAAATCCTTCTGGTTTTTTGGGTTGCAGAGGCTTTGGTGCTAGAAAGAGAGACACATACAAAAGTATCAATCAACTGAGTGATGGAGGAGGTATATGGAAAATCTATGATTGCTGAGCCAAGTAATGTGATTTTTTTGTCCTGTATTCTTAACAGGGAAGAGCCAATCCCTAGCCACAAATGTGATAAGAGATGCCAAAATGAACATGTATTTGGAAACATGTACCGCTGCAAACTAACAGGAATAACACACATCTGTGACAAGAACTGTAACCAGAGGATTTTGTATGATAACCATAACTCCCTTTGCAGAGTGAGCGGGCAGGTCTTTCCTCTTTCACCAGCAGAACAGCAGGCAGTTAGAGGAGTTCGGAGGAAGCTTGAAGCAGAGAATTCTGATGGCTGTGCTTTTAAGCGCAGGCGAGATGTCCAGCTGCATCCTCCTCCTTTTGAGAGGTCTTTCACTGTGGTGTCTCCAATCTGCAGTCAAGTTGGGGATGGCATGGACATGAGTTAAAGCTCATTGGCTCCATTTCCATTTCTTTTCCTTTCTTCACCTTCCTTTGCTCCATTTGCGATGCATATTAAGAATGTCTTTCCTCTATTGAGACTTGGAAGTGAACCAAATATGCCATGGATATGTTGTGAAACTCTGGAAAGTCCTTTGTAGCACCATCTAAGTGGAATGGCGATATTCTAACTGTTTGACATTTCATTATAACCTACAACAGATTTTAGCACCATTCAAGGATGTTTTTTTAATAGAACATTTCAAGCAATGAGATTAGATCTACTACTTCTTTCAGGCAGTATGTTGGTTCATAATTTAGACAGAGGGCCTTCTAAAGCTACTGTCATCATTTTTAGCTTTGATTAGATAATCCAGATGGTACCATTTGTTGACATCTTTGCTGCCATGTTCGTTTGATGAACTGCAATTTTAATGCTCTGTAGACATGTGCTTGAGTCATGATTTTCCTTTCTTAATGCCTTTATGTTGAAAGGGTGCTTTATTTTCCATTGTTAGTTTTGAGTGTCATTTAATCTGCTTATGTGTTAGATCCTTTGTATGGAATTTGTCTGCCACAACAGTGGGATTATTATCTATGACTGACTTGAATTGACAGGTTTTGGCAGTTCACTCGATGTACTCCTATTGTTTTGTTCTGGTAAAACTTTATTTATCTATTTATTTATTTTATCGTGTCTCTTAGCTAGTTGCAGGTTGTTTGTGAAATATCTTTACATATGACATGAATCTTTTGCTTCTCATGTTGATATTTGTGAACATATCAAATTATTTTGCAGGATCATTCAGGCACTTGAATCTCTGGAGAACTGAATAATGATGTCTAGTTAGTTGTTTTTCGTTTCAATTTGTAGAAACTCTAACGTGATGTCTTTCATTTTGAAGGTACAAAAAGGATGATTCCTATCATGTAGCTTGTCACGACACTCAGAGAGTCGATTCCTGCTCAAAGCTCATAGAAATTCTTTCTAGCAGATTCTTCTCACATTATGGACAATTATCAAGGAGCTTAACGACAGTGTGGAAAGACAGCAATTGTTCTTCTAAATGCAGCAAAGTTTTAAGAGGAAATCCTAATGGGTGGTTTGATCTCATTAAGCATACCATGGTTGGACGGTATTGAAACTAGGGTCATTTTGTCCTGAGCTAGTTTAAATTTTTAAACTGTACTTGACATGTTTGAGGCTCTCACCGTGCCCTTCGATGCTTCGAGCTGCGCCTGTAAAGATGGTCATGTTGATGTTTTCCATTGAGAATATCATCTCCTGCTTGAGCTTTCACCACCTTTACTGTTTTCTAAGAACTGTGAAGCTTGACCATGTACTCTAGGATGGTCATTCTTGACATATTCTCATGTCTCATCTGTATATCTGTTTATTGCACACTTTTTTTATCTGCACATCTTATTGGTGATGATATAATAGTTTATTGCTCAAGACTTTTTGTATTATGGGGATGTCTTATAAATTTTGTGTGGATGTCTTATCCGCAACTTTCTATATATACCGTTCATTTTGTTATTGCTTGTAACTTAATATATAGCTAGTTCCATGAAATATTGAATGTCGCAGTTGTTTCTTTTCCCCATATTCCGTCATTATTGCATATCCAAACAGGGGAGTGGGATTTGTGATTCCAATTTCCTGCCTTCCATATCTATTCCATTCCAAACCTATTTCCAATTCTTTTTTCATTCAGAAAACCAAATGCAACATCGTAGAGGTAGTACCATGATATATGAATGGTGATTTTTGCAAGTAGCATCGGTGTGTTAGTGTTATAATGGACAACGACGGTGCTACGATGGCAATAAGAGGTGTTTGCAAAGGTATGATACTCTTTCTCATCTGTCTCTTAATGAAAGAATTGTCATTTCAAGAGGATGGTAGGGGCTGTGGGATTCATCATCGAAGGACCTGATGCAAGTTTGCTGGAGGCTCTCATCTCTTTGAGCCTTCAGTCCTAGAAGTGGAGCTTCATATTGTCTGGGCAGGTATTATCTTCATCGAAGATGATTCTAGTACTATCATTGATTGGATTCAAGAAAGTACGAAGCAATTGGAGCACATCTGTTTATTTACTTCATCTGGACTTTCCTGCATCAATCTGTTGCAGTGTATCTATCCGAAGGTAAATAGCACGCTAAATTGGGTTGCTGCTTATATGGGTCTGAAAGCTACATGATGTTTGTCCGCCGATCTTACGGGATCTTTTGTATCTTGATTTTATGGGCTGCTCTAGCATCGGAGCAGTGTGACCATTCGATTGTACCAAAAAAAAAAAAAATGCTTAGGAGAGGATTCATATTTAGTAAAGTTGCAGGGCTCATACTAACTTTTTTGAATGCCAATAAATTATCCCCTATGGAAAACTTAGTTTACTAGGGAATGTGGAAATCAATGATTGGCTAAGTGCAGGCAAGGTCCCTAACACCATCAATCTAACAACGTTAACATTGATCTCTGATTGTAGCATCTAGAGTGAATTGTGCATTAACAATACTTTTTGTAGATTTAAGTTACGAGTGCAATCAGGCCTTAGCCAATTTGTAGCTTAACTTAAACTCCTCTTAGGCGGTGCTTGGTTGAAGGGAATTAAGGTTTGGAATAGAAATTGAAATAGGTGACTCCGGTCTCAATCGTATCGTTTCGTTGGAAGAGTTTTACTTTGATTTCAATGGAATAAAAATAATTTAATGTATCTATAATTTAATTTTTATTTTTTTTAAAAAAATTAATTTTAATTTTAATTTTAATTATTAATTAAATATTTTAAAAAATTTAATCATCTTATTTTCAATTGCGATAACAAATTAAGCGCCCTCTTTAGTGGACTTACTAAAGATCGATGCAGAAATTGGAGAAAAGACTCAAGTAGCACTTTTCTAGGAAAACGGTGAAAACGAAAACGCGAGGGCGAATAGTGGTGCTGCAGCTTCAGCTCTGGTAGCACTATTACGTGCTACGGAAGAAGGAAGGGACGAAATGGACCTTCCATTCCCGGTTCTTCTACAAATCACCATCCCAACAGTGAAGCCATCAAGAAATTCGATCCCGTGGCCGAACCCCTGCACCAAACGACCACCAAAGAGAACATCCCGGCCCTATTCGACGCGCGTCACGGCCACCTCCACCACAGCCCCTTCTCCAGTAACCATCCTCCTCTTTCTCTCCTACTCTCTTTTGGTGCCCTTGCTTGGAAAATTTTCTTTTCCCTCATTAGGCGGTGGCGGTGTAGGCGGAGCTGGAGAGGAGGAAGCACGACCTTCTGAGAGCTGTCCAGGACACGGAGCGCGGCCTCGTCACCACCGCCGACCAGCGCTCCTCCATCGAGGAGGCCTTGGTATGTACCACAGGACATCGGCGCCGTCTTTCTTTCTTTCTTTCTTGTTGAATTTTCTTGTCTTGATGCTAAACCAAACCCAAGGGGCTGGGTAGGCAGGTGCGTGTGGAAGGATATGGGGCGGACTCGCCGGTGGACCTATCGAAGCTTGACGGCACATGGCGGCTCAATTACACCTCGGCTTCCGATGTTCTTGTCCTCTTCGAGGCTGCCACCAGGCTTCCCATCCTTCAGGTACCCGATCGTGCTCCCTTTTGTTTTCGTTTTCTTTTTCATGGATTGCTGGATCACTTACGGGCTTTTTTTTTTACTCATTCCCTGGGAAATTTATGTAGGTGGGACAAATTTTTCAGAAGTTTGAATGTAAGGATCGGTCTGATGGAGGAATTGTAAGGAATGTTGTGCGCTGGAGCATTCCAACCCTATTAGAGGTAACAGATAGATGTGCTTTTTCTTCATTGATATAAAGTTTTGCCTGCTTTTGTTCCATAAAATTTGTCTGTAATTGGCGAAAAAAAGGGACATGGAAGCATTTGGTCAACTGTAAAAGTGGATGTGTTTGCCTAGTATTGCATATCAACTTGCATAGAAAAGAACCGGAGGTTCTGTGTTTGTCTCGAGTAGTGTATCCTCACGATTTTAAACCCAAGTAATTATAATACAGGCAGGATTCCCTCCCTTTCTTGGGGGGGGGGGTGTGAAAAGAAGAAGAAATATGAGCAGTGGTTATAGTTAATATCCATTATAAAAATGATAATCTTTAAATGCAATCTTTTCTAGCATTTTCTTTCCTTGATGGTGGAAATTTGGTATGCAGTTTAGAGTTGTTATTTGCTAATAACATTAAATAATACGTGTTTTTTCTGTTGATGCTTACAGACAAAAACATTGCATAAAGGTAAGAAGTTATAGTTGACAAAGTTTTTACATAAATTGTATGTTTTTGTTTAGAAACAGGTCTATGCACTATAAAGGTTTATTCAAATGGTCTAACTTAGGGAAGGAAAAGCCATGTTAGGTCTGTAGACAAGTCTATGCATCCATCCATGCCATAAGTCAAACGGACTAATTAAGGTTCACGTTCTCGATACTGAATCTTATATCCATACTATGTTGGTACAATGTTAGTCTACCCAGTATGAAAGTTGGCTCGACATACCTAGACTTGGTACACCCCCATACCGAGTTTTGTTCCTGTATCGGTACGAAATGATATGCTTAATATGGGAAAGTATGCATTGATACAATGAACTATAGTAAGAGGTGAAGTGTTAGTTACAGTAATGGAAGCAGAATCTGAGAGTTGTAAGTGATTCATGTAGTTGAGGCCTCTTTGTCTGCAACCCGTCCCAATCACCCTCCCAATATGATGGTCCTACACTAAATGAGGTGAAGAATTAAAGGTAATAGAACAATGGCTGCTGGCAAGCTGACTCACAGAATAAATATTCATGGCAGGCTTAGGAACATGACATGAGAAATAGAGAACTAACTAAAGCATGAAATTGAGGAGTAAGACTACTATTATGGATAACTGATAATGGATAGCTATTTGTCTGAAAAGGAGTACAAAGTGGTGATGGGTGCACCAAGAGGAGGCATTAGCAGTCATCTGGTGGGAGGGTCTAGAATCAAGAATCCCGCTGGAGGTAGATAGCATGAGCGAGCATCTCAAGCTGATCAAGACAATCTAAGATATCCTGTGAGATGCTCGTCTCATATATATATATATATATATATAGTTGGACTTGGCTACACTAAAGTGTAGCCAAGTTTGGATCTTGTATCCTCCGCCATTGTTGGATTGGCATGGATCTTGAGACATTCCAAACAACCATTAACAGCCAAGCCTGGTCCGTTGCATAACAAGGAAAAAAGGAGAACCATTAATTAGTGAGATAGGATGTGTTGCCCATGCCTGCACCCATTCCTCAGAAAAAGAGAAGAATTAATTAGTGGGATGGGACATGCTGTCCATGCTAGCACCTATTCCTCAGGATGCATCCCATCCATGCTCTCTATCTCTCCTCTTCTCTCTCTCCATCCAAGATAAACACTAACACCGAAATAATAGACACTTAGTCTGCAAGAATAAATACAAATGGTATAGAAATAAACAGAAAAATATGTGGCCATCCTCGGTCAGGACTGCCTTGTAGTAAACAACAACAAAGGAGGATAAGTAGAAAGTTTGGATGAGTAAATCTTAAGTACTCGAAAATAAACATTAACTCGCTGGACGTAAACATCAATTCTAAAGAAACCAACACTAATATATCCATGATAAACACCAACTTTCAGACAATAAACACCTAATTTGCGGAAATAAACACAAACATCGTAGAAATAAACAAAAAAGGATCTGGCCTAGGGCGGACGAGAGAGAGGGTGGCACGTTATGTCCCATCCCATTAAAGATAAGTATTATACCCAAGAAAGGAGGAAATAGGTACGAGTGCTGTCCCATTCCATTAATGCTTTGCCTTTTTTTCTTTTTTGTTTTTTGTTTTTAGATGTAGCGGTGGAGGGCCTATTGTTAACGGCTTGTTTTTAGGTTTCATGATCCGTGCCGATCCAACAGTGGTAGTGGCCAAGTCTGAGCTTGGCAACACTTGAGTATAGCCTAGTCCATCTATCTCTCTCTCTCTCTCCACACACACACACACACACACGCACACACCAACTCTATTTAAAGGAGGAAAAGTGTTCTTTGGCCTAAGAAGAGAATTGCTTCTTGGGTCATTAGATTGGGCATGGGAACATTTGGATAGGGAAGAAAAAGGTTCAAACCATCAAGGGGTGGGAGCCTTCTATGATTGTGATGGAGCTATAATCCTTTCTTGGATTGGTGAATTACTATCGGTGATTTATAAGGGGAGATCTTGCTAGCATCCCTGACCGACCTCTTGAAGAAGGATTGGTGGAGTGGTTATCATCCATACATGAGGAGCCTGTAAGTGCAGCACCTGCAATGGTGGAACATTGTTGTTGAATCTTCTTCATCTTGGAGAGATTGTTACAGGTCCAGATAGTTTGTCCTTTGGCCTTGAAATGTTTGCAAAAAAAAAAGAAAAGAAAAAGAAAAAGAAAAAGCACCCAACTGTCCTGCCTAAAGTAGGTTTGAAGGAAAAAATGGCTGTCCATACATGATGATTGAAGGGTTTCTTTAATTCCAAATCACTTCCAACAAAATAATTGATTGTGAGAGCCATAAGAGGCCAATGCCAAACACCAGGAAAACTCAAGAAGGATACTCCGTGATGCTCAAAGAAAGAGAGCAAGGGAACAAATAGTGGAGTATATAATGTTAGGCTGATGGCTTAATGGTACAAACCCTTCATCAAACAGTTGGTGGGCATAGTTGTGCAAGTAATGTTACTTGCTCACAATGCTGTTCTGGACCTTGCAGAGTTCCAGCCATGGCTGTTAGTCATCCAATTTCAGGAACAAATGCAGCTCCATGTAGTTGAAGTTGCAGCCTCAAAAAAAATGATCATATCAGGCTGCAAGTGAGCAAACTGAGACTACCATAATTGCAAGGACAGAAAAATGGCCTCTTGTTGCTCAGGGCAATATGAGAAGAGAAAGCCCAATGTCATAATAACAGGCCAAAGTGGCAGTAAACACCAGCAGGCCTAATTGGCAAATTGTCAAATAACTTACAAGCACCTTGGAGAATGCACTGCTGGTTGATTGCTGTTAAGAGAAGATGGTCGGCTGCTTCTAAATCTTGCTGTTGCTGGTGGCAAATGAACTCAGATCAAGATGGAAGATGCTGGTGCTCTTTTAGCAAATTCTCAAACAGATTGTGGTTGCTATAACAGAGAAGTGTAATAAGGCTGAAGAAATGAATCAGCTGTTGCTGATTGCAGCAGCAGCGTGAACCATGAAGGCTCAATAGAGATAAAAGAACAAGCTTTGAGCAGAAGGAATATTTGACCAGTGATGAACATAGAGAGGAGCTAACATGAGTGAACAGCAATACCAAAGGTGAAGACCACTAGAAGCAGTAAAACAATTCCAAAGCAAGATTGTTGAAGAAACACCAAAAGTAATGGAAGAGTGTTTGGTGGATTGCACCAAGGCTGTAAGGCGCTGATATCATGTTAACTAATCTCTAGACCTCAAAAGCTTAAACTATTAGGGAAATTGTTAACAATGTATATCAGGCTTCAGTTAAAGGTTAATATCATAGAAGAAAGTGCATTATGTAAGTATAGACAACGACCTCCAGTGGTCTCAGTTAGATTCATCTGATCAAGATCTGAAAACTCTCACAAGTAGATTCTTGCTTATAAAGTGTTTGTCAAATTTTGGTCAAATGTCATGACATGCATGAATTTGATCTGAGTGTTATATGTTGTGCTTTTTTGCATAAAATTGCTACAGTTATACTCATGTGCTGCCACTGTTGTTTATAGATTTCTTTTATTTTGCAATTTTTTGGACCTGGTCTTCTTGATGTTTTGAGCCTTATAATAATTTTCTTTATAGGAGCAAGAGGGTGCAACACTGTTGGTCTCTGCAAAATTTTCTGTTCTTTCTAAGCGCAACATCTATCTTCAGTTTGAAGAGGTAAGCCTTTTTTGTAAACTTTAGTTGTATCTCTTATACACATGACATCTTTTATGATATCTCATAGGCCATTTATCTTGCACATGCTTCTAAATGTCTTGTTCATACTGGTCCAAATGAAGTGATGAGTGAAATTATTCAATCATAAAAAAGGCTTGCTCAAATTGGATACCAGCCTTTCTGATCCTTTCCTTTAAACAACAAAAAGAAATATCGTTCAAACATTTGTTTCCTTGACTACTTTTTGTCTATCGATTATATAATAACAGAATAACCGATTGGACCAACTGGTAACATGCAACCACATAGAAGTCTAGCTGCCAAAAGGTCAACTGGTTTATATGCTTATACCCCGCTATATATGTTAAATACCATGTTCCCAGATTGAGAACTTGAAAAATTTGTGGTTTTTAAAATGTCGTGTTTTCTGATGCAACCCTTTCTTCTGAAAGTTAAAGCTATGATTCGGTGATAATGGAACAGGCTATCATAGGGGAAAGAAAGTTATGATAAGAATGTTTTAGAACTTCAAAGCATTTTTCCATCAGCCTGAACCATCAATTCTAGTAAGCAAAAATCTAATCTTTGCATTGTTTGATGCTGGTTTTGGATGATAGAAGTCCTTAAAAGAAGTGGTTCTTAGATGCATAATGGTCCTTAAAATTAGTTGGCCCTTAATTTTGGGGATCTCTGATTTATTTCCCATTCCAATATGTTTGGTTTCTAATCTCTTTGATGCCTATGAACCCTTGATGTCTGCTTTAGAACTTAAGACTTTTCAAAATGGGAGCTTCAATCAACTTTCCAGCGAGGTAGAATGATTGACTGACATCAAGTCCTTGCTTTATACAACAGAAGTACTTGCGATGGCTTTTTTTTTTTACTATATTCTCCAAAAACTAATGCTGAATGTACTGTTTATATATATGCAATCTCTCCTGGTGAAATTGTTTTCTTTTTATCCTGTTACTGCTTCTGCAGCTTGTGCTTATTTGCAGGAATATCAGTTACAGGTTACTCCATTCTGAAGTTTTGTTCTTGCCCTCTATGCCCTTTTGAACACGTAATAAATTTTTCATTAAAGGACTCTGTCATAATCTTCAGTTCTAAAAAGCTAGTTGAAGTCAATATCATTGTTTGGAAGCTTACAAGGTTCTCTATATGAAGTAGAAGGTAAGTTATTTGTAGATTATAGTGAGTAGATTATATTGTAGGCGTCCATGTTAGACTCTTGGTCAATGTTTTGAAAGCAGCCATGATATGCAAGCTATCAAATTACTGCCTAGTGCAATGTGGTATATGGGTGCATAAATGGGCATCTTTGTGGTTGGTAACTTGTTATTTTACAGCCTGTCTTATATCTCAGACACACTAACACAATGAATAATAAATGATGAACTAACAAAAATAAGCAACAAGGATTCATGGCTTATAGTTAATCTTAAAGTACCTAGCTAGTAAACTAGACATGTAGTGTGTAAGTTACGAATTTTCAAACAGACACTCTGAAGTCAATATTATTCAGAAAAAAAACATATCATTAATCATCATTACAATTATGTGGGTGCTCAGGTCTCACGTGAGCTGCTTAGGCTTATGTAGGGACTTGACAGCTTGCAGTGCGGCCAGCTCCAATGCAGTATGGTCACTAGGCTTCACCACTACGTGTGTGCATTTGTGGTCTCAAAAAACTGCATTTAAAAACATTGCCTTGATGATAAATAAAATAATGAGAGGTTTTCCTAGTCAACATTGATTACTTTCTTCACATAAGAGCGTATAACAAAGCCCTTGTGGATGCTCAACACCAACACGCTAGGATCTACCAATGCAGAAGGGCTATGCATCCTAGAGGTCATGGAAGACATACTCTCACTTTTTTATATTTTATTGTTGAATATTTGAGATATTCATGAGCACATCGAAAATCCTGGGTTTGTCTTTTGGCGCAAGGGTATGTTATCTTCTTCAAGTATGGTTAACAAAATTCAAGAGCCTCTGTAATGTGTCATGTCTTGTCTGACAGAGTTAGACAAACCTTTCAATGAACTAGGTGAACCTAAAATTTCTTGAAAAGAAACTTGGAACATCACATGCTTTGGTCTGGTGAAGATAAATTTTGTCGAAGTGGACTTCCAGGGAGGAATACCCTGTCAATTAGGTGCACACTACCAAATTGCCTTGTCACCATGACCATGGCATATACCTGATAAAGAAGACATTTTGATTGATATATTTTCTCAGGCTCTCTGCTTCACTTCGTGTCTTCCATGTTGTAATCATATGTAATATGTTATACTTCTATATCAAATAATAGCAACATGACTTACATGCCAGTCCGTTCTGATATTTAAGTTTATGACGCAGCCTCGGCTGCTATGACGTCTGCGTCAGTTTAGTAATGACAAAAGAGATGGCATCAGTTATTTAGCATAATGATACACTTAATTTCCCGAAAGACTGGGTTCTATTGTCGTGCATATTATTTTCTAGGTCAAGAAAATTTTGAAAAAAAAAAGTTCTTTTATATTGTGGCTTATTATTTTGTGGATTTGAGTTCTAATGATTCACTGATCTATTGTTTTGTAGGTTGCTGTTGAAAATATCAAGATTAGTGAAGAGCTGCAAGCATTGATAGCTCCAGCTCTTCTTCCTCGTTCTTTTTTAAGCCTACAGGTATGCCATGCAGCATCATAAATTTATCAACCTCGTTATTTATTCTGTTGTTGAAATTTAAACCATATTATATATGATACTGTTAAGTACCTGACAAATTCATATTAGTAATTGCTAAGCACAAGTTCATACATGTCGACCATTAGTTGTTCTAAATAACTGGTTGAATCATCTCTTACATCTACCTATTCAGCTTGTTGGCTGAACGCCTGTCTTCTGACTGCCTTTGAGTTCAGAGGATAAGATTTGAAACTCCCTGGAGACACTATTATGTAATTAGAAATTAACAGGCTTCTATGGTAAACAGCAGAAATTGTTGGTTTAGTCCCAGCGCTGCTGCTTTTGTGTTCCAGTGTTAAAAGTCCTGATGCCTGTTTAATGATACCGTCTATTCTAGCCTACATAATGGTGTGTGTGAATGCAGATTTTGCAGTTCCTTAGGACTTTTCGAGCTCAGGTGCCAGTGAGGAGCCCGGAAAGGTTTTTTCCTTTTTTTTTTTTTTTTCCAAGTATGGGAATTATCAATTTCATCTTTAATAGGATGTGAATAGCTCAAGTCCAACTTCATTGCAGCGGGAGAAGATCACCTGGAGGGTTGTATTATCTATCATATATGGACCGTGACATGCTTTTGGGCCGCTCTGTTGGGGGTGGTGGGGTTTTTGTTTTCACCCGAGCACAGCCTCTTGCATCATAGTGAGTTGGCTTTTCCATCCACTGAAATTTCCAAGGACATACCAGCATCGATGCATGGTGGACAGTTAATAATATCAATGGAATTTATGCTGTCAGGCTGATGTTGGATTTACAACCAGATCTTGATCTCATGCTTCACATATGGACTTTCGAAATCAGGTGATCTTCTTTATGTAGTCATGGGAAGAATTAAATGCTTGTTTGATTTATTTTGAGCAGCCACGTTTTATTTCATTTGTTTTTTTTCTTTTTTTAAGGGTAGACATCATTGTGTTTTTATCAACATTATCATTTTACCTTAGTTGCTTGGCAGATTACTTGAGGTGTAATCAGAACCTGACACTCTTAGAGGTGGAAACTATCAAGGATCATGGGGAAATGCAAAATTTATGAACACGAATTATCTAATTTTGAAATCGCTGTTTCCTATGTCATATGATTATGTACATGCAAGTTGAACTAATTCTCAAGTTAAATTCGAAAGATGTTGCATGAAGTATCAGAGGAAAGGATAATCTTCGAATTTTGGAGACAGATTCCGTTATTGCATCGATCTTGACAATATGACAGGAAGCCGGTTTGTCTTATCCAATTTGGATTCCTATCTTTCTTTCTTGTCCGACCAAAGTCCATCCTCTTTACAGCCTGCAGTACCAAGGCCGTATGCAACCTATGGCAGGCAAGTTTGCCGCATAGAAAATTTTTTGTACACATGCGGTATAAAAAAATTATATCATCATATCTAATTAGATCATATAATTATATATTTAATATTTTAAATTTTATTTTTTTATTTTAAATTTTAAATAATAAAAATATTTTTTATTTTTGAAAAAATTATAATATTTTATGTTTATATTATGATATTTTATTGATAAAATTATAATTATCTGTATACGATATCATAATTTTTTCTAGAAGTTATAAAAAAAATATTTTTATTATTAAAAATTTTTGATATGTATTTAATGTTTATAATTTTATTTTTTATTTAAAATTTTAAATGATAAAAATTTTTATTTATAATTTAAAATTTAAAAAAATATTTTTTTAGATACGTGCATATAGATGCGCGCTATCCAATGATCGAAAATTCGATCGGATATGAATTAGAATTCAATCGAATATGCATTAGAATTCAACCGATCAAAGTTCAGTGTGTGTCTATATATATATATATATATTATATGTGTGTGTGTGTGGTAGAACGTCGTAATGCAACGTCCTTGTCTATCTAATAATTTCTAAGCCTGACCTGTGAGGCTCAATAATATATTGAATTACACACGTGGTCATTCAACCATTTCCATTTTGGGGATATTGTATTTAAGATGTTTAATTGCTGCAACTTTAATGGGAACTAAATATTCTAACTGTCATAACCATGTACTTCCGATTCCCAAGTTATATCCAATTAATCTAGATGTGTCAAATTATATTTTTATTAATCTGTTTTTTTCCAGACAAATGCAAAAGATGGAGAGAGTTTTCCTATGATACCATACAGCGTGGGGCTTGGCAGATGTACGACCAGACACTTGCTTTGGTTTCACCGCTTGTTACTTGGACTAGATGGTACGGGTTTCATTCCGGTTAGAGTCGGTCATGTAGAGGAAGAATGGGTATGGGATGGGAGGTGAGGTTCAGCTTCTCCTAGTTTGAGAAAAAAAAAAAAGAAGCTTTGTACATATTTCTCTCCTATCTTTATATGATGAATGAATATTGTACATCTTTAGATTGTATTTGATCGTCAGTAATCTAAATATATTATTAATAATTTAAAAAGTTTTACTAAATTATCATATTTGATATATTTTTTAAGTAAGATCGGCAATGGGTCGGATATGAGTTGAATTGGTCCATACTCATATCCATCTCATAAATTAAAATTCTATACCCATACCTACCTCATATCCATCTTGGATTGGATTGGATCGGATCAAGTAGTAATGTGGATCGGATATATAAGAGAGATTGATTGGATCAGATCGGATAGGATACATATAAATAATATAAAATCATCATAATTTTGAATGAGGGATATGTATTAAAATTATCTCGGATCGGATTCGAATCGGAGCATATCATTATCCATACTCAATCTAAATCCACTTTGTATATTTTTTTTAAAATCCATACTCGTCTCAGATTTTGGTTGGATCGGATAAAATCTGTTCCATTCGGGTTAGATTGGATCACGTACCTGATGAGTCGAATAAAATTGCCATCCCTATGTTTAAGTTGGTAATCTATATTGCCATGTAATTTAGATTATATCTCATGAGGTAATATGGATTATCTAAGGAAAGGGATGGCTATCTAGGTTTTTCAATATTTGGTAATTTGATAATAATATATTTGGATGAAAATATTCTTATTAAAAAAATATTATATTATATTATTATAATATTATAATATATTATTATATTATATAATAATATAATAATATAATAATCTATTATAAAATAATAATAATATATTATAATAAATATTATATAATATAATATAATATAGTATTATACTATAATATATATTATAAATATAAATATATATTAGAATATAATATATTATATATAATATATATTATATATATAATATAATAATAAGATAATAATATATTAATAATATATATTACAATATATATTTTAGTATATAATATATATATATATTTTATTATAAATATATATTATATAGTACAATATTATGCTATATTATAGTAATATTATAACATAATATTATATTATATAATAAGAATATATTATAATATATATAATATGTATTATTATATATAAAATAAAATATTATATATATTATAAATATAATATATATAATATAATATTATTATTATATAAATAATATAAGAATATTATATTATATAATATTATTATAATATAATAATAACAATATTATTATAATATATAATATATAATATATAATATATTTATATTATAATATATTATAATAATATAATAATATAAGATAATATAATAATATAATATAATATAATATAAATTATAAATATAAATATATATTAAAATATAATATATTGTGTGTGTATATATATTAAAAATTTGATGTTACATTATCGATATTAAAAATTTAATATTAGATTACTAATAATCTGATTGTCATATCAAACATGTCAATGAAGATTTTTAATAATTTTATTTTAATATTATCTATGTATATATATATATATATTAAAAAATTGATAATAATCCGATTGTCATACTAAATATGTTAATCAAAATTTTTGGTAATTAACATTACTGGTAATCTATGCAAGTAATCTAGGTTACTAAATGCAAAAAAAATGACCACACTTGAAATTTGACATGCGCTATTTTGGAGATGACGAGCTACGCGTATTCCTGGTTGTATGCTGCCATAATTTCAGTGCAGCACCAGCAATTCGCTCGCCTAGGAAAAAAAGGTGGACCGCTTGCCTCTCTATCTCTATAAATGCGTTCTCTTTGCTGTGATATTTGAGAGAGATGGAGAAAGCTAGAGAGAGAGGTCATAAATGTGGACCCGGCTGGGCTAAGCCAAACATCTTCGCAAAAAGACATCTTTTCATATAAATAATTTTAATCATTCTTGCATCTAATTAACGAATGTCTAGATGCCCAATGGCGGTCATTATCTGGGGGAGGGGGAGGGCTTGTCCTCTAAATAAAGTCACGACTTGTTACAAGATTTTGGAGCTTTAAAGTGTCATCAGTGTCCTGTATCCCACGCTTATCTTTATTTCCTCTCTCGCGATTATCACAACTTTGACCATCTCAAACCTATCTTGGACCGCAAATGAAACAAACCATTCATGAACAGCTTGAACGCGACTTGACGACCGGCTGGCTCAGAGTTTCAAAATTTTACAAGTCTGATCAAAGATTGAAACAGTACCTCTCACAAATCTCTCTAATCTTTGATGCTCATCCATTGGCCCACTGTCCTTGCAAAAGTGCTGTAGACATCACTCACCTGCTTTCCTGCTCTGTATTTAGATTTTTCAATCGTAACAAGTTAACAGATCCTCCATCTATGCTGGTTTTTTCTCTCTTAGAATCCTGTTGTAGTGATGTAAACTTTCCTGTGTAAAGGGTCCTCTTCCATTAATAATATCTCCTTTTGGGCGGTCCTTTGACCTCCTGTTTCATTAAAAAAAGAAAATCAACAAAAATAGCTCTCTTATATATATATATATATATATAAAGAGAAGCTTTTCACACAACGATTTTAGAGAGTCTGCTTCACTCAAAAAAGGTTTTAGAGGTTCTGATTTAGGTCACTAATTGGATTCAGATTGTATCATTTGTGCAAAATAATGATGAATCTTCTTTCATATCAGGTTTTGCATAACTTTCAAAGTGCAACATCAGCTTTGTCATCCATGATGCAAATGGAAGGAAAAGGTTTACCTTGCTTTGACAGCACAACAACAAAGCATCAGTCAATAGTTGACGTTGCAAAAAAAAAAATCAATCATCCATCTTTCACGCAAAGGAAACGACTGCTACACCTCAAATCAAGTGCAACATGAAAGCGATCGCAATGTGGGCGCGACAAGGGCCATAGGAAAATTGGAACAGCGAAGAAATAAAATATTGGGTAGGTCCTACCTACCAACAATATCTTACGTCAAAAAAAGAAAACTCCAATCGAGAAAAACTGGGGACGACGAAATCATGTTCTTCCTTGATCTCTTTCCAGGAGTTGGCAGTGGAAACGTCGGATAATGCATCCATCATGTAAGCCCTTTTCGCTTTGCTTTATCTTGAGACAAGGAATAAGTGTAATTTTTTAGCAAAAAGAAAGAGTATATGTAATTATAATGCACCGACTTTACATCATCAACACAGAGAATTTGACCCCCAACTCAGAAGCATCCCAAGCACGTATATTAAAGAAAGGAACGGGCAAGATGCTAGCTTACACGGACTACACGCAAAGTATGCGAGGCCGGAAGGACCGAGAGGTAGTTGACTTTGTTCATCCAATCCTCTTTGGGCTATTTTTCAGAGAAATTATTGCGTATTTTTTGGTGTCATCGGTTGATGGGGAAGTGTCATGAATGATGGTGCACGCGCTACTATGCGTGCCATTGTCCTTGTCCACTCGTTTAAGATTGCACGACTACTATTCGTTGTCATTGCCTCGATGGTTAGGTTGTGCGTAGCAGAAATATCTCTGAGTCATGAGGATTACCGGTAGGAGAAGATAAGGCTGATGAGTTGGGCACGGCCGAAATCAGGAGCAGAGCATTAATAAAATTTCCATTACCGTGCTCCCATGCCTTCCTACGAGATAAATGTTCGATTTTGTAATGGATCCATGGATTCGTTTAGTTAGCAGAGAATAGGGTGGCAATTGGGTCTGGTTGGATGATATACCGATCGATTTGAATGCGGGTTGGATAGAAATTTATCGATCCAAATTTAATTTACTTATTAAATAAATTAAATTTTTAGATATGAACTCAATCTATCTATTAAATAGATAGATTAGGCTAGAACCATATAATATATTTATTTATTAAATTAAATTAAACACGTCAGGTAAGTTAGATTAAATATATCAAAAATAAATTTAGTAAATTTTAAATAGATTAATTGGATTGGATTATAATTTTATTTAATTATTGAATGGATTAAAATAAATTAAATGGATCGAAGTCTAGATTTGAATCTAATTTATTTAAAAAATAAATTTAAATGAAATAATTTATTTATGATCTAATTTTATTCATATTAAATCTAAATCTATTTAAAATAAATTATTCATAAATCGATAGATAAAATTATAAATCATCATTAATTAAAAATTTGTGCTAACATACGATTTATATGACGACTTCCATAGTCGTTATCTAGTTTGCATTAAGCATGAGTTTTCTCAGTTGTATACGATTCAAGAAGCTCCACAGTTAGCACGTAAGATATTATCCGTTCTAGTCTATAGACTTTATGATTTTGCTCTTTAAAAGATGTCTCATATGGAAAGATCTATTCCTTCCATATAAGCACGAGCTTCTCTTAATTTAAAACTAATATGAAACTAATGATGTTCTTTATCTTATTAGAATCACAACATATATGTAGCATGGACGTACATTATCATATTTTTATGACACTTAATCACTAAAAAATATAAATACTTTAACCTGATCTCACTTAAGTACAACATGGTGATGTTTAGATTTTATCTTTTTTATTTTAAAAAAATTAAAAATAGATTTTTTAAATTTTTATAATAAAAAAATATATATAGTTATTTTTTAAATAATAGAGTTGTAAAGTAAAAATAGAAGATGGAAGAATAGAATGCATGAGAGGATGACGAGCGAGAGAAGAGGTCAGATAACTTGAGACAACACGATAGAAGCTGCTTGAATAAAAATATGCTTGATTGATTAAAGCGAAGGGCAGATGGTCACCCCACATTCACCTTGGCTTCGCCACCACTCCACCATCGTTCTCTAATCAAAAACCTTACCAGCTTCACGCCCCGACAATTCAGCCTTACATCTATCGAAGCTCCAACGATCTCCAATAATTCTTGGTTATCTTTGATTGGCTCCTCCGACATGCGTGAGTTTGCAAGATGGCAGAGGAGAGACATCGGTGGTGGTGGAAGGCACGTAGAGGATCAAGAGATGAGGAGGAGAGTGGCAAATGCCTTGAAGAGGTGGAAGGATGATGTTGAAATTAGAAGATTGGATGGAAGGGATGAGGAAGAGTGAAAACCTATTTTTTAAAAGAGTAAAAATAAAAAAATTTACTTCCATCTTTTCTAAAAACAATAAAGTTATTTAAAAAAGAATAAGTATTTTTTATTAAATTTTTAATTTTTGTTTAGAAAAGGGAGAGGAAAAAAGCTTCACCAAATAAGTCCTCGGGAAAATTGTTTCCGTGGCAAGTTAGCAGATCCTCTCACAGAGGTCTAGGCTCCCCGAAGAGTGAATCTATAAATTTTTTATTTAATTATCAGAAGGGAAAGTATTACTTTAACGTGCAGATGCCCACCGCGCCAAGTCCTTTTTGATGTCAGCAAAATCTAAAGAAAAATGGCGAAAGGAAAGTCCAAAGCAAAAGGAAGTAGATCCAACCGCCGACCGATCAAATCTGATTCTTTTTTTTATTATTATAAGGTTTATACCGCAGCATTTTTTATTTTGGTGTTCATCTAGTAGCATCTTCGAAGGTCCGCTTCACCTTAAACATCGCTGTCTCGTTAAATCATTCACAGATTTTCTTTTGCCTGGATGATTAAAGCCGGCTTGGAGAGTAGCGCGCATTTTGCCGTAGGAAAATGCCTTCTATTCTTGGTCGGTCTGGTGATAAAAAACGTACAACAAATATATAATTGCGACTTATATGTCAGTGAGATCATCGTTCTTCTCTAAAATATTCCGGTGTGATACTAATGTGTAATTTTTTAATAACTCGGTAAGTTAAATAAATTTATTTTCTATAATAACTCAATTTTACGGTGCTACTGATTTTTTTAATTTTTTTTTTACATTTTTTTATGAAATAAAAAAATAAATATTTTTTTTAATATTACTAAATAAGAAAATTTTTTATAATTTTTTAAAATAAAAAATTTAAAAATAAATAGATAAATAAAAAATAAATATAATTATTTTTAAAAAAAAAAATATCAGACCATAATGTTGGATGGAGTTGAAGATTGATTTTGAGATATATATTGCTGGTCTTGTAAAGATAACGTTCAAGCCGGAGCTAATTAAAAAAAAAAATAAAACACAAGCAATTATATTTTTTCCTTTGGATTTTTATTTTTTGACAAACAAGAAACTGATGTCTTGGATTAAGCGTAAAGTTACATAAAGTGAATGCATCAGCTGGAACTAAAAGTTAAGTGGAACAAAAACATACAAAAGTTCACCAAACATACGACCCATGAAACCTTGCATCAGGCGCAGAGAAATAGAATGGAAGAGAGGAAGTATCCTTTGAATATAGTTTTATATGGGGATCATTATTTTGCCGAGCTAAGCAAAGTGACATTTCTGACATGCGTAACATGGAAGCATGAAGAATGGGACAGGAAAACTAAGAAAAGACCAGCCACCCTGTCTCCATAATAAAGTATACAGGATGGATCCTATCTAACAAACCTTAATTAACAAGAAAAAAAAATAAAAAATATACAACTTAATTAGCATTAATAGAAGTAAATAACACACGCAGTACGTCTCTCCCCACACGGCGTCACCAACAGCTCCTACATGATCCAATAAAATTAAAACAACAACAAAAAGAAGAGAACAGAGAGCAAGAATGCAACCCAACTTGGCTTCAAGCTCAAGCTTAAAGTAGCAGCTGATTTTAGTTTCTAATTTGATCTGTTGAGGGTGACGAGATTGTGGTCCAAGCCGGCGGAGGTGAGGATGTCGTGGGCGATAGCCAGCTGGTCGGAGAGGGCCTTAATGCGGAGGTGGTAAGCCCGGGCCTGCGCCACCGCCTCCGCCTCCAGCTCGCCGAGCTCGACGCTCAGACGCTCCTCCGCCTCATCCACCGCCCTCAGCCTCTCCCGCGTCCGCTCCAGCTCCCGCCGCGTCTCCTCTTCCCTAGCCCTCGCCTCCGCCGCCTCCCTCTCCAGATCCGAGTTCCTCCGCCGAAGCTCCTCCATCTCCGCCGCCTCTCCGAACCCTATCTTACCCGCCGCTGCCATCCCCGGCGCCACCCAGATATAAACGGGAAGGTGACGAACCCGTAAGTCGGTCCGCTTTTCTAGAAAGGCATGAGTGGAATCCGTTTAGATAGATGAGAATGGAGAGGTCAGGCGGGCAAGTTATTAGATGGACCAGGTCGAGTGGACCAATCCAAATACCGGACCTGGTTCATCCAGCAATGAGACGGCCGGTGGTGCGTGGCCAGGTTCACATGAGGTGGAGTCCACCCAAAGAAGGCATAGATAGTTTTCGGGGGGGTTGTTTTTGCATGCTCTTCCCGTGACACGGGGCATCCGTCCAGCTTATGCCGTCTTTGGATCCATGGCATCTTGTTAATATGAAAAAAGAACACTTCGAAGTTCAAACCACCGTAACGTCCATTACGTTAAACTTGCCGTCACGTTATGGAAACCATGGGCTAGCTGCCTGCCTTCAAGGGCAGGGCAAAAAGGTCATATAGTAATTAAAAATCATCCGTTAATTTGAGCGATCGCGAGGAGGCACACGCAGCGCCGGCGTCACGATGAAGATCGCTGGACTCCCAGGAGAGTCGTCCAGGAGACATTGCGGTGTACCTCCGGTTTCACGGTCCCTTGACCAATGATCCTAACGTTGGGCCTATCAGAATCCTGACCCTTCGTTGAAGGTATGCGGGGAAAATGTAGAAAAGTATTCTGGATTGATATGAAGTCCGATGCCGACCAGCAGACATTGATTCGATGGCTAAAACAAGTAACAGTCACATTGATCGTAAGTTTGATGATGCGTCGCATCTAAGATGGGGTCCTTCAGTGCCAGTGCCATCTCCATTCACCCCATGGGAGAACAAGTGTTTTTTGCAGCGCCCTTGGGAAGAACCAGGTCCAACCAATAAGTTTTCGTGGACAAGGATCTCCTAAGTAAGGTACCGTATGGTCCGTATCCATGAGCCACAATCTTGTTATTGTACTGGAGGGTTATTAACAAAATAACCGGCGGGAGGGAAAAGAAAAGAGATGTAAGCGAAAGAATTCTTTCAAAAAACTTATTTCACTTATCTAATTCTCTTTTGAGCATTCATTCACAAATAAAATTTGCTGTATAATAAGCCATGTGCTCGACCTGTACTACAAGATCATAAAGGTAATCTTCGGAGAAGTTTTTTTTAGGCAGTTTGGGGAGGGTTTGCGTATGATGCAGGAGGTGTGAATGAAGGGGAGAAGGCCCATGGTCAGACATCATTAAAGGCAAAATATTAGGTGGATGCTTACCATTTTGATTAAGGATTTCATATGGTACTAGCGTACACTCATAGTTGCAACTAACTCTCGCCTCTAACCTCGAACCTCATTAATGTCCATGATTTTTTTCTTCCATTTCCCATTCTTTCAAATGAACCTCTTTCTTGTTGATGTGATTTTGTAAGCTATAAAACAATGAATATTTTTAGGCAAGCTCCTTTGTCCCATCAAATGGCATTGGTGTTATTTTGCTGAGAACAATTCGGGCTTTTGCTCTTTAATGATGGCCTAGAATACCTAAGCATTCACCAACCAAGGTCTCAAAGCATTTTCTCAATACCTACTTTTTAATATCTATATTTACTCATCATTTTTTTCTCTTCTCTTCCTATTCTAGTGCGCATACTAAAATTTTCATTAGCCGAGATTCTTTTGATTGTTGACATGTTCGCATTTGTTTGAAATCAAAAGAGAGATTCGGTTGCTGAACTAATTGGAAATATCTATTTTTCAATATCTATATTTATTCATCATTTTTTGCTTCTCTTCCTATTCTAGTGTGCATGCTAATATTTTGGTCTGAGCAGATTCTTTTGGTTCTTGACATGTATTTTACGTTCTTAGGAAAACTATAAGAGAGGTCCGGTTGTTGAACCAATCAGACCTTCAAATTTCCCTTGGCTTTTTCTATCTTAAGAGTTGAAACTTCGGAGGATCATATAATGTGGTGTAATTATGTTTGATACCTTTTAGGTTATCAACCAAACAATATAACATCCTCTCTAAGATATGCGAGCATCGCATAAAACATATTGTTGGCATTACATTAAAGACAGAAGAAATATTTATTCTTTTCTTCAACAAAAATACTTGCTGCCAACTCCAATAGCTCAAATTCGATTTGATTACTTGTGATTGGGAACTCAACGACAAATGGATTCATTGGGAGCCCACTTCAGGGTGATCGATTGGCCCGAAACATAGAACGAGCGGGCCATAAAATGGCCCACGAAGAACAAAATCGGCCTGAAATTATTTCGGCCTACGGGGAGCCGACGCCATTTCACTAGTTCAGCCCATCAGGATCATATCGAACCCCACACAGAGCCTTAGTTTGAGTTTGGGCTTTTTTCTTCTGAAAAAAATAGACTACAAGCCTACAACCGATCTCATTTGCAGGTGCAATAAGCACTAGTTTAGATGTACACCCCTTTTTGATGAACCGTACGACTTATTGCTCCCATAAGAGATAAAAGGATCACACGGAAAGAGGGACATGGCCTCCAATTTTCTTTTTCCAGGAATCATCTAAGTTTACGTTATTCATCATTTTACCGCCTCTATATTGAGATACCCTGCGCTATTCCCTTTCCTTAATGGCAACTAAAAGCTCCATTCACTCTGTAGATGCTACCGTAGATTTCCAAGATCTTCTATGTACGAAATAAGCGAACATTAGTGACACAGAATCCCAAGTTCGGAACTAAGCTTTTAGGCCCGTTTAAAAAAATAAATCGTACATTTAAAGGGAAAGGAGATTGCATCAATCCAGACCATCATACTTATAGTTTGCATTAAAATACGAGATTTTAACTCTATTTCAAATTTGTAAACAGCCATATTGTTGAGAAAGCAGATTGATTAGTTAGGAAGATGAAACAGAGATTATCACTTATCAACACAGTGGTGGAGGAGGTGGTTGCTGATAGAAGGTTTAGGTTCTCATAATCCAGTCCTTAATCTTGCAACAACCAGCTGGGCTCCTGATTACTGCTAGCAGTCAGAAAAAGAGCCTAGTCTTCCACAAAGACAAGGGCTTGTGCCAAGCTCAAATATGAGAGAAGAAACCTCCCAAACCCTCCCATCCAAGTTGGATCACTCTCTGCGGCCATGTCCTTTTTCTATATATATTACAGTGAGAGTGAAGACAATGAAACGGCCACTGGTTTCCTGAATGGAGGGGTGGAGAGGGCCGGAAACCGGATGACCGGAAGGCTGATGATGGGTCGTTAATTGGCTCAAGAACGCGTTGGTGGGCACGGGGGACCTTGTGAGTTCTTGGGTTGTCCATTGAGACCAGAGACTTGTTTCCTCCGACCATTACCTCGCGGCGTTTTTTTCCCCATTAATTACAAAAGAATTACGTTGTCCCCTTTAGCTTATTGGATGTTTGCTGAAACAATAAAAGTAGAAATGGCCACGG
This sequence comes from Cocos nucifera, assembly GCA_006176705.1. NCBI lineage: Eukaryota > Viridiplantae > Streptophyta > Magnoliopsida > Arecales > Arecaceae > Cocos > Cocos nucifera. Next base: position 4,241,582 of record QRFJ01000045.1, read on the forward strand.
TTCATATCGATTAAGTAGAGATACATGTCAGATACATAAATAAGAGAAATTGATCATATTGAATTAAATATATATGATATAAAATTATTATAATTTTAAAAATAAGATATATATTAAGATTATATTAAATCAGATTTGGATTAAAACATATCACTATCTGATCCAAATCTAAATATCATTAGAGAACTTAAATCTAAATATCAAAAATATCTAAGCTGTAACTTTACCGTTAAGCTATAAAAATCATGTATATTTAAATTATTTATCAAATTATTTATATTCATTTTTAGTTGATAATGTCCATCCCTTTTTTATTTTTTTTATAGTTTCAGATTAGATATATGATCCGACTTGAATAATCCAATTTGATTGAATACTAATTGGATAGGTTAGGATACTTGATGAATTTACTATTTTTTGAAGAAATAAATTTGGAATTTTTAGATAAATTTTAATAAAATTTAGAATAAATATGAATAGTAGAATTTTTAATAATTTTGCATATGAGTAGAGCAAATTTTGGAGATGCCTTACCTATTGTCATCTCTAGTTTTTAATCTGTAGGCCTAATTGGTACGGCGTTCAACCTAATACCTTGGGTATATTAGGAGGGTTGGATTGTATTTTTTGTATCAAAGAAGGATTCACTTTTCTTCGTATGGATCCACCATTAGATCATCCATTGATCACTTTGATATATGTGCAGGTTGAGGAATGTCGGAGTTTATAGTGTTTTCAAATCTGTGCAATGGGTGATTCAACAATGGATTAGTATGAATCCTTCTTTCAAACAACCCCATTTTATATTTGTAGGCCACGTGAAGTATAATGCATGGGAAAGCCATAAGAATGACAACAGGTAAGGAGCCCACAAAATTTTCCCCATCCATATATAAAGCTATTTAAAATCTTACTAGCTGAACATATCTCAAATTTTATTAAAAATATTTATCCAAAAATTTTAAATCTATCATATTACAAAAAAAAAAGATAAATTTGTTGGGTATCTAATCCCACTCAATTAATCTTTATTTGAATCAGATTATTCAGGTTGGATTGGATACTAAATCCAAAATTACAAAAAAAATATAAAAAAATGAGAGGAATAATATTAGGTAAAAATGGTTATAAATAATTTGAAACATAGACCAGATATAAATGGTTTTAGTGATAAAGATAAAGGTTAGATGTTTTCTTCCATGTGATGAACGAATATCTGAAAAAATTGGTCTGCTGCCATCCCTAGGAAGCCGCTACTTGAAATATTAGTTTAGCTGCAAACCATATGCTTCGATATATTTACATGATATTAAATTATTGGCTGAAATTTTCTATTAATTTTTATTTTTAAATTAGTAAATATTCAACTAAAAAATATATTTAATCTTAGATTTATTTCAGAATCAAAAATTTTCTTGTAGAGAAGTTTTAACGGCTAACATTGGACGTTGCCCACTCCTAGTTTAACATTAATTAATAAATAAAAATGAACACAAGCGGTAGAAAAATCAACCTAATAGTTGTAATGCTAAATCTTTATAGTCAATCTGCGGTACTAAAACGTGTAGGAGAAGTATTAGATGGTGGTTGATTAGATGGTGGCTGATCCGTCTATTGATATGTCTGACCCTTAATGATATGGCAAACCAGCACGATAATGTGGATAATTTGGATTCTATGTACTGCACAATGCTAGTCGTTCTACAATATAAAAACTATAAAAAGCTCTGATGGTCTATTATAATAGTAAATATTTTTTTTATTCATAAAAAATTAATATTATAATCATCTTCTGATACAACATCGATGGTTATCGATGTGATAATTATGTTAGATTTTTTTTATAAAATATATAAAAATGAGAAGAAAAAAATTTCTTTCAAAGATTCTTTTTCAACTCCCAAATTTTCTTGATCCATAGTTTTTATCATCTTCTTTTTCTATTTTTTTCTTTCCGACTATGACTATCTTAAACATTGAAGAATAATAATCTCTATCCTCTTCTCCGGCATCATCGAAGGCTTTTTTTTTTTTTTTTTTTTTCGGGAATCTGATTTCGCCACTTTGCTGCATGCTTATTCGAGAGATGTAATTGCTCTCCACAGCGGAGAGATACAGCCATACCCGCCATACGATAAGACATAAGTTATTTTTTTAACTAAATTCGGAGCTGGGGCTTGTTCGCTTGGTACAGCGGCGCAAGAGTTGGCGCTGGAGTGGTAGACGTCGGGCGTCTTGGTCAAATAGAGGCAGTCATATTATTTAATTTATTTTGGTTAATTGGCGTCCCGAAAAAGAAAGGGTGGGGTCCCTTTGGTGGTAGGTTTAAAGGATTGAGAAAAAAATGGTGCGGAGGTTTTGGGGCAGCCTGTGGGCGTGAGGAGAAGCTTCCTTGCCTGGTAGCATGTGGTTTTATAGCATTTTTTAATATTTTTTTTAAAAAATAATATATTCTTTTTATATTTTAATATTTATTTTCAATTCTAATCAACGTGTTTGATCTACATCGAGTGGTGTATCATTTTATGGCGCCTCTCTTTTTCTAAAAAAGTTATTAAATTGGTATAAGAAAGACAGAAAGGAAATGAGCAGAACAATCAGCAAACAAAAGAAAAGAACATGAGAACAGAAAAAGCAAGCAACACCGGAAAACAAAAAAAAGAGTCCGCTGGGCATTCCTTTCCCTTCTAAGAACGCGGGTTGCCCTAAATCCTCTGACCAGAGCACAATACAAGCAAAGGATGAGTCCGATGTCGGATACATACCTTTTAATTGCTGAACCTCGCTCGCATGATCCTCTAATAAAAAAATTATCTAATAATTTTTAGATTAATTTAAAATTATTTTTTAGTTTTCAAATTTTTTAGATGGAATATTAGCTTTCTGAACTATTAAGAGATTATTTTTAGATCTCTACTATCTGCCCATAAAATAATAAAACTATCCTTGGACAGCGGCCATGGCGGCCGTGAGGGACGCGCAGCGACGTCGGGGGGGAGGCGGTCGGGGGCACGCGGAGGGAGGGGGAGCACGGCCGGAGGGCTGTGCCGGAGGCACGATGGACGGGGCGCCACGGGGGGAGGGAGGCAGGGGGCCGCGGGGGATGGAAGCGTGGAGCAGCGGCATCGGCCAGGGAGGGCACTGGGTCGGGAGCACGCGGAGGGGAGGGGAGCGTGGGCGGGGGCAGTGCCGGACGTGCGACGTGCGGGAGGCCGCGTGGGGAAGGAGGCGGAGCAGCGGCTCTGGTAGGGGGGTGGGGGGAGGCAGTCGAGACCGCCCGGAGGGGAGGCGAGCGCGGCTAGGGGGTGGTGCTGGACACGTGACGGGCGAGGGGCGGAGGGGAACGCGAAGCAGCGGCGCCGGGGTGGTGTGGGAGGGGGGGTTGTGGCATCCGAGGGGGAAAAAAAGAAAAAAACGAAGGAAAATAAGAAAAAAATAAAATAAATAATAATAATAATAATAATAATAATATTATTATTATTAAAAATATTAAAAATAATATAGTTTTTTTTTAATTTTTTTCATAACAATAATAATAATAAAATAAAAATAAAAATAATAAAAAAATAATAAATATTAAATAATAAAAAAATTAGAATTTTTCATAATAATAATAATAATAGTAATAATCACAACATCATCAATTTTGATAAAAAAATAAAAAATAAAAATAAAAATAATAAAATAATAATAAGTATTAAATAATAATAAAAAATATATTTATGTAACAAAAATAATAAAAATATTAATAAGTATTAAATAATAATAATAACTAATAATAATAATAGCCATCAAATCATTAATTTTGATAATAAATAGAATTTATTAATTAAAAAATTAAATAAATAATTTAATAAATTAAATAAATAGTTTAAAAAAATAAAACTAGATAACCAAATCAAACAATTGTGTAACTATAGAATCCTAAATATAAACCTTATAACTTCAGTATAAATTTATATAATCTGAATATAAGTCAGTATAACTGATTATCAAAATTACATAACCAACTTTTCTGAGCCATTCATATCCGGTTATATAATTTTGATAATTCATTATAAAGATTTATATTCAGATTATATAAATTTGTACTCAAGTTATATGGGTTTATGTTCAGGTTACACAAGATGGTTCTATGGTTATGCAATCGTTTGATTTAGTTATTCAGTTTTAATTTTTTAAACTATTTATTTAATTTTTTAAATTATTTATTTAATTTTTTAATAATAAAAATTATTTATTATCAAAATTGATGATTCAATGACCATTACTATTATTATTATAATAAAAAATAAAAAAATTAAATTAAATAATAATAATAATAATACCCATTGAATCATTAATTTTGATGATAAATAACTTTTATTATTAAAAAAATTAAATAAATAGTTAAAAAAATTAAAATGGATAATCAAATCAAACGATTGCTTTACGAGAGGATCATCTTATGTAACCTAAATATAAATCCATATAAATTAAGTACAAATCTATATAATTTGAATAAAAATCTATATAATTAATTATCAAAATTATGTAACTAAATCTGGAATTGAGTGACGGCTTAGGAGATTTAGTTATGTAATTTTGATAATTGGTTATATTAATTTATATTCAGATTATATGAATTTATGCTCAAGTTATAAGATTTATATTCAGCTTATACAAGATGGTTCTTTGATTACGCAATCATTTGATTTGGTTACCTAGTTTTAATTTTTTTAAATTATTTATTTAATTTACTAAATTATCTATTTAATTTTTTAATGATATAATTTATTTATTATCAAAATTGATGATTTGATGGCTATTATCATTATTAGTTATTATTATTACTTAATATTTATTAATAATTTTTTTATTATTTTTATTATATAGATATATATTATTATTATTTTATTATTATTATTATTTTATTATTTTATTTTTTATCAAAATTGAGGATTCAAAGGCTATTATTATTATTATGAAAAAATTTAAAAAATTATATTATTTTTTAACATTTATTATTTATTATTTTTATTATTTTTATTTTTTAACTTTATTATTATTTTTTTCTTTTGTTTTTCCCTTCCTTCTCCTTCCCATGCACACCACCCCGCACCCTCGGTGCCATTGCTCCGTGTTACCCTCTGCCCCCCGCCCATCGTACGTCTGGCATCGCCTCCCAGCTGTGCTCCTCTCCCCTCCGCGCACCCTCGACCTTGTCCCTCTCTCACCAGTGCTACTGCTCTATACTCCCCTCCACCGTGTGCCCCTACCTTTTTTTCTCCCATGCCCGCCCACCTTCGGCCGCGCTCCCCTCCCCTCTGCACGCCCCCAACCCCATCCCAATGCACCTCCCCCGCACCCCAACGGCGTCGATGCTTCATACTACCCTCCCCGCGGCCCCCCACCTCCCTCCCTGCGGCGCCTCACCCATCGCATCTCCGACACCACCCTCTGGCCACGCTCTCCTTCCCTTCGCGCGTCCCCAACTGCCTCCCTCTTGGCACCGCTGCATGTCCCCCATGGCCATCATGGTCGTTGTCCAACTAAGAGCAATTTTATCATTTTATGGATAGTGGATAGTAGAAATCTAAAAATAATTTCTAAATAGTCCAGAAAAGTTGTATTCCAATTGAGGATTAAAAAATAATTTCGAGCCAATTTAGAGATTGTTAGATAATTTTTTCTTCTCTAATTGATCAATGGTCCCTTTATCAGTAATTGGAGCGCTCTTTTGCGGCCATTTGTGGTCTAATTATTGCTTGGACCAGATCCAATGGACCACGCCAAATCCCACGATGGATAACACACCACATTATTCTTTGTATCTCACCAATTCCCAATTGCGCGTTATCCACCGCGCATTTGCTCTGAGATTTGCCCTATTCCACTTGGACATGGTCCATGCAAGAATTTCACTTGTTTGTGGGAGTGCAAAGCACAAAGGTTCTTGGATGGAAGACGCCACCAAAGCTTACCAAGTGAGCCCTGCAGCTTCGTGACCTGCGACTCACACGGCCCCCTTGGGCCAATTAGCAGCGTGATTTATGAATCCACTTCACGGCTCTATTGATCATGACCCTCCTAATTAAGGAGATGTCAGATTTATTTATTTTAAAAAAGGTCGTCTTGTGGAGATGTATTCATTTATTTATATTTTTATTTTCAGGAAGAGAACGATATTACCATGATGAACAAATGTCAGATTGGAAGATACTGAGGAGGCAAAAACGACACTTTGTTTCGTGCCCAGAAAAAAAATAAAAACGTTACATTGGCAAATGGAAGAGAGTCTCCAAATTGGCAGCAGCGTCAGTAGTATGGCGGGGGCGGAGGTGGAGGTGGCTTCACACCATTGCATGGAAGATTTTTACCCACTGGAGTTGGCGGCGGCGGCGGCGGCGACGGCAGCGGCGGCGGCCGCAGTTTGGGAGCTGGTGCGATGTTGTGATGCACTTGTCCAGGCTTTGGAGCAGGAGGCGCAGGTTGAGGTCTCCAACGAGTTGCCAACGTTGAGCCATAGCATCGATCCTTCAAGCAAGGAGGTGGCGGTGGAGGAGGAGGAAATGGTAGTGGCGGTGGTGGTGATGATTGGAGCCAAAACTTGAGCGGAGTTCGAGCGAATACTCCAAGTGATCGTGCAGGCCTCGACGGCACCCGGCCCCACCTGGACTTCAACACTCCTAAATTGGCTGGCTCTCCATCGGTAAGAGGATTAGCGGCGTTCTCAGTGGCATGGGAAGGACATGAAGTTATTAAGAGGATGGCCATAGCTAGGAGCAGAAAGCTTGCAGAGAACCTCATCTTCCTCTCTTTCCTTCTCTTCCCTGGCTGTCCTAGTTATATAGCAAATTTTGTGAGATTTTAACGTTTGACTCCGGGTCGTCTCCGTACAATTCGTCGTTGACCAAGTAAGTTTTGTTGAACCGATTATATATGAGTATATATACAATCCCACAAGAATACTGGATCATGATTTCTACATCACGCGTCTGTAGACAATACATCCATTAGCTTCATGCGCGTTTATAATCGAGAGATTCCCTCCATAACCCCCCCAAAAAAAATTTGCAAATAAAATAGTAACCGGATGCTTTTTTGCAGAATTGGCATTAAGGTTGAGAACAAATGACCGATGCATATGGCTTAAATGTTGAATGACAATTAATAGAGGAGATCAAAACCTCACTTTTCCATTAAAACTTTATGGCATATCCCTTATAATTTATAAATTATCTGGATATAATAAATTGTCTAATATAAAAAATAAGAAGGCCGAAATGATGGAGAATGTGATAAACTAGTTTAATTAATAATTAAAAGTGAATTTTAAGTTGTCATTATGTTAATAAAGTTGTCTTTTTCCTCTTTGACTCCACTTTCGTTCACGCACGTACGGCTCAGTCGTCTTCAAAGCCGTCATGGTAAAAGACGGTACCCGTCATCGGTCTAAGATCTAATCGAGTTCGTAAAACAGCAGGTATGGTGGCGTAGTGGCCAACACAAATGTGGTTCCCTTGCGTTGTTCCGCGGAGTTGAATGTGATTTATATATAATATTGACTGACGTTTAGCCGTAGAATTAACGGCAACCCCTTTGACAATTTTATACGTTCGTATTGTGGATTGAGATTGGTGCGATCCCGATCTATTTAAAATCAACTATCAACCTACTCCAATGAGTTATCTAAATAAAATGATGTGATATTTCATCCACGATTAGCTATAGATCGGTCTAAGTCGGCCTATAATTCCATCCAATTTACTGAAGATCTCTTCCTAATAAAATGATGTAGGCCTTCATACCTCATTCTCGTCGGATTCAAATCGATCGTCGAGCTATATGAATAGGTTTATAGCTCATCAATGGCCGATCTACAACCGTTCTTACTAAAACTGCATCCTCTTCGAATCAAGAAATTCGGATAAAGAAAGAATCTTTCGCAATCCCGTCTCCCAAGAAGGAAAGAAATCTTCCGAATCAATTCAGAGCGACAAACTCGGAAAGCTATTAGAGTCCGAAATGAATACGACTCCAATTCCTCTTCTATAAATAAAGAGGCTTCGGGACCCTCTAGGTAGGCCACTCAATTCGACGCTTTCTCTCTTCATTATTCTCCAATCTCTTAACTTGAGCGTCGGAGGGTCTTCACTGGAGAATACTCCGGTGGAAACTTTATTACAGATGAATGGACAAAGCTCCAGCGAAAGTTCATCCTCGGCCTCATATTCCTCAGTGGCCGAGCTCCTCCATCCTCATTGGCCGACCTCAAATCGGAAGATTTAGGAGCAACAGTTGGCGCTAGAGGAAGGACCCTCGGTTGATTTCGAAGTCCAATTTTGAGGAAAGAAAGCACGTCAACGGATATCATGAGAATCCGAAGAAAAACATCAAACGCGTCCCAGCATTCTAGTGGTCGGAGGACCTACAATGCTCAGCAGGTTAATGCATCTCCACCACCAATCCAGAAAAACCCACCAACGGCGCCGGTGGTCTCATAGGAACAGTATGACATGCTGCTTCATCAGGTGCAAGCACTATCAGCCACCGTAAGAGGAATACAATAGGCCGACAAGCATCTCCCAGTCGAAGAAAATTCAAGTCTGGTTCGGAGAAGGTCGGAGGAACGACGCCCCCAAAGCCCAAGCCAGTCGTCACAACCGACCTACCAGTCCTCTCCGTCAAAGATCTAAACGCTCGCCCACACCAATTTTCAGAAGTGGCTCTACCCCGGGCCATGAGACTCCTTAGCATCGAGCCACTCATAAGGATGACATAGAGAAAAAACTCAAAGAGATGCAACCGCAGCTAGATGCATTGTGGGAGCTGAGGCAACAAGAAGAAGATTTGGGGTTCAATGTCGATCTCCCATTCACTCAGAACATTATGGATGAACCCTTGGTACGTCGGTTCAAGATCCCTCAGATGGAGCTTTACGATGGAGCGGCCGATCCCATAGACCATCTGGATAGCTTTCAAACTCTTATGCATCTACAAGGGGCTACCGACGCAATACTAGGTCGAGTTTTTTCTTCAACTTTAAGAAAAGCGGCTTGACATTAGTACTCGAACTTGAAGTCCGACTCCATAGATTTCTTCTATCAGTTGAGCCGTTTGTTCATTGCCCACTTCGTTAGTAGTCGTCGGTAATATCGTAACTCTGACTTCCTTGTGAGCATCAAGCAATGAAAGAATGAGCCCCTTCGAAACTATATCAATCGCTTCAATGCAGCCACCTTGGAGGTCTGAAATTTAGATCCATCGATGGCCATAACGGCGTTTAACATCAGCCTCCTCCAAAATAACCTTTTGTTCTCTCTCAACTTGGACTATCCGAAGGACTTTGTCGAGATGCTAGAACGAGCGGAGAAGTATGCCCAGATCGAAGAGGCTTGGGACCAGTAAGGAAGTAGTCGAGCTGGATAGATCCTATCCTCCATTATTTGCAAGATGGAACTTTGCCTGCAGATCGAGATGAGGCAAAAAGGCTGAGATGCCTCACTCTACAATACACCGTCTATGAAGAAAAGTTGTATAAGAGATCTTTCATCCTACCTCTGCTCAAATGCCTCCATCCTTTGGAAGCCAACTATGCCCTACGGAAAGTTCATGAAGGAATCTATGGTAATCACCTAGAGGGCAAGACTTTGTCCCACAAAATATTACGACAGGGATATTTTTGGCCAACTATACAAAGAGATGTGGCCAATCTAGTGAGCATATGTGACCAATGCCAAAGGACCTCAAACATTCAGCGCTGACCATCGACTCCATTGGCCCCGATCACGACCCCTTTGCCCTTTGCTCAATGGGGAATGGGTATCCTCGGACCATTTTTCATCGCCGTAGCACAGAAGAAGTTTCTAATTATCGCGATCGACTATTTTACTAAATGGATGGAAGCAGAGACAGTAGCTATAATTACCGAAGTCAGAGTTTGAAATTTTATCTGAAAGTCTATCATATGTCGATTCGATTTACCCCGTGCCATCATAACCGATAATGGACGATAATTTAATAACCCGAGGTTTATAGAATTCTGTAATTACTATGGAATTTTTCATAGATTGACGTCAGTAGGTCATCTACAGACTAATGGTGAGGTCGAGGTGATGAATATGACATTATTGCAGGTGAAAGCTCGCATAAGCCAGGCAAAAGAATCGTGGGTCGAAGAGCTGTACAACGTCCTTTGGGCATATCGCACGATGCAACGTGTCCCAACTGGAGAGACACCTTTCATGTTGCTTTCGGTACGGAAGCTGTGATACCCCTAGAGATTGGGTTATCCAGGCTCCGAGTGAAAGAGTTCGATGAAGATAGCAATTCCTTCGGGATGAGAGCGAATCTAGATCTACTGGAAGAAATCCGAGAATGAGCTCGAGTTCAAATGGCCAACTATCAATAGAAAGTTGCTCGGTACTATAATTCTCGAGTAAAGGGCAAATATTTTTTGACAGGATAATTAGTTTTTCATCGAGCTAAGATTTCTTGCCCATCCGAACAATCAAAATTATCGCCGAACTAGGAAGATCCTTATCGCGTGGCTGAAGTAGTTCCGCCTGAAACTTACCATCTTTGTCAACTGGATGGAACTTCGATCCTAAGGACCTGAAATGTCGACAATCTTCAAAGATATTATCCTTAAAATGTAATTTTCATCTTGAATTTTTCTTCGATAATGAATAATAACTTATCATGGGTTTTACTTTCACCAACGCGCGCTCCTCGGCTATGGCCGAAGAGTGGAATGCATCTTCATCGGATCTCACCAACGCGCGCTCCTCGACTACAATCGAAAAATGGAATGCATCTCCATCAGATCTTGCCAACGCACGCTCTTCAGCTACGATCGAGAAACGGAATGCATCTCCATCGGATCTCACTAACGTACGCTCCTCGACTACGATCGAGGAGTGGAACACGTCTCCATCGGATCTCGCCATTGTGCGTTTTTCGACTACGATCGAGGAACGGAATGTGTCTTCATTGGATCTCGTCAACACACGTTCCTTGGCTACGGTCGAGAGAATGCATCTCCATCGGATCTCGCCAATGTGCGCTCCTCGACTACGATCGAGGAGCGGAATGCGTCTCCATCGAATCTCTCTAATGCGCACTCCTCGATCACGATCGAGGAGCGGAACGCATCTCCATTGGATCTCACCAACGTGCGCTCCTCGACCATGGCTAAGGAATAGAATGCGTCTCCATTGGATCTCGCCAACGCATGCTTCTCAACCACGATCGAGGAGCAAAATGCATCTCCATTGGATCTCGCCAACACACGCTCCTCGATCATGCCATGATTGAGGAGCAAAATGTACCTCCATTGGATCTCACCAATGCATGCTTCTCGACCACAGTCGAGAAGCAAAATACGCCTCCATCAGATCTCACCAACGTACGCTCCTCGATCACGATCGAGAAGCAAAATGCGTCTCCATCGGATCTCGCCAATACGTGCTCCTCGATCGTACCATAATCGAGGAGTGAAATGCGTCTCCATCAAATCTCGCTAATGTGCGCTCCTCAGCTACAACCGAGGAGCGGTATGTATTTCTAACATAAATCGTCAATGTGCGATCCTCGACCATGATTGAGGATTGGGATGCATCCCACAAAATTTATCAAAATGCGCTCCTTGACTGTGGCTGAGGATCATAACGTAGAAGCATGAATTATTCGCTATGACTTCTCAGTCACACCACCTAAGATCTATGTCGATCTATGTCTCGAAAAAAAAAAATTAGCGAAGAACATATGAGCTCAACAACATTAGCGAAAAAAGACTTTGTATTAAAGTTGAGTATTTACAAGTGATGGTCGGCCCATACAAAGATACCTTAGCAATAACCAGGGATAAAAAAAAAGAGGGCCGACCTAAAAAAGATCGGACATGCCCAATCAAAAAACTACATTAAGCTCCATTCGGAGCTCTAGATTCGCCGACCTTCACTTGGTCAGGCAGGGTGATGATGGCTGGAGGTAGTACCGATGCTACGTCCTTGGCAGTCGGATCGTCATGCGCTGGGCTGAAGACATCTTTCATTTGAACTTTTCGACCCTCAACTTTCTCGGCCTCCTCGTCGTCTGATTCCAAGAGGTCTAAGTTTAGATCGGAGAAGATCCTTCAGACCTTCTCTTTCAAGTCCATTTCCCCTTATAGGTAGGAGAGCGATGCAAAATCCATCTTGATGTTGCAAAATTCTTTCGAGGCACAGAAGGCCTCGACCACCTCTATCTTAGCGCCCTCCACCCGCACCCTTCCGGCCTCCCTCTCCTCCAGCACCCGAGCTTCAGCCTTAGCTAGCTTGGATTCTAGTTGCTTCACCCTCTCCCTGAGGGACTTGATCTCATCCTCGACCTTCAGCCGAGATAACTGAGCATCATCTGCCCTTCAATTGGCTTGGGCGGCTTTCTCCTTAGCTTCCTTAGAGAGGCGCTGAACCTCTCTAATTACTTCAGCAAAATGGTCCACATGATGGATGAGCTAAAAAAAAAGAAAAAGAAAGAAGAGAGAAGAAAAAGAAGCTGAGCTGAGGAATGAACGGAAGAGCTAAAATGAAGGTCAATAAAAAAGTCGATACGTATCCGAAGAAGAGAATCGTAGGAGTCTTGGATGTGGAAGGCACCCCCGGTCTCCTCGAAGGCTTGGACGTCGGTTGGTAAGATGACCGACTTCAGTAAGGAATGGGCGGCATGGTAGTTGCCGATGCCCTTTCTTTTGTCCTCGGTATCCGAGGGAACTTCCATCAGAGATACACTCCTCGGAACATCGGATTTGCGGCCGAACATCCGGATGAAGATCTTCAGCCCACCCGAGCTTCTTTTGGAGGAAGATGCAGAAGGCCGAGGGATGGACTCCATTGGAGCAGCAGATCGAATCGGCATCACAGTCTTCGTCGATGCCGACTTCTCCTTCCTCAGGGCATTGGCTGCTCTCGAGGAACCTCCCACCATGGACTGCGTCAGGATAACCTCGGTCCGAGCGCATTTGGGGGCCATGATCGTGCTCATCTTTCTCTTCTTCACCATCCGTCAAAGGGTTTCGAGGTCGGATGAATTCATCACTAGACAGAAAACATAAGACTCGGTCAATGATAATGACGAGAAAAGAAAAGACAACCCAAACAAAAGTGCATAAGAATACTTACACCTTGGATCAGTTGGAATCAGTTCGACCTTAAATAAGTTCTCCTCGGTAAAAAATCTGGACAGCGAGAGAGGAGCGAGAATAAAGATCTGACTTAAGGCCTTTTTCTCGGCATCGGACAGCGTTGGAGGTCTGACGGCCGATCTATGAGGTCGCCCCCATGATATACTGAAACCTCATGGTTGCTCGGCTGAAACAAAAAAGAAGCGCTCCTTCCAGTTATGCACTGAGGAAGGAGCACCTCGGAAAAGACAGCATCCTCTTCGAGGAGAGGCGTACCTCCATTGGATGCTTCTTTAAAGTGAAGCAAGCTCGGAAGATACGGGAGGTAGGCTCAACCCCAAGGAGGAGGCAGTGGAAGAAAAAGCCTAGGATCGATCATCAGGAGTTTGATGCCAAACAACAAAAGCTAATTCTATACAGGTTCAGAAACTCAATGATTAAAAAATGAAAAGACAACCTGAGGCCAGCTTTTAGCGATTTTTCGTAAACACTGATCCATCCAGAATGAGAAAGAGCTATACGCTCCTCGAGACCGACGACCTCTAACTTAAAATTGTCAGAGACATGGTATTTCATCCTAATGACTTTCAGATCCTCCGAGGAGAGGACGAAATTTATTCTGAAAGGACCATAGTCCGAAACTTCATGTTCTTCGGATTTGCCCGAAGAACCTATTACCCCAAAACCGTGATCCTCAGCAGAAGGGCTACCCGAGTCCCAAGAAGATCGGGATAGACTAAGTTGACTCATGAGTGCGAAAAAAACTGACCTAAGGGGTGAGGGAGTCGAGCAATGAGGGGAGTTAAGACGGGGTCGACGGTAGCTCGACTGAGTTCGAGCTATTCCTCACGCATAAAATGCCAGAGTTCACCCTTTAAGCAATAGTAGCAGTCAAAAAGAATAATGTCGACTCCTATTTATAAGAGGCATGAACGGCTCTGATCTACCCTCGTTTTATTTGCCCTTCTAGATCTTCGCCAGGTGTCAGATAAATTGGTCGAAACAGACAGATCTGGATCAAAGCAACGGACGGTTAGATTTCGTGGCCGTTAGACTTCTCCCAATCATATCATGCTACTGATCTCCAAAAGAATAATGTGGTTACGATTTGAAGATCGGCCTCGGCTTCAACATGGTACTTACATCAACCGCTCAAAGATAGATCGACCTCGTAAGTGGGAGGCAACTATTGTGGAATGGGGCTAGTGCGGCCTCGATCTATTTAGCATCGGCTGCCGACCTACCCTAATGGGTCGTCTGAGCGGAACGATGTAACACTTCGCCCGTGGTTAGCTGTAGGTCGGCCTAAGTCGACCTATAATTCCATCCGACCTACTAAAGATCGCTTCCTAGCAAAACGATGTAGGCCTTCATACCTCGTCCTTGTTGGATTCAGGTCGACCACCGAGCTACATGAATAGGCTCATAGCTCGTCAATGGTCGACCTATAACCGTTCTTACTGAAACTGCATCCTCTTTGAATCGAAAAACTTGGATAAAGGGAGAATCTTTCGCAATCCCATCTTTCAAGAAGAAAAAAAATCTTTCGAATCAATCCAGGATGACAAATTCGGAAAGTCGTTAGAGTCCGAAATGGATACAGCTCTAATTCTTCTCCTATAAATAAAGAGGCTCCGGGATCCTCCAGGTAGGTCATTCAACTCGATGCTTTTTCTTCTTATTATTCTTCAATCTCCTAACTTGAGCATCGGAGGGTCTTCACCAGAGAATACTCTGGTGGAAATTTTATTGCAGATGAATGGATGAAGCTTCAGCAAAAATTTATCCTCGATCTTATATTCTTCGATGGCCGAGTTCTTTCATCTTCATCGATCGATCTCAAGTCGAAAGATCCAAGTGCAATAGTTCATAATATCTTATGAAGACTGGTCAGCTAAGTGATGATGGTCGTCCCATGACCAGCTAATTAAGTAATGATGGTCGTTACAAGGAGGCCACTGTTAAGAGGAGATGTACATGGTAGATCTTAAACACAGAAGAAGATGGGAAAGTAGTAACTAGCCACTTCCGCCCAACAAGAAAAAGTCGCCGATGTCTATCAGATTTAATATCTCACGGCATGCATGAAAGCTTCTTACTCACGTGCCTAAGCAATACGGAGAAGCTTCCTAGTCAAAGTGGAATATAAAATTTGCTATGATTTGCTCACCTTGATGTTGTTTACAAGGGAAAATTTAGGATAAATTTACCGTACCATCATATACAGGATATGTCATACTGATACAGCATACTATACCATACAACATTATCGTACTTATTGCCGCAAGGCTCTGAGGATTGATGTAAGATTATATGGAAGAGCTAATCGAAATCAAGTCGATGCAAACTATGGATTAATTTGCAAAAAAATTCAAAAATCGATGGATGCCCTGCAATTTAGGATCCTCCGATATTTAACTTAGTCAAAGTCTTAAGAACAAATAGTAAAAATAGAAAATTAGAAGACAAGAAAAATGAGTATGAATGGAGGGAGTAAAAGTATCTTCCTTCAATAGTAAAATCAAGAGAAGATTTTGATAGAGTTTTGACTCTATGAATCTTACCTTCCGAAAGGATATTTCGTCTCTCTATTTATAGAAAAAATTTACTTAGGATCGTTTGAGGAGTTTATTAGGCTATTAATTTATTATAATGAAATAATCAGTTATGTGGCGATTGTGGATTGTTTGCCTATATGGAGATTAGTTTTATTATAGCTGGAAGATAGCTGTGATGTAGCTGGAGAGTTGCTGGTACTCTTGTTAAAGATCAACTATCATATTGGTAGGTTGGCATTTGTTCGATCTGAATGTGTTGGTGATGTCGATATTAACCCGATCTCGACATGAAACAGTATTCATGGGCATGTCGATCAAAAGTAGACCTTAGCATAGATTGTTGATGGGCAGGGTGGTATTAAATCGATCTTGTCTCGAAGCATTGATTGCAAAGATGGTAGAAAATTAAAGTACTGATGGGCAAGATGGTAAGAATCTGATCCTGACCTTAGCAGCGTTTATGAGTCATCAAACTATGTAGTGTGACTATGAGGATGGTAAATTACCGATATCATCTATATAAATGGATAAAAGGCCATAGGCTGGCATCTTGTTAATGTGAGATAGTTGCCATAGCATCAATCAATAGCTATCCTAAATCAATATTAAAAGGATTTGAACCTGAAACAATCTGTGTCATGTTATCATCAGAATATCATCAGATCAGTGACCTTCCTGATATTGCCATATAGCTAGAGGTGATTAGCTATACCAATAGTATTATATTAAACTGCATATTTATACTATAATAGAATGATACCAAAATCGGATCTGATATCGAGTTTTGAGCCGAGTATTTGAATCGAATCTAACTCGAGCTAAATTTTAAGTCTTAGTATTTTGAATCAAATCAAGCTTGAGCTTCTAACTACTTGACTCGATTTGACTTAATTATATGCTTAGTATAGATTATTAATATCCTACAAACTTTTTTAACCTTGTCCATTATCTGAATTTCTTTTTTGAGAAATGTTCTCATTCTCATTTAATTTCTTTCAACCAAATCTATGTTTTGCCCCCCCCCCCCCCCCCAACCTCCCAAAAATAAATAAATAAATAGGGCTGCGACTAGTGCCGGGTTAGGTTGGGTTAAATGCAAAACCTTAATTGTGCTTAACCATTAAATCCCTCAACCCTAATCCAACCCAACCTGGCCAAGTCTTATCTTAGATCTCTGCAACCTAGTAGAAATCCATTAGTAGAAAAACTCAAATTAGATTGGGTTAGTCGAATTGAGTTGGATTAGTTAGATTGAGTTGTGTTAGGCCATCTTAATAGAATAAAATGAGATTAAATAGAAATTTTAAGATAGGAAAAAGTTTAAATTACTTTTTATTAAATTAGTATTTATTGAATTGAGACTTTAATCATTTATAAATTTCAATTAGGCACTCATACTTAATTTGATAAGATTAAAGACACCATTATATTAGTATTTAAGTAACTAATATGAATTATTTGTTTACATATTTATTTATATAATGAGTTGGATTGGGTTAGATTTGGTTGAAGGTTTCTTTGTTCGAAAACTTTCATCCTTCTTTAAATCTAATATCATATTTCTCTTTTTTTTTTTTTTTGTAAAAAATATAGAAACAAACTATTGTCACAAAAGAAGTCCCACGCTACCCTATCATGGAGAAATGGGAGAGTAAGATGCAGGCCATATAAGGAGTCAGAGCATGCTGCCCAAAATTTTTTTTTTTGCTTCCGTCCTGTGTGAGAGTCAATCACCGTGGGCAGTATCCACGAAGCTATACCGCCCATGGAGTAGAAATTTTTTTTTGAATATTAAAATCTTTGGTCACCTTGGTTTTCCTTTTCTTTTCCATATATAGTTAATGATGATATTATTGTGCTCAGACTCCTAGGTAGTTTGCTCGGGTAACTAGAAAAAAATTAATTAAATCACATTAAATTCAAAATCTAAGTTGTCTACCTCCATACATCACGTCTTTGACCCAACTTGATCCACTCTCTCTTTACGTGTGTGTGTGTCAATATTTTCTCTTTTTATCGCATTATTTTCATAACATTCTTGGATCATCTACGCGTACGCCAACCGACTATCTAATACCTGATGCTTTAGAAACGATGATCAAAATTTACTAACGATGTTTTGGTGAATCCTGACTCCTGTTTATGTAAATCTATGCTTGTCTCTCATGTTCACTTGTTGCAAGCATTAGTGTATGAATACTATCTCAGCCATCATCAGATCTAGGATGTATTGTACCTTGATGCCTCAAATCATACATAAGAGGGAGGCCAATCATATGGAGGTGCAGCCACATACATTTTCTCAAAACTCTAAAAACTTTTTTTTTTTAAATTTTTTTAATTATTTTTTAAACAGTTATATGTGATCTTTTGACATGTAAATGAAGGAATTATCTATTTTTTTTAATGGAAAACAGTTATTTTTCTTGAATTATTGTAAATAAATATGAAAAGGCCTTTAATACTTTGGCCCCCCCCCCCTCTCTCTTTGCTCAACCCAAGCCCATCCAATGAACGGGTTAGTCGGATAGGTTTGTGTACCATCAGGACGGTGAATTATTGCAACTGTATCAAGCTGGCAACAATTTACGTGGTCAGCACCGGCAACTACAAGTTGCAGATCTGGATTAGCTGCATGCCAGCTACACAATGAAGACAAGGATCTTGGTAGTCCAAAGTCAACACTGAAAGATAGGCGTAAGGAATTAGATTCGGTGGATAAAAGAAAACGAAGGGTCACATCCAGAAACATGTTTGCTTTTAAATTATTTGCCTTCAATCTTGAAACATGCAATCTGATGCTACCGACATAATATTTAATTTTATGTAGGTTTTCAACCGTAGGCTACTGTTTTAAGCTCTTGCTAACTGGCAACCGCGTGACGACCCGTCCCAACGGGTGGGGTGCCGCATTCTCGTCCGGTGTCCGGCTCCCGAGGTCTATGAAATGGATTTGTATGTCGCGTGGATTTGGTAAAGTTTTTCGGTGAGAGGATTTGGTAAACTTTTTAATGGATCCATAAAATAAAACAAAGATAAGTGAACCCATAGAAGGAGCGGATATACGGATCCAGTAAAAAGTATCATCGATATGGCAGATGGAGTAGAGTAATCTGATTAATACTGTAATTTTATATGGCAGATGGAGCTATCACAATAACTAACTTGGTAAAGGTAAACTCCATAATCAGGATCAGTCTAGTCTAGCCAATCTGGTGGACCGCATGAAAACGTCATCATTGATCTCACTGGTAGAGTTCCCAAGAAATACCATGGCTTTGATTATTTTGTGCCGTTATGTTTACAGCAAAGAAGAGAGTGAAATACATGGAGGACTCTGTTCCGTTTCACCTTTTATGAGCCCACAGCCAAATATAAACTCGCATTTCCATATAAAATCCTTTCTTTTTCAGTTTAAAGGATAAATCATCGTTTAACAGGAAGTTCGGGCAGGCATGAACAATTAGGAACTAAGCTGAAGTGGAAATTATATTCTTGTTTGTTTGTGTTTATTTTGTAAAAAAGAGTCATATGTGAGAAATCATATATTCATTTTGCCTCAACGATTCCAATTATAAATACAGTTATAGAGCTTTTCTTTGCCCCCTTTTTGATGTGATGGTGGAGGAAGGAACGACCTTCCCCCAGCTTTATTGGGTTATATATATATATTAATTAATTTATTTTTTATTTAGAGAATCAAGAAAAGTACATCAATTAAAATTAGGAAAGTATGTGGCAATGTGTATAGTTCTTGTTGGTGCAGAATCTGATTGACATCGGATCAAACTGGAGTCGAGAAAGATGAGGTCACCACCAGTAATCTACAAAATAAAGTTCCATCCGGAGTCGGTGGTGGTGACTTCGATAGGACCCTCCGACAATCAAGTCAGCTTTTTTGGCCAATAGAAATGGAGTGCTCAGACAAAACTTCAAAAGAGTTTCGGTAAGGAGAAGAGAATTTAGAAAAAACGTATCTGAATGGTACCTTTTTATAAACGGAGTCTATAGCAGATTGATAGTGACGGTCGTAACCATCCGATAGTGGGCCATTCAGAGCCACGTAGAGTTTGTTATGGAGAGTGATATCTATTACCATAATGTGGCCGTTCGTTGAGATTTAATAATCGAAGTTCGGAGGAAGCAGGCATTGATCGGTGAAGAGCTTTGACAAACATCAATTCCAAATGAGTTCGGACTCCTAAAGGAAATACGGCTAAAGGGGACCATTCAGGAGGAATGCTAGCTGAAATCTGAAAATAATCCGCTGGAAGAATCGGATTGAAGAAGAAGTCCGGAAGGAGTTCGACTTCTGGAGGAATCCGACTGAAGGAGAAATCTGGAAGAAGTTCGGCTCTTGGAGGAGTCCGATTGAAGGAGAAGTCTGAAAGAAGTTTGGCTTCTGAAAAAATCCGACTGAAGAAGAAATCAGTATGGAGTTTGGCTCTTGGAGGAATTTGACTGAAGGAGAAATTCAAAAGAAGTTCGGCTTGTGGAGGAATCCGACTGAAGAAGAAATTCGGAAGGAGTTTGGCTCTTGGAGGAACTTGACTGAAGGAGAAATTCGAAAGGAGTTCGGCTCCTAGAGGAGTCCGACTGAAGGAGAAATTCGAAAGAAATTCAGCTCTTGAAAGAATCTGACTGAAGGAGAAGTTCGTAAGGAGTTCGACTCTTGGAGGAACTTGACTGAAGGAGAAATCTGGAAGGAGCTCGGCTCTTGAAGGAATTCGATTGAAGGAGAAATCCATAAGGAGTTCGGCTCCTGAAGGAACTTGATTGAAGAAAAAATTCAGAAGGAGTTTGGCTCTTGGAGGAGTCCGACTGAAAGAGAAATTTGGAGAGAGTTCGGCTTCTGGAAGAGTCCGACTAAAGAAGAAATCTGAAAGAAGTTTGACTCCTAAAAGAATTTGATTGAAGGAGAAGTTCGTAAGGAGTTTGGCTCCTAGGAGAACTTGACTGAAGGAGAAATTCATAAGGAGTTCGGCTCCTGGAGGAATCCAATCGAAGAAAAAATTCGTAAGGAGTTCGGCTCCTGATGGAACTTGACTGAAGGAGAAATTCGGAAGAAGTTTGGCTCATGAAGGAGTCCAACTGAAAGAAAAATTTGGAAGGAGTTCGGCTCCTAGAGGAATCCGACTGAAGAAAAAAAATTCGGAAGGAGTTCGGCTCCTGAAAGAGTCCGACTGAAGAAAAATTCGGAAGGAGTTCGGCTCTTGAAAGAATCCGACTGAAGTAGAAGTCCGTAAGGAGTTCGGCTCCTGAAAGAACTGGATTGAAGAAAAAATTCGTAAGGAGTTCGGCTCCTGGAGGAACTTGATTGAAGGAGAAATTCAGAAGAAATTCGGCTCATGGAAGAGTTTGACTGAAGGAGAAATCTGGAAGGAGTTTGGCTTCTGAAGGAATCTGACTGAAGGAGAAATCCGTATGAAGTTCGGCTTCTGGAGAAACTTGACTGAAGGAGAAATCCGACTAAAGGAGAGGTACGGAAGGAGTTCAGCTCCTGTAGGAATTTGACTGAAGAAGAGGTCTGGAAGGAGTTCGGTTCCTTTTGACATCCGTCTGAAGGAAAGATTCAGAAGGAGTTCGACTCCTGTAGGCATCTATCTGAAAGAGAGATCCGGAAGGAGTTTGGCTCCTGGAGAAGTCCGGCCGGGGCTCGTTCGTTAAAAGAGTTTGGCTGAATTCGACCGTCGGAGGAGTTCGGCTATTGAATGAGTTCGGTCGCTGGAAGAGATCGATTGGGGTTCAGTCGCTGGAGAAAAAATTTTCGATTGAAGCTCTTTCGTGATTACCGATTGCATTAGGCTAAGCATCAGATTGGACTTCGATGGGAGCGGGATTTATCCCCAACAGTTCCTCTTAATATGGATTTTTGAGCAAATTAAGACTTCTATGCCGAGATTTTTCCATCTAGTTTATAAATCCAGTAAATAACCTTGGATAATATTCATATCCTTCCCCATCACCCAAATTCGAATCAAGATGATCAATCTATTAAGGCATGTTTGGTTGGAAGGAATTGGATTTCGAAATGGACATATGTGACCCTTATTTTGGTCATATGGCTGAAGGAATTTTATTCCAATTTCAATTCTGAGGAGAACAAAAATGTTTTAATCCTCTAAAATTCAATCTCAATGCTTCTCTGTGATTCAAATTCGGATTCCAACTTTGCTCATGTACCAAATATATTGGGAATGGTCATTTTGATTTTCATATTTCAATCTATTCCGGCTTTGATTCCAATTTCAATTCTAGTTGCATGCTAAATACACCCCAGATATCTATGATCATGAGCTTATCTGCTACATCTTTATCTACATAACGCTTGCTCCACGTACACACACGCGATAAATGTTTCGCCAAAACAAACACGTAGGCAAGGTGAATGAGAAGGAGAAAAGTTGCAGCCGGCTCCATGTTTTCTTTGGTGGATACAGTGAACTGATCAATCTGGACCAGCTGAAACATACATCAACGATTATCGAACACATATCCTTCTGATTAAAGAGTAGGAACTCTCAACTCCCAACTTATTGACGCTTGATGCGAAGAGCATATGCCTACCACATATATGGAGGTGGAGTAGGGATTGGTAGCGCCGGCGGAGGGTGGTTTGGAGGAGGAGGAGAATGAAAGATGTGAGGGGAGGAGACTGGTGTCGGCGGGGTAGGGCGAGGCCTACCACGAGACATGTGCGGTGGTAAAGGTGACCGGATTTTTGGCGGTGGTGGTGGGTAGGATAAATAACAGTTTTTAGGAGATGGTGGTGGATGGTGGTGGTGAGGAGGTGGTAACCAGGGCGAGGGAGGCGGAGATTTGTTGATATGTGGAGCAGAGGCCGGTCTCGGAGGGGACGGCTGGGTTCTCAAAAATCTAGCCTTCCCTGGCTGTCCAAAGCTCTCCTTGCCTAAAGAAGGGGTTGCCACCAATGCAAGGAGAAGGAGCGCGTAGAGTAAAAGCCGTGGAATTGGACCCATCTTAGATCTCCGCTGTGGCTTCATGGTTTTCCATACCTCTGCCGTCTAATATAGTGAGAAGTTGGAGATTTTTAACAAATGATTTTTTGACTCTTTTTTTTAAAGCCTTTTAGGTAAATTTAGACTCTTTTTCTTTGCTTGATTCAATGCAATGGTCAAAAGTAGCGGCACTTCGTGAGCGTTGACGGTCTACGCGGAAGAAATACTAGTTTTAGATCTAGTTGCTAATTTATTTCTATATTTATTATTGTAGCCAGCTATTGAAGTTGCAAAGATGTGGTTCCGGGATCCCCGGGACCCGCTTAACTAAAAGCGAATACGTTGGAAAGTGTAAAAAAAATTAGAAGGTTGAAATTGGTGTCCTCTCGTCTTGTTTTAGTTGCCCATTGTTTCTTGGTCCAAGAATTGAATGCTTCATGGCCACTCAAATCACCTAACACGACTCATTTTCTAAATTGGCTTGTAACTTGATCTCTATTGCTTAATTAATTAAAAAATTAAATTATTTAATAATATTTTCTAATAAATTTTGTATAATACAGGATCAAGAAGTCCGATTCAAATGAATAGCCTCCAAGATGGAATATACTATTGCAAATTGCATTGAAGATAGACGAAGTCGATCATAAGCTTTGATACCAGCATATTCTTTTATTAAAAATTTATCTTTACTTCTTAAATTAGTAAGAAATAATTATTTAAAAAAATATAATAAAAGTTTTTATGGTATATATTATCAAGCGAAATAGATTCATACTCAGTTTTTTATTAGCAATAAAAGAGCATAATCATGTTTCGATCTCATTCATTGTAACATATGGGATCTTTATTGAATTAGTTCATATTTTGGTGCTCACTATTTCTTGACCATTGTAGATGATCACAATAGGGCTTTCTGGATATATCTAATGAAAGAAAAAGGAGAGGCTAGAAAATTGATTAAGGATTTCTGTGTTCTTACGAAAACATAATTTGGTAAGAATGTGAAGTATATTCGTACAAATATTGGTTATGAATTTAGCTCCACTTCCATGATGATCTTTTACAATGAAAATAGAATTTTGCATCAAACAAGTTGTGTTGAGACATCCCAGCAAAATGGAAGAGTCGAAAAAAAATACAGACACATCCTGAATATTGCTAGAGCTCTCAGATTCCAAGCCCACTTGCCCATTAATTTTTGGGGTGAGTGTGTCCTTACTGCCACCTATCTTATTAACCGTACCCCTACTCCTCTCCTCTCGAATAAAATACCATATAAAATTTTCTTTTTCTATAAGCCTGATTTTGCTCATTTAAGAATCTTTGGATCACTTTGTTAGCCCATAACCGCCCAAGAGACAGATAAGTTTAGAGAGTGCAGTCGACGTGGTGTTTTTGTTGGGTACCTATTTGGCAAGAAGGGATGGAAAATGTATGGCCTTAAAAAAGATAAAATATTTGTATCGAGGGATGCCATTTTTCATGAGAACTTTTCTTTCTAGCAGGTTGCTACTACGTCTTCACCCAACATTGAGCATGTTAATAATTTTAGAAATAACTTTGGCTTTATTAGCACTTAGGATGATGATTTTGGTGTCATGGAGGAAAGGGAGAGTGTAGGAGAAATAAATGATGAAAATATTGGACATAGAAGTGAAAGGAAGCATGAAGTAAGGGATGGTGCTGAAATAATACCATCGGAAGACCAAGCAGCTAAGACGTGTGATGTGGATGCACACACATATCCACCTTAGATGGCCAAAATAATGGATCAGTATCTATGCCAGTATAGTAACCTTCAGTGCCCATTTTGGGGCAACGTCAAAGATCAAAGCAACTATCTGTGCGGTTGAAAGATTATACATGTCACTTGGCTTGCTCTCTTAACCCCACCTCGCACGACCATTTCAAAAGGCATCTCAAGTACTACTCCATATCCCATTACTAATTATGTTGCCTGTTATAATTTTTTTCTATCCATCGATAATTCTTGGTAGCAGTAGTCAGTGAGCATGAACCCATCCTATCAGGAGGCGGTTAAGAATCCACATTAGCATAAGGCAATGGTAAAGGAGGTGGCAACATTGGAGGCAAATAGAACTTGGATAATAGAGAATTTGCCATTGGAAAAGCATCCTATAGGCTCAAAATGGGTCTACAAAATTAAATATCGGGAAAACGGAATAATTAAACGTTTCAAAACTAGACTAGTAGTAAAGGTTTCACACAAGTTGAAGGGATCGATTTCTATAAAATCTTTGCCCCGATGGCCAAGATGGTTAGTGTCCATTGTTTTCTTGATGTGGCCATTGCTAAAGGATGGAAACTTAACCAAATGGACATTGACAATGCTTTTCTTCATGGGGATCTAGAGGAAGAAGTATATATGAAGTTGCCTCCTGATTTTTTTACTGCATACACTAGTCAAGCACGTCGATTGTGTAAGTCTTTATATGGTTTGAAACAGACTTCTAAGCACTGGTTTGCCAAGCTTACTACAGCATTATAAGATTATGGATTCATTCAATCTCTTGCTGATTATTCTTTGTTCACTTATCATAAGGATGAGATATATCTTGGTGTGCTTGTATATGTTGATGATTTGGTTCTTGATAGAAATGACTTTATAGCTTGTATTTCCTTTAAGCAATATTTGGACAAATGTTTTCAGATTAAAGACCTTGGCTTATTGAAGTATTTTCTAGGGATTGAGGTAGTGCAAAGCCTAGAAGGCTTGCTCTTATGTCAATGCAAATATGCCCTTGATATTTTGACTGAATGTGGACAGTTTGGGGCAAAGCCTATAGATTTTTTTATGGAGTCAAATCACAAGCTGGCTCTTGCTAGCAAGTGGATTTATTTCATGATCCTGGCATCTATCATCGGTTGGCGGGTCGCTTGATCTATTTAAATATAACTCATCTTGAATTGTCATATTTGGTCCACATTCTATCTTAGTTCATGCAGTAGCCAAAATAGGAGCATTATGATGCCACTGTTCGAGTTCTTCGATATTTGAAGGGTCATCTTGGGCAAGGGCTATTGCTTAATTCTATTTGTGACTTCCAGTTATATGGTTATTGTGATTTTGATTGGGTGACATGTCCTTTGACATGGAGGTCACTCATAAAATTTTTTGCTATATTGGGCAATTCTTCTATTTCTTGAAAAATTAAGATGCAATACTACTATAAAAATGGTCTATGGCAGCGCATACTATGGCAGTAATTTTTGTTAACCGTTACTATAGATCGAACCTATGGCAATGATTTTTGTAACCACTGCCATAGGTTCGATATATAGCAGCGGTTAATGAAAATAGCTACCGTAGGTCGGACCTATAACAGCGGTTATAAAAAATCACTGTCATAGGTCGATCTATAGCAGTAGTTAGTAAAACTACTGCCATAAATTGGACCTATAGCAGCGGTTAGTAGGAACCGATGCTATAAGCTTATTTATGGCAGCGATTAATTATAACTGCTGTCATATATATATATATATTTAAATATTATATAATTTTAAAATTTAATGTCCATCTTTTTCGTTCATTATCTAAATAATTATTATTAGAGTGTCGTCGTAAAAGATCACCTCAATCCGATGGCCCTAGCTTCGTCGATCAGAAAAATTTAATTTCGACGATCATAAATGATAATGCGATGATCTGATAGATGAAGATCTTTGATGGATCAAAAAATCTACAACGATGATCTCGGTGATGCTTGTAGCGTACTATCAAAGTTTTACTTTAATCGAATATCGTTATCTTGGTTAATTTAGTATAGATTAGTTTCGACTATTAAATGATAAACAAGTGATCAAAGGACCAAATAGTGTTCGATTATGAGATAATTTTTTTATAAATGATCTTGGCTACTACTTTAATCATTTTTTATGGTGGTGATTATAAAATTCAACTCGTGAGATAAAGAATGATCTAAAACTATACGTCTCCTGATAATCATTCTGAAACTTCACTGGTTGTTATGCTTGTGCTTTTACAATATCTACTTAGCATGAACAGTTTATACGAAAATAATTTAAATTTTACTATCATCATCATATAAAATATTTAAAATTATAATAAAGATCATTTAACTAAAAAATTATCTCATAATCGAACATCGTTTAACCTTTTGATCGCTTGTATCTAATTTAACGGTCGAAATCATTCCGTACTAAATTAATCATGATAACGATATTCGATTAAAGTGAAATCTTGATAGTATGCTACAAATATCATCGAAGTTATTGTTGCAGATTTTTAAATCTATTGAAGATCTCCATTTATCAAATTATCACATATCATTCGTGATCGTCGAAATCAAATTTTTTTGATCGATGAAGCTAGGGCCATCGGATCGAGGCAATCTTTTGCAACGATACTCTAATGATAATTATTTAGATAATAAATGATAAAAATAGATATCAAATTTTAAAATTATATAATATTTAAAAAAAATAAAAAAAATTATTTTCAACCTATGGCAGCGGTTATCAAAAATCGCTACCATAGATCTATGACAGCGGTTTGATAACCGCTGTCGTAGGTTATGTTAAAAATTTTTAAATTTTTTCTGTTTCTCTTCCATACGCGCTCGATCTCTCTTTGTGTCTCTACCCCTCCTCTCTATCGCTGATGAGGCTTCTTCCCTCCCGGCTGGCGCCGTCCCTCCTTCCCCCTCGATCAGCGCTGCCCCTTTTTCTCTCTCCCCCTCCATCCCCCCATCATCGATCGCCCCTCCCCACCATCCGCTACCACCCATCCGGCCCCTCCAACCCCCACCCTCTCCCCAGCCACCCCTCCTTCCCCCCGATCCTCGACCGCTCCTCTCTATCGCTCGCCACCCCCCACCCTCCCCCGATCGCCCCTCTTTCCCCCATCCCCGATCGTCCTCTCCACCACCCTGCCACCCCCAGCCCCCCATCTCCGACCGTACCTCCCCGCCACCCCCACTTGCCCCCCAAACCCACCCACCCTCTTCCTTCCATCCCCCGCCCCCCTACCTCCGGCCCTCGTATTCAGCCCTCACCCTTCGACCCTCTGGCCTCCTCTTTCCTCTCTCTCTCTTTTCTCTCTTCTCTATCTCACTATCTTGCTTTTATTTCGTAGGTTACCTCTAGTGCCGTCGTCCTCCTCTAGCATCATCGTCGGACGACCCTCGGAGCTTTCGGATGCGACCCGCTCTCTATAGCCATAGGTATAATTTTTTTTAATTTTATAGTATTATTTATTAATCATGTATATTTATAATAATTTATAAAATATTTATAATAAATATTATAAATATTTATTATAAATATTATAATTATCTGCATGCCATAGTTTTTTGGATCGTGCCGTGGCGGTAGCCTTGGGCTGTGCCATGTCGGCGGCTGTGGACTAGATCTATCAATGGATTGGGATTCGGATCGAAATCTGGATATTCAGATTCTGGATCCAATTTTAATTACTGATACCGGATCCAAATCGAATATCCGATGGATCTGTACTTGAAGTACCAGACCCGGATCCTAATGGATCTCGGAAGGTCGGACCCGATTTCGGATCCAAAACTAAGAAACGAAGAGACTGAGAGGGAGACCGATAGATTGAGAGAGGGAGGGCCGGTCGCTCGTCGACCGTCGGCAAGGAAGATCGAGAGTGGGAGGGAGGGAGGGAGGGGGTTCGTCTGCTTCGCGGAGGGAGCAGATGCTGACTATGAAGAAACATCGGTTAGAGGTAACATCGAGACTTGCTATATGGCATTGACTTTCTTCGTTGAATTCAATAAAGGATGACGTCTGATGCACTGTTGAAGAAGGTGAGGCACTTGACCAGATGTCTGAGAGTAAAGTACTTAGAGAGTTGGATGGTCTCATTGTTGAATTTAACAAAGATTATCCGATTGGTGATAAAAAAAGAAAGCATCAATCAAAGAAAGATGACACACACTTTATTTGAAGAGAAAAGAGTATCTTCTTTGACTTGCCATATTGGGAGATAAACTTATTGTGCCACTGCTTAGATGTAATGTATATTGAAAAGAATGTGTGCAAGCTCCTTTTGGCAATAATCTTGAATATCAAGGATAAGACTAAGGATGACTTGAATTTTTGACTTGACTTGAAAGAATAGGGTATTAGAGGATCACTCCATCCAGAGCCGACAGGGAAAGAACAGTGGAGGCTTCTTCATGCATGCTATGTTATGAATGCCTCCGAACGATCTATATTTCTTCATGTGTTGGAGAATATAAAGATTCTGGATGGATACTCAAGCAACATATCAAAGCATGTGAATAGTAAGGATGTCAAACTTGGAGAATTGAAGACTCATGATTATCATATACTGATGCAGGAATTGATCCCAATAGCTATTCACCATGTGTTGCCAAAAAATATTAGAATGGTGATTATTCGTCTTTGCAACTTTTATAGAAATATTTGTGTAAAGAGGTTGCTTAAGAAAGACATCAAGAAAATGAAGGCAAGAGCGGTGACTATATTATGTAATTTAGAGAAGATATTTTTACCATCATTTTTCATGGTTATGATGCATCTTACCGTACAACTTATGGAAGAAGTTGCACTTGGAGGCCCAGTGTTCTACTGATAGATATATTCTATTGAGAAAAAAATTTAAATTCTGAAATCTTATGTAAAAAATATGAATCATCCGAAGGGATTTATAGCAAAAGATTATTTGGGTCAAGATTGTATGGATTTTTATATCATGTACTTAAACAAGTTTGAGATACGTCGTAATCGATCAATGAGAAATCAGGATGATCAGTATGAGCCAATTGAGCCTGTATTTGAGTCCATTCTACAGTCAGGTGGACTTTCCACTTCATACTACTTCATTGATTTGAGCATTGAGAAAAGGGATAAGGCACATCGCTACGCGCTTTTCAATTATGATGTCATTGAATCGTACATAAGGTGAGTCACTCAGTATTATTTATATCATAATAATTAAAAAATATTTAATTATACCTAAATTTATTCTTTGTGCATGCAACAAACATAAGAAGATCATAAAAGTAAAATATGGCGCTCTAAGTATACGAGAGAAAGAGAAAATGCATAGCAACAAATTTTCTGAATGATTCAAAGATCATGTAAGCGATTATATATTCTTGCCTGATATAATTTATTGAAACATGTTTACTAATTAGGTGTCATATTCTTAATTAGGTATGGAGATTGTCGCTCAGTGATGTGAGTCCTGAAGTGCATGCTCTTTCAATGGATCCTAATCGTACTGTATGTGAGTATAAACAGTTCATCATTAACGGCTATAGGTTTAATATTCATAGTAGGTTCGTAAATATGGCAATACAAAATAGTGGCATCATGTTAAGCACCACCACTGGGTGTTATGCTAGCTCGAGGGATTCACAGTCTCGTATGGAGGATTTAAATTATTATGATATGGTGGAGAGGATAGTCATCTTGGATTATTATTCTAAAGAGAGGATCGCATTGATGAAGTACGATTGATTTGGCATCTTATCACAGTCTGGGATGAAGATCGATGAGTGTAGTTTTACTCTCGTTAACATGCAATGCCATCTCCGCACTGAAGAACCGTATATACTTGCCTCTCAAGCTAGTCAAGTCTTCTACGTTAGTGATTCTTTAGAGCCTCAATGGGGTATTATTGTAAGGATGGTGCCTAAGCATATTTTTGATGATACCGAAGTTGATGACGATATTGGACCATGCATGCAAAGTACTACTCTAGGACAAAACTTACCTAGTACTGTCGAGGTCCCAGATACATTTGTCAGGAGCGATGGTGATGTTCATATTTTAGATGCCACTAGGTGATGACTTTAACATTCTGGTATAAATTATTAGAGTCTAATTATTGATTTTTATTTAAATTTTTCTTCATATCTTTCTTATTTTGGTCAAAGAGCTCATTTTCTTCTAATCTTTGAAAGCTTAAGAAAAATGTCTGCCGTGCCGATAGACCGTGCCATGCCGATAGACCATGCCGTATCGTGCCATGCCGGCCACTAAGAGACCCCCATCTGGTATAAATATTAGAGACTATTTATTGATGCTATACTAATATTATTGTTTAACATGTTATATTTTAATGTTCGTTAACGTTGCAGATCACGATGGCACCGAAATGCTATCTAGCTTTCACCCCTGTCCCTCGGTGGATTACGCATAGTTCAGCATCCGAGGAGCAGTCAGAGTATATTCCGTCCACCTCAGTGCGTGTTTTGAAGTCACGAGCTTCGAGGATATGTTGGCCTGCATTATAGCTCTATCTCTAGCTCTGGCTCCAGCACCAGCTCCGGCTCCGACTTTTGATGACGACGATGATGATGTAGATTTAAAATTTTTTTTATATATTTTATTTTTTAAAAAAATATTATAATAAATTTTATTTGATAATAAAATTTTAACATTTCAGAATAATTTTTATATTTATTATATTTTCTTATGTTATATATCTATATTTATCAGATAAAATACATAAAAAAATAAAAATTTTAATTTTTTTAACTATTCAAGATCTATGACAGCGATTTTATAACCACTGCCATATCCATGCCAACCGCTGCCATAGGTTCGTAGTGCAAACAGTGCCAACTGCTACATTAGATCTATGGCAGCGGTTAAAGAATCGCTATTATAGATTACCTATGGCAGCGATTACATAACCGCTGCTATAGATAATCTATGGTAGTGGTTATATAATCGCTGCTATAGGTCGATCTATTGCAGTGATTTATAAATCGTTGTAATAGGCTATTTATGACAGTGATTCAAACAACCGCTGCAACAATCACTGTCGTAGAGTTACGGCGATGGCTGCAGTCACAGTGGTTAAATAACCGCTGTCATAGCTTATGGCAGTAGTTTTTTAGGCTACGGCAGCGGTTACGAACCG
Organism: Cocos nucifera; assembly: GCA_006176705.1. Classification (NCBI taxonomy): domain Eukaryota; kingdom Viridiplantae; phylum Streptophyta; class Magnoliopsida; order Arecales; family Arecaceae; genus Cocos; species Cocos nucifera. The sequence continues at coordinate 4,273,145 of QRFJ01000045.1, forward strand.
CTGCCATAATCCTTTTTTATAGTAGTGCAAACTACAGTGTTTAGATCTCCTGCCGAGATAGAATATCATTTGATGGCCATCATTATAAGTAAGTTACTTTGGCTTTGGTCTTTCCTTGCTTTCTTGGGAATTGTTCATGAATAGCCTATGCGACTTTTTATGACGATCAGGTAGCACTATATATTGTGTCTAATCTAGTGTTTCATGAAAGAACTACGTACATAGAAATCAATTGTCATTTTATGCAAGAACATCTGTTACATGGTGACATTGTGACCTCCTACATGCCAACTTGAAATCAATTGGCTGATATTTTTATGAAGGCATTGGGCAAGCAGCAGTTCCAATTCTTATTGCGCAAGTTGGACATTGTAGATATACATGCTCTAACTTAAGGAAGAGTATTAGAGATATATTTATTTTCTATTATTAGCTTATATTATTTGCTGTAATATCTATACTATCTTCTATTTTCTTTTCGTCAATCTTGTAACTTCCTAGATTAGCAGATTAGCCTAGCTTGCGCCTACATATATATGGTGTACATATCTATTATGGCAATATATATATATATATATATATATATATATATATATATATATATATATATATATATATATATATATATATATATATATATATATATATATATATATATATATATATATATATAAAATTTTTGCTCTAAAATCTTTCAATATTTTGGAAAAGACAAAAATCACTATCATTTTTCATCCCATAGAAAGTGCCAAAACACACCTCCTTCGTTGACTTTCACTTTCCATAAAATATAGGAAGTGACTTTCCATGAGAAGAGCTTTTTTCATTCTCTTTTATCTTAAAACTCCAACCAAACAAGAAGCTCTTTCTCTAATTCTCAAAAACTGCCTCTGCTCCTCTCCACTTCTCATGAACCAAACGAGTCCTCTAGTTTCATGGAGTTGTATGGAGCTGCTTTTAAAGATCAATTTGCATACACTAGTTGAAAAGCAAGGTTGTTGCTTTGAATAGCTTGGTTGAAGGCTATTAATATAGGACAATTTTTAAGCATCTTATTTGTTTTTAAATTTCGTAACTATTTTTTTAAAATTTTCTATTATCTAAATTTTAGTTTTTTTAACCCTTTTTTTTTGTAACGACTAACTTTCTTGGTTAAAGTTACATATCCTAGCTCTTTCTAAACTACAAGTTAAATCAAGGGCTACCAACTGCTACCTCGGATACGTGTATTGGAAAAGAAAACACAAGCCATCTCACTTGCACTCTACAATAACTGGTCCATTAGATCATTTGCTTCTATGATCGTGCCATCACTATACCATTTCCTCTTTCGTGGAGTGATTAACGCAATGCAAGAAAACTTATCTGTCCCATAGCATCTAACTGTTAGCTCATGCAAAATCTAACATATAAAATTAGGCAAGGTTTCATATTGATCCATTTGGACAAACTTTGTCCATATTTGATTTTTATATTTTAATTTATAAAACACCTAGCACCAAGAAAGTATTTTGAGGCAACTGTTTCATACAAAAAGAAGAGGCCTCATTTGCCTAATGCTACTCGGCAGAGGAACCTTTGATGCTTGAAAAGGCATCCCACAGCATTACTTCTTATAATTCTTATGTGATTTTTAAATCTCATAGTGCATTCTCACGATCTACTTGTACATCCCTTTCTCTTTGCTTTCTAATTTGAATGGAAAACTTGCTCCATTCTTATAGCAAGAAGTTCCCAAGTTCATTGTATCCTAGCAAAATTATTGCGATCGCACCAAATTTGCTATCCATGTGCCCCTAAAAGACCTTTGTGTGTGTGTGTGTGAGAGAGAGAGAGAGAGAGATTGTCCATGATTTTCCTCCATAAGTATATTTTGGTGTTCCTCCCGAAGCAACAAATATATTAGTAAATTGGCATACTAGATCCACATATCAAGAGGTGAGAGAGTATTTCTCGTTTGAATTCATTAAGAGACATGTGAGGTCAGAGCTTGAGGATTTGGGATCTCATCAATGATAGAATAGTAAGTTTTCTACCTTTCTTCGATAGAAAATAGGTTTCCCATCTTAGAGTGCCCTTCTCTAGCATCAGTCCTAGAAGCATCGAACCACCTTGGAGGAGTACTAGATGTTAACATCTCATATTTTCTTATGTTTGTACTATGCTGAACCTTCTGTGTGTTCACAAGGAGAGCCTGGCATATCACTCATGGTATGTTGGCCCGATGGGCCTCCTCTGATACTATAAAACTATAAGAAGACTCATATTTGGTCACATTGATCTCCCGCGAGACCAATAATGCTACTGTTGGATGGCCTCTTATATGGTTGAGTATATTAAGAAGATTGTTATGGATTGATGTGGGAGGCATCCTTTGGACATTTGGGAAGACTTTTTCTTCTAATTCTTTTGGATGTATTCATACTAGAATTGCATGCGCATTCTATTTTATCAAAAATAATAATAATAATAATATCTTTATCCAATAGCTAATATAGTCATTTATGTAATTAAAATATAAATTAAATTAACACCACACGTGAATGAAGCAGAGACGCTGTAGAAATGAATCACGTATCATGCATCATTTGAGGCTCGAGATGTCGAAGAGTGGAAGGGGTGCAAGCCTTTTCCACGGGAAGAGAAATGTCTCCATAATTATTAAGAAAATGCACAGCCGATCATTATTTTGACGGCACCACTCGTCATTATTTGACAATGCTTTTATCTCTAAACGCAAGGCATTTGGCAATCCCCATAGAGTATTTTGATCTCGCAGAAAATTGCTGGAGAAAGGTGACCAAATCTTCAAAGGCATAGAACAAGAAGAAAAGTTGCAGACGGCTCCATATTTTCTTTAGCGGATACAATAAACTGATCAATCTGGACTGGCTGAAACAGACATCAACGTTTATCGAACATACATGCATTCTGATTAAAGAGTAAGAACTCTGGACTCCCAACTCATCGACGCTTGATGCATGCGAATAGCATATGCTCACTACATATACGGAGGTGGAGTCGGGATTGGTGGCGGCAGCGAAGAGTGGCTTGGAGGAGGAGGAGAATGGAAGATGTGAGAGGAGGAGGCTGAGGACTACCACGAGCCATAAGTGGTGGTGAAGGTGATGATGAGATTTTTGGTGGTGGTGGTGGGTGAAGTAAATAACAGTTTTTAGGAGATGTTGGTGGAAGGCGGGGGTGAGGAGGAGGCGGTGGCGGAGGTGATGATGGTCGAGGCCGAGATCTCGTGATTGGTTGAGCGGAGACCGGTCTCGGAGGGGATGGCTGGGTTCTCAAAAACCTAGCCTTCCTCGGCCGTCCAAAGCTCTCGTTGCCTAAAGAAGGGGTCGCCACCACCGAAAGGAGAAGGGACGCACAGAATACAAGCTGTGGGATTGGACCCATGTTGCATCTCCGAAGTGAGGCTTCTTTGCTTTCCGCACCTCTGCCTTCTAATATGGTGAGAAGTTGGAGTTCTTAATTAAGGGGAAATATATAGGTCGGAAGCTGTATAGAAATTAGAAGGTTGAATTGGTGTCCTTGTCTTGTGTCTGTCACCCATTGTTCTTGGTCCAAGAATTGAATGCTCTGTCGGCCAGTCAATACGGCTCACACGGCTACCTCGGATCATGTTAAGATGACGTCAATGGTCTAGACGTTAGGGTTTTCTGCAAGGCGATTGTGGCTTCATGGCGTAAGATGGAGCTGCTTCTGAGGACCAGTTTGCGTAAAATAGTTGGAAAACAGGTTTGTTCCTTTGAATAGCTTGGTTGAAGGCTATTAATATGGGATAATTTTTAAGCATCTTATTTGTTTTTAAATTTAGTAGCTAAATTTTAAATTTTTTATTATCTAAATTTTAGTTTTTTAATATATATATATATATATTCTTTTTGGTGACTAATCTGCTTGATTAAAGTTATAAAAAATATTTTCTACATCATGAATGGTGTAGCTCCGAAGATATTGCTTGCGGTGATTGGCGAGCATATGGATCTGAATAAAAAATTTTTATTTTATGACGCATTGTGCTTTTTTTTTCATTCAAATTCATGCGTTCGTCAATTATTATAGACGATGTTTGCGGAGCTACACCACTCATGGTATAAAAAATATTTTTTTAAAATTATATATCCTAAATCTTTTTAAGTTGCAAGTTAAATCAAGATTTACCGACTGCTTTTCACATACATGCATGGGAAAATAAAAAACATGCCATCTCACTTAAAAAAAAAAAAAAAAAGGACAGTATGGCATACACAATGCATGGTCTGCTATGATCTTGCCATCAGTACCATATGCATCCACATCTTTGGTAGAGGAGTGATTGACATAATGCAACAAAACCGAGACCAAGTGGACCATGCTTACCTCCCCCGTGGCATCCAACTCTCAGGTAGTGCAAAATCTGAAATATAAAGTTAGACATAGTTTCATGTTGACCCATTTGGACAAACGTAGCCAATATTTGATTTTTATATTTTTAATTATAAAGGAACTAATTCCCAGAAAATGTTTTGAGGGAACTGTTTTATGCCAAAAAAAAAAAAAAAAAAAAAGAAGAAAGAAAGGAAGAAGGAAATTGGGCACATTCGCCTCATGCCACTTAGTTTATGAGATTTTAAATCGTATGGTGGCATTCTTGTGATCTGCTTGTACATCCCTTTCCCCTTGCTTCCTAATTGGAATAGAAAATTTGCTCCATTCGCTTAGTTATTTCTTATAGCAACGACTTCTCGAATTCATTGTATCCTGAGAAAATAATTGGGATCGCATCACATTTCCATCCATGTGCCCCTAAAATACCTTCTTTTTTTTTTTTTTTTCTGTGCGTGTGTATGTGTGAGTTGTCCATGATTTTCCTCCGCTATTAAGTATATTCTAGTGTTCTTGAGATCCCGGAGCCACAGATCTACTAGTACATTGGCGTGCTAGATCCAAATATTAAGAGGTGACACGGTGGTTCTCAATTGATTTTGCTGAGACGTGGTGAGGTTAGAGCTCGAGGACTTGGGATCTGATCGACAGTAGAATAGTAAATTTCCTATCTTAAAGCCTATTTCTAGTACCAAGTTCTAAAGGTCTAAGAAGCTTGAGAAGATCTCGGAGTACGGGAGGTTGACCTCACACTTTCTTATGTTCGTGCTGGGCTGAACCGCCCGTGCTTTCTTGTGCTATGTTGGGCCGATGGGCCTCCCCTTGACCCCATAAAACTGAAATGGTTAACAAGACATGTATGTTCTGATAGCCAATGTAGTCATTAACGTCATTAAAATATAAATTAAATTAACACCACACGTGAACGAAGCAGAGACGCTTTAGAAAAAAAATCACAAATATTATGCATCAATTGAGGCTCGAGATGTTGAAGAATGGCTGGGCTGCAAGCCTTTTTCACATGGAGAGAATTATCAACCTAATTATTAAAAAAATGCACAGCTGATCATTATTTTTTATATCATCATTTGACATTGCTTTTATTTGTAAAGCCATGGCATTTGGCAATTAGGACTGAAACTGGGTCGGGCTAGATCGGGCCATACTCCTGTACTAGCCTGGTTCAAAATAATTTTTCGAGCTTTGGGTTAGACTTAAATTTGATTTTTTTTGAAAAAATATAGGCCCGAGCTCAATTGGGTTAACTCACTCGGCTTTCGCTGATGAAAGTAAAATAATCGAACCTAACTTGAATGATAATTCGATCTGAAGTCGGTCCAATCCGATGAACCTTGGGTTGGTCTGAACCTACTTCTAGCCCTATTAGCAATCCTCGTAGAAGATGCTCGGTCTTGCACTAAAATGCTGAGGAAGGTGACCAAGGCCCACGTAGACAACCATAGCTTCAAAGGTATCGCGTTCAAGATGTACTTGATAAGTAATAGAAAAATCTTACCCATCCTAGTCCACACCAGTGGATTCCGCATTTAGACTTGCATTGTTGGCGCTTGGAACGGCGCTCTTGATTAAAGGGGAGTGCTACCTTTGTTTTATATATATATATATATATATATATATATATATATATTGCTAAATATATTGCTATGGTGGCCATGGCCATAGGGCGAAAAATGAGGCAGCGATGTATTGCTAAGGTGGTATATAAATGAATTAGCCATAATGTGACACACGTGCCCCCTCTCCACCCTCTCCTTTTTATTCCTGGGAAAGTTTTAAATATACTCATTTTCTAAACTATCAAATGAGATAAAAAAAAATAAAATAAATAATATTTATTTAAATTTATTTTCATACCTAAATCAATTCAGATACAAATATAAATTTGAAGATCCCATTAATATTCATATTAAAATATAAATATTGATATATAATTATTAAATTAATTTATAATCATATATAATTTTATATAGTACTTATTAATTTTTTTTAAAAATATATAATTATATAAATATGATATTAACTTGATTTATTATCTATTTAGTAATATCTTTGATTATGTAGTCATAAAATTTAATTATAAAATTTGAATCTATAATTATATCTATACTTTTTGTATCTGAATCGTATTCATATTTATTTAAAATAAATATAAATATAAAATTTTATATCTAAATAAATATCTATATTTATATTTATTAGATAGAATAGATATCGATATGAATGTGATATCCCAAATCTAACAGCATGAATCTTAAAGTAGCCATAAAAAAATTTGCTAAGATTTAACCCCATGCATGGATCTTGAAGCATGGAGAAAATATTTTTTTAAAAAAACTTAGCCAACATGTGCGTGCTGGAAACAGAGTGAAAGTGAGCGGAAGGACAATGAAGAGCTCCCAAATTTTTTGCCGATTAGGATTCTAAATCCACTAAAAAAAAATAGTTAAAATCCAACTCAAAAACCACTTTAATCAAGGTCTATTTAAAGGCCTTTGGTCCCCTAAGTTTTTTCTCACAAAATTATCATAAAAAATCCCTTCGATTTCTTCCTATTACCGGCGGTTCATCCTTGCTTCGATTGCCAAAAAATCAAATCAAAACCCATAAAAAATCAGGAAATCCTTTAAAATGTTCCTCTTTAATCTCTTTTTAAAATTTAGACCGAGATTTTGAGTATCTATTTGCTATATTTAGGCAAAAAAAAGATTTTGGAAACCTTGTTCTACTGTTCATTTTCATTTTTTTTGTGCTGTTTGGCCACCGCTGGTTGCCGGACTTGACTGGCTATTACTGCCGTAGCCTTCTCTTTGGACCATGACTATTGTCGGCTAGGAGGAGATCTCTCTGGCCTCGAGAATAAGGGGACAAACAAATCTCTTGTTCTGCGAAATAGGAAGGGGACCGGATCCTCTGTTTTATCATGAAAGAAGAAAGAAAATTAAAAAAAAAGAAAAAAAAAAGAAAAAGAGAAAAGAAGAAAAGAAAAAGACTTTTCTTTCTCTCTCTTCCATCTTAAATCCGGCTTTTCCTCTCTAGAAGATTTATTTTCTCTCTCTTTTAGAATTATTGAATTTTAGTAAAAAAAAGGAGAATGGAAGAAGAAGAAAGAAAAAAATTTCTCTCCTCTCTTTCTCTCTCTTCTTTTCCTCTCTACTTTCTCTCTCTATAATTTTCTCTTTCTAAGATTCTCTCTCTAAATTGCTTGTATTTCTTCATAATTTCTTTTTATTAGAATTTTCTAGATCTTTGAAAATATTGATGATGATTTTGAATGATCCTAATGAAGAAGTCCTGATCCGTGATCGTCAGATAGTGTACCGGCATCCACTTTAGCCAGATCAAATACTTTAGATTTTATCAGCTATAATTTTATTGCATTATCTATGTAGTGATTTTATCATGATTTGATTAAATTATCTTAATCTAATCGATCGGATTTATCGAATCATATCACTTGATTCATGTTCATAGTTTTTCTCTCCTCTAATTTTATCTTTCCACTTGATTTATGAATATAATAAAAGATTTTCGATCGTGCTACTTCGAATCTAATTTGATCTAGATAAAAAGACTTTGAACTATTTATTTTTTAGTCTAATCTTGATCGATGAAGCTAGGATGACCAGACTAATCTAAACCTTTGGATGTGACTGTCGTCAATATATCTTTTAAGATTATTCATACTCTTTTCTAAATATTGAAATTAATCATGTATAGGATCATAAATGTTTGATAATGGGGTACTACGATATGAATATCTATGAATCAAAGATTTTGAAAAAAAATTACAAGAATGATATGGATTTATTGGAATACGTATGAGACAAGTAATGTTTCATTTTTTCTAGATTTATTGATAATTTATAATATATTTTGTTGATATGATTTATGAAATGATACATAAATTTGATGAATGATATTTTGTTATTGAAAGTATTTTTTTTGAAATGTTATAATAAAGCATGATTGAAAGTATTGATTTTATTATATGTTATACTTGATTGATTTCAATACCATATGATTATGTGTATTCTTAATGAACTGAAATAAGAAACATGAATTATGAAAAGAATTATAAATTAAGATAATTCGAACTCTTAGCCTGACTATGCAAAGGATCCCACCGATAGGGACTGATATGTTAGCAAAGATTTAGTTTTGAGGATTTATGTCCCTAGCAGACCAGCGACAAATTACCAGCAGACCAGTGGTTCTGAAGGACTTTGTTCCCAAATGATTCGCAGCTCACTGTAAGATAATACGGGATATTATGACCTTACCATAGGAATAATATGGTCGTAACTCATGCCTGATAAGAATTTGATAATTTAAAAAAAATTTAAATTTTTGAAAGAAACTCAAAAATATTTGATTTGATATGATAAATATTTTAAAAATACTGCATTAATAGAAATTAATTTTAAACTAAGAAAGTTTATATGCTTATTTTCTATAAATGATGATTTATTTTATTTGTCCGATAAAATTTAGTTAAAATGATCATTGTTTACTGGATTGTCAAGCTCATTATCCTATTTTATTATTTTTATAGATCTTGAGAAATAAAATAATATGAAAATATGTACGGAAGAATCATTAGAAGTAGATAGAGTGATTAGAAGTAAAACATTGATACTTCTATTTTAGATTGAAAACTTTATTACATGATGTAAGATTCTTTGAAAAATATTGAATTATTTAGATATTAGAATTTAGAAGTTAAATTTAAATTTAATTTATTATTAATTATTTTTTTATTATTTTATGATAGCATGATGTGGAGAAAATTTTTAATAAGTATGTGATAGTTATTATGATTTTCAATTGTCGATCTTGCATTGGAGGCGTTATAATCAATATGGGAGTATTGTGGCCGTATCCCAGTTTCAGCTCAACCAATAAGTTATAGCATCCACGTGGTGTGGCTCCACGTACCAATCAAAGGCTTTGACCTGAAAAACTGTTGAAGCTAACAATTTCCTTCGAATTAGGACCTTTACATCTCATTTGCATTCATTTCATGTGGGTTTTCATCTCCTTCCGGACTGGGCCGTGTCGGCCTCTCCTGGGCTTTATCAAAACGAACCCGGTCCCGTCTGCGGTCTGCCTTTCTTATATCACTTCCGGCACCGGTCCCGTCCGCCTCGGAGCGAAGAACAAAGCGCACCGACGGCGGTCTCGTCACCTCTCGCAGCAAAGGTAATCTTTCGGCATCCATGCTCCGCTCTCCTATCAAGATTTCCCCCGTTGCTTTTTTATTTTCCATCTGTGAGATTTTTTAAGATTTTAATGCTTTATGATTTTTTTGGAAGAAATTATTAGTGTTCAAATATTTTGCTTTGATTTAGACTCTGCTTCCAAGAAACCATGGGATTGCCCCAATTTTAGTTCTAGGATAGGATATGTTTGGCCAAGCTTTTATATATATATATATATATATATATATATTTTAAAATATTTATTTTAAAAAAAATATAATATTTGATCAATTTTTTTTTTAAAAATAATCTATTTTTGAGTGATAATAAAAACAGTTTTCTAATATAAAGAAGCAGAAAATTGAAGCTTCTTTTTAAAAATAGAAATAAAAAATTAATTTTTTTAAGATATAAATATTTTTATTTAAAATTATTATTTTTTATAATAATTTTTATTTATTTTTATCTAATTCTTTAATTATTCTCATGCTATCTAACTATCTCATTGTTTTTTATATTTTAATTAAATAAAAATAAAAAATAATTAAAATTAATTATAATAAATATTTAAAATTATTTATTTATTTAAATAATATTAATTATAAAGTAAATCTATATATATATATATTTTTTATAATTTAATGATCAAAAGTATTTTTTTTGAAAGATTTATCAAATACAAACTGCTTCTCAAATACTAATAAAAATATTAATAAAATAATTTTATTAAATATAAACTACTATTCTCTCATAATATTTTTTTAAAATTTTATTTTAAAAAAAATATTATAAAATAAATTAATTTTCATAACTAAACAGGCTCATCCTTTCAATCTATAGGTAAATAAACTGAGCTCCTTTTAGTTCCTCAATTAAATCAATTCAAAGCTGAAGATTTCCTCAATTAAAGATGCTGACATCTCATTGAAACATTTCTCCTCCACCTGTGGGAGAATCAGACCCACGAATATAAACTATTCCAGGCAAAAGAATCTAAAATTCCTTAAGATGGCCTACCAAGACACGAGCCAAGCTTAGGGTACTTCCCATCTTTGAAAAAAGCGAGCCCAAACCCACTCAACACTCTCGGTTTAGACTTGGACACGTTGGCTCCTCTCAAGACTACCGCAGCCGTACCAAACCCAGCCAAACCCAGGAAACTCGCAGCACCCACCATCCCAGCTCTTAACCTTACAAACCCTCCTAATGCAAAAACAGCCCCAAAAGCAAATGCCAACACCGAGACCATTTGTACCATAATAATTCTGTATAACAGTAATTTTAAATTATTCTTATTTTTTAAATTATTTTTAATCTAATGATGAAATATCCATTCTTAAACAGTAATCTTGAAATAAAATATAAAGATAAAAATATTCTTCAAATAAAAAAAATCGGCATATCAATATACTATAAATATATTATATCAAAATTATATATATGATATTTATTATATTTAATATTATATATTATATTTATGATATATATTATATTATAAAATATTATTAATCATATTACTATCATGTTATGATTCAATGATAATTTTAAATTAGACTAAAAATATTTTATTATATTTTATATTTATATAATAAAATATGTAATATATTACTTCTATTTATCTTATTTTTAATCAAAATAAATATTTATATTAATAAATAATATATTATAAATAAAAATAAAAATATTAATTATATAATAATAATTAATATTTTTTTATAGAATTAATAATTTATAAAATTAATAAATATATTTTTATGAAATATATTATTAATAATTTTGATATTATATAATTAGTGATTTTAAATTTTCATAGAATACTAAATAAGTTATTCATGGATATTCGAGAATCTCTAATCATTAAATCATAATAATTTTAAATTATTGATCATTTTAGATCACTATAGTGATTCTATTTGGATCACCAAATGCTACCAAAAGATATTTGAATATTCTTCGTGAAGATAAAGAAACTATAAGCGAGAAAATAATGGCTGTTTTGATTAATGAGACCTTTTTCTTTTTGTGTGACGCAAATGCTCATTATAGCTGGCCTTTAGTCAACTGAAAGAGTATAATAACGTAATTAAGATAAAGAGAAAAGCAAGCGAAGGAGTGTCCAAATAAATTTGTTTTTTGATATTAAAAAAAAAAAAAGGTATAAGACTCACTTGCTCACTCCTACCTTTACGAAGATCTGTAATCTTCCTACTTTAATAAATTTTTTTAGTTAAAAAATCAAACAAAATTATAATCAATAATAGATGTTTGAACGTTACGTAGTTATAACAGCCATTATATAACAAGAATAATGACATTTGTTTGGCCTTGTACTTTTCCAAATTTAAATAAATTTTTAAAATTCAAAATAAATTAATCAAATTTTTTTGATCAAGAAAATTTGATTAAATGAATGCTGATTAGGACAATAATATTGTTATTCTTCCATTATTGTTTATTATTTTTTTTCTTAAGAAAAACTTTAGCAGAGTCAATGGGACAGGCATAATTTTTCTTAAAAAAAATCACAACTTTAATATTAAACAATATTTTAATTCATGAAAAATGGCATACATAATTATAAATTTATAATGGAATAACGCCACCATCAAAACTGATGTGTGCAAATCTATCACTATGGCAAGTATATCAGTTGATGAAGTAATACAATATATAAATAGAGTATCGTCCCTAGAAGATTAGAAAATAAGTACTGAATTTTTTTTTTAAGTTTTATTTAGAAAATTAATTTATAAAAATAAAAAAATAAAAAATAATTACAAAATTTATAAAAAAAAAGATATAGTTTTTAGGATTGAATTCAAGAGCAATAGGATACTAAGACAATTGGTCTACCAACTCAATCAATATAATATTTCAGTAATCATGTAAATTAGGTTAATTTTATTTCATATGACGGTGGAGTCTTCTAAGATATTCACTACTCTTTGATCCAGACGTAGAAAACTATTAATATTTATTAACCATCTTTTGGTCTAGGCATAATTTAAATAAATATTGATACATTAAGTTTTATGAAATTCTCTAATTAAAATACACTGCATCCAAAACGTACTAAAATTACCGCATGCATAAGAATCTTAATCTGATTCAGATATAAGGTATATAAATTAAGAAATATTGACATAGACATACTTGGTTTATATCATTTATTTATGTCCATCAAAATAATTAGATGATGGTCTCTGAAAGCATTAAGAATATATTTATATACTCCTTATGAACAAAATTTAAATCTAAAATCAAATCAAACTGAATATCGTATCAAAAGAGTGGCTGCATCTTAATCTTAATAAAATAAATTTAGTTTATGATAAATAAAATAAAAATAGCAAATAAAATAAAAAATATAAATAAATTCAAATAGTAGACTGCTTGTTGCTGAATTTTATCGATCGTTGCTCTTGACGCGGAGAATTTGATGAACGAGAGTTGTTGGTGGATGTGCTGGACTTGTAAGATAGAAAAGAAAATAAAAAAGAAAAAAGAAAAGGGAAGATCTTTCTGATCAAACTCTGGACTCTTTGTTATAGACCAAAACCCCTCTAATTTTTTATTCCCCAAAAATCTTGTTCTATTCTATGCTAAAACCCTTTGTTTCTCTATCTAGCTCCTTTTCTCTCTCTCTCTCTCTCTCTCTCTCTCTCTCTCTCACTCTATTGTTGAGTAGCAGGTCCTTAAATAGAGTATGGGACCGCATTGATCAGAAATTTGAATGAAATCAAGATTAAAACTTCTAATATTAGTCGAATAGAGGCCCAGATTGATTCTCATCGTTAGATGAGCATCAAATAGTCTAAAATTTTCTTAAAAATCATGTTTAATTTTTCAAATCAAGTTGGATGAATTTATGGCCATTGGATCAAAGTGGATGGTTGATTCTGAGCCATTAGATAGCGCATGAGAGGGCTTTAGATGTTTAAATCAAATAGGGAACTATCTTAGTCATCAGATCTTGACCGCTTCCTCCCTCAGTCGTTGGATCGCGTCTAAATCCTAGCCATCCATCTTGTAGACAAATCGTGCACCAGGTGCTGCATGGACCTCGTCGAATCAAGACGTGCCATGCTATACAAAATTACTATATTACCACGTATGCTGTAGTTTTTAGGCGTGGACCCGTTAAGGGTCCACCATGCTCCAGTTACTATTTCGATCCATGCTGGATCAGAATGGGCCACCGAACATGGGTTGGTTCGCATGCGCATTGGTTTGCATCTAGCAGGCCGATTTCGAGCCGATTTTTACTAAGCCAGTTTTGACTGAATCGATCGGCTTTTTTTTTTGGAATGTTGATTCTATGGTCAATTGAAGTCCGATTTACTTCAAATTTATTTTATTTAAATCAAAAAATTAAGCTCTTCTCATTGATGATCTTTTTTATAAAAGATCAATAAAAATATTAATTTTTTAAAAATAAAATTATTTATTTTATAATTTAATAATTTTGTCAGTATATTTATAATACTTATCACACTCCTCAACTTACTAATTGCTAGTTCCCTTAATAATGTATTATTTAATTTTAATTAATCACCATATTTTAATAAGATCTTCTATCATAAAAATAGATCTAGGATTGAAGGTTCAAAATTTTAGAAAATACCACTAACTAAGTATTGAGTTTCAGAAGTAAATTTTATAGTTAATATAATCAGAAGCTTTCTTAGAGTACATCTAAAGATTTGTGGCACTTATGTTAGTGATGACTAACTTAGCATTTCGGTGCTAATTTAAAGAATAAATATATTTTTTTATCATCTATTTTAGTTAATTTTTTATACATTCTCAAGTTAAGTTCATGAATTAAGGTAGCTTTCATACTGTCTTTTTCTTTTTTTCTTTTTTTTTTTGGTGCTGAGCATCCTGGCCTTCCCTCCATCATTTTACATGAATCTCTATATTTGACTTAAGTGTAGAGATCTAGTTACCAAGCTTTGGACAATCTATATATGCTCTATATTTTACACTTTTATTTTAGACCGATAGCTCTTTCCTTAAATTTAAGTTTTTAATTAAAATATATATTAATCATCAATTTTTAGTGATAATTGAATCCTTAGTTGGCCTTATAATCAATACCTACTTTATCTTGTTAGTGTGCATGTACAATTAGAAGTGATAATAGTTTTTAAATGATCTAAGTAGGCTTCTAAAAATCTGACCAACTAGTCTACTTCTTCGCTTGCTATATTTATTAGCAAATACTTTCTAATTTTTTTACTTTTTTTAGTCTATCTTGCTCAAGATTTTCTTTCTTGACACAATTTATTTTTTTTAATTTTAAATTATTTAAATTTAAATTTAAAATTTTTTAATAATTTTTTTCTATCTTCCAACTTAATCGACATTATCTCGATAGAAAAAAAAAGTAAAGGATATAATAAGAGATAGGAAAGAATATATATGATTCAATGTATTACTGGTCCAGACTGGTTCTTTGAAACTTTGAAATTTGGTTGAGCTCTCATTTATTTTTTTCTACAAAAGTAAAAATAGATGCCAAAGCAATAAAAGAGCAACAAAAAATTATAGAAAAATAAAAAAAAAAAGATTAAAACTAAAAGAAAAAGAAACAACCTATCTAGTTTTTCTGATTTATAGTCTTTAGCTTGATTTTCTTGAGGCTCTTAAATAGGATCAATCCGGTGCTACTTTAATATGTATACTTTTATTTTTAACTAAAGCTTCTTTGTTTGGATAATGCAAGCTTTAATAGGATCCTCAAACCTATTTTCTAAAGAATACTTATATAATGATTTGTCAATAATATCAATTCAAAAATAAGTTTGATTATCATTAGGATATTTAGTATCTTTAAAAATATTAAAGATAACTTATTCATATTAGACTCTAAGAATTAAATTTTTTTATCGAATATTTATTAAAGCTCTTTCAGTAGCTAAAAATGATCTTCCTAAAATAAAGGGTACATCATAATCTTTTTTCATATCTAGAATAATAAAGTCATCAAAAAAAATAAATTTATTTATCTTTACTAAGACATCCTCCATTATACCTTTTGGATATTTGATGGATCTGTTGGCTAGCTGAAAACTAATAATAATAGGCTTTGGTTCTCTTAGACCCAGCTTTTTGAAAATAGAGAAAGGCATGAGATTAATATTTGCTCTTAAATCACATAGAACTTTATCAAAACTACAATCATCAATAATACAAAGAATAGTAAAACTCTTTGAATCTTTTAGCTTCTTTGATAATTTATTTTGAAGTATTACTGAGTATTCTTTGTTCAAATTTATTGTCTCATGCTCCTTTAATTTCTTCTTATTGATCAAATTTTTTTTAAGAAATATAGCATATCTGGACATCTGAGTGATAGCATCTATAAAAAAATATTAATATATAAATTTATTAAAATTTTAAAAAATTTAAAAATTTCTTATCTGGATGTTGTATTTATTTTTCTGAAAATGGTAGTGGTGGCTTATAGGGCTTGACATTTGGATTAGCAAATTTTATATACGGAGACCATCCATCTGTTGGTTATTTTGGTGACTGATGAATTTTAGTTGGATATTTTGTAGTTTTCTCATTAGTCTTTTTCTTTTGATTTGGCTTCTTTAGCTCTTTTTTACTTCTTAAGGTGATAGCATTAACTTGCTCTCTTGGATTAGTCTCCGTGTTGCTAGGCAAGGATCGCTATGATCTTTTGGAGATTATCTTGGCCATTTGACCTACTTGCATCTCTAAGTTTTGAATAGTTGCTGCTTGGTCCTGCTTGAGCTTGATTTCTATATTTTGCATGGTCGTTTCTTGGTTTTGCATAAATTTTGTCTCTAAATTTTTCATAGCTGCTTTTTGATTCTACATGAATTTAATCATCAGCTCCTCTATGTCAGACTTTTTCTTAGGTATTTGAAATCTTAGGGGTGGCTGTTGTGCTACATTTTGATTGCTCCATGAAAAGTTCAGGTGTTGCCTCCATCCTTGATTATATGTGTTGGAGTAGAGATTATTTTGCTGTAGTCTAAAAAAATTATCAAGATGGTTCGCTGTATCAAGAGCTTTAGCAAAAGATTACTTATCTGGCAGTCGCTTGTATTGTGTCCTCCTCCATATAGCTCACAAGTGATGCTCGGTGTATACATAGCTGCTCTCTTCATATTGTTGACTTCGGCTTTAAGGGTTGCAATTTCAGCTAATAAGATTAGAATGCAATCTACTCCTTGTACAGCTATTGGTCTTCTCAATATAATGCGATCTATTTTTTACTGATAGTTATTTGATGCCATCTCATGAATCAGATCAAAGGCTTTCTCTTCTATTTTATGATTAATGGTATCTCTTACTACTGCATCTATCATAGAACAATTAGTAGGAGATAAATTATTATAAAAAAATTATACCTAAAGCCAAACGGATAATTAATGATGTGAATATCTCTTCAGTAGTTTCTTAAATCATTTTCAAGCCTCATATAGTGACTTCATCTTCATTTGCACAAAAGAAGTAATATCATTATGCATCTTTGCAGTCTTGGAAGGTGGAAAATACTTGATAAAAAAATTTTTAGACTAGAGCATCCCAAGTGGTGATAGAACTTGCAGGAAGAAAATAAAATCAACTTTTAGATTTATTTCATAAAAAAAAGTCTTAATGCAATGGCATCATTCGACACCCCATTAATTTTAAAAATATCATAGAGTTCAAGAAAATTAGAAATATGGGTATTCAGATCATCCTAAATATATCCACTAAATTTGATAGTTGCTTTAATCATTTGGATCATCACTGGTTTTATCTCAAAGTTGTTTGCTCCCATGGGCGATCTCCTAATGTTTGAAGCTGTATTAGCTATCGATAGTGTGATGTAATTATTTAATGAATGATGTGTCACTCGAATAGCTTTTTGTCATCCTTATGCCGCTATATCTAATCCCAAATTGATGTCATCTAGATCTTTAGTTGCTATGTTTCTTTCTTGATTTAATCTTCAGATTGTTCTCTCTATTTCTGGATTAGGAGATACTAAGTCGCTATGTCCAACACGTCTCATGCACTAAACATGCACCTAAAAAAATAAAATAAAAATAAAAATTAAAAATAAAATTTTAAAGTAAAGCAAGGATTGAAATTTTAATATTATTTTAGATACAATTTTTGGCAATAGTACCAAAAACTTGATGCATGCAAATCTATCGCCGTGATAAGTGCACCAGTCGATCAAGTAATATGATGTATAAATAGAGTATCATCCCTAGAAGATTGAAAAAAAAATACTAAATTTTTTTTTCTAAACTTTATTTAAAAAATTAATTTATAAAAAATAAAAAAATAAAGAAATAATTAAGAAATCTGTAAGGAAATAAAGAGGATGTAGTTTTTAGAATTGAATTTAAGAGCAATAGAATACTAAAGTAATTGATTCACCAACTCAATCAATATAATATTCAAGTAATCATATAAATTAGGTTAATTTTGTTTTATATGATAATGGAGTCTCCTAAGATATTCACTATTCTTTGGTCCAGACATAGCAAAACTATCAATATTTATTAACTATCATTTGATCTAGATATAATTTAAATAAATATTAATATATTAAATTTTATAAAATACTTTAATTAAAATATACTACGTCCAAAGCGTACTAAAATTACCGCATGCATAAGAGTTTTAATCCGATTCAGACACAAGATATATAAATAAAAAAGCATTGATATAGACGTACTTGATTCATATTATCTATATCCATTAAAATAATTAGAAGATGACTAGTAATCTAAAAGCATTAAGAACATATTTACATACTTCTCATAAATAAAATTTAAATCTAAAATCCAATCATATTGAATATTGCATCAAAAGAGTGGCTATACCTTAGCATTAGTAAAATAAATTTAGTTCATGATAAATAAAACTAAAATAGTAAATAAAATAAAAAATATAAATAAATTCAAATAGTAGACTGCTTGTTGCTTAATTTTGTCGACCGTTGCTCTTGGCGATAAAAAATTGATAAAGAAGAGCCGCTGGTAGATGTGCTGAATTTGGAAGATAGAAAAGAAAATAAAGAAGAAAGAAGAAAAGAAAAGATCTCTCTCTTTCTAATCAAACTCTCGACCATATGTTACAGACCAAAACCCCTCTGATTTTTTATTCTCCAAAAATCATGTTCTATTCTATGCTAAAACACTTTGTTTCTCTACCTAGCCCTTTTTTCTATCTCTCTCTGTTATTCGATAGTAGGTCCTTAAATAGAGTATGTGTAACATCCCGGACCAGCAAAATGGAGAATTTAAAGATTTATGTTCATGTATGTATGGCTTAGTGACTTATTTATGATATATTTGAGCCATTTGAGTATAAATTATGACTATCTATCATTGTGAGTTCTGAAAATTTTTTAAGTCTAGAAACTAGCACTTATAAGAAGGGCTATATGAAATATATATTTTCTTAAAATAAAAAAAATTGATAATTGATTCTTAGGTGTTGGTGAGTTGCAAAATAATTTTTAACAAGTTGAGAAGATCCTTTAACCTATTCATTCTGAAGCAAGAAAGTTTTAAAAATTTTAGATTTAAAAAATTTAAACTAGAATCCAAATTTTGGTATCTTATTCTTGAGAATTTTAATTTTTATGGTATTTTTGTTGAATCCAAATAGAAGAATGTTTCTTATTTATATTAATATTTTAAAGTTAATAAAAATTAACTTAAAAAAAGAAATATAGATAAGAAGAGTGTTGAGTAGAACTGTAAGCAGAGTCTGAAAAATAAAATTTCTGAAATCTTGGTATCTAAGCTGACCTGAAGTAAAATCGAGCCAGCTTGAGTCTTAGGCTACCGTGATTAGTGTTTTATTTTTCTGAGAGTGCCAGCTCAATTTGAGTTTGAGCTGACCCGACTGATATTTGAGCTGACCCAATTTAGGACCGAGCTAGCTCGATCGCGAGAAATTCTGGGAGCAATTTTAGTCGATAATATTTTAAATTATAATTTTAAATGGAATGACAAAGCAGCTTGAGGATATAAATAAATAGCTGCAAATTCATTAGGGAAACATCTATTAAGTAGGGAATTGGATGGAAAAACCTGGGTGTGACACCTAGCAAGGCTTTCCTAGTTTAATGCTTCTTCTAAATAAAAGGCCATGGGTTACTCTTCAATGATTCTGAGTTCTATAGCTATTCGGAAAGAAAAGAAGAGAGAAAAGAGTTGGAGAAGGTGGGTTCCTCAGTCAAGAATATAAAGAAAATTGGTTAGGAAGAGGGGTTAACTATAAACAAGGTGAAAGAAGAAAGAAAGTTGCGGAAGTTAAAAGAAGAAAACCTTTTTCTAGCTAGCTACAGTATTTAATCATCTGAGGGATGGAAGAAAGCTCAAGAGAGTGCTTGAAGTGACTTAAGCGCCAAGGATAAGAAAGATAACACAGTAGCTAGTTAGAACTTGAGGTGAGCGGGTTTTCTATCTAACTCTAATTTTTCTCATATAATATTTATTATGAAAGAGACAAGTTTTATAAGTAAATAAGTTTACTTCCTATTGTTTTCAGCTTATGGAGTTTATCGTAGCATGGCATTATGTTTTGAAAGGTGTTAAAATAGTTTATTGACACTCATTTGAAAGTAAATTGTTCTTCATTAATGTTGCATTGATTGTGTGATTGCAACTGTGATGATGAAAGTGGTTGTTATGGTTGTCAAGTTTTGTATATGTATGATGTGTATGTATATATATTCTTGTAGAAATAGCAAAGCAAGTTTTGAGTAGAAAGTATTTATTGAATTGATTTTTAGCAGGTGACCCACAGGAGTGATCAACCTATGGGGTGAATTGTGATATTGCTTATAAAAAAAATATTAAGCTGGCTCTTGTTAGTGTAATTTTGCCTAGTGGAGCTCTATACTTTGCCCAATGGGGCTCTATATTTAACTGGCATCTCCACAGTCATTGCCTGATGGGGTTATATACTAACAATATTGTATCGACTGCCTTTGGTAGGGGATATTGTATCGACTGCCTTTAGTAGGAATGTGCTGAGGTATAGTCGACGATACTAACAAGCTGGCACCTCATAGTCTTGTTTGATACTGTAGCAGTGACTGTATCAACTGCCCTTGGTAGGGATATGCTGGGTATAGTCGGCGATAGTTAGCAGCTTGATATTATTCAAATGGTTACATGGTTGAAATTTGTTTCAGTAAGCAAAATTTTCTTGAATGTGTTGCTAGTAGGTGATGTGTATGTGAGACATAGATCTCAAAAGAATCAGTACTATAATTTATTTTAGCTCAGCGTAGCTTTCTTTCAGTATAGTGACTCCACTATGATTTTACTCTTATTTGATTCATACTTCTTTGAAAGCACAATAGAAATAGAAGTTATATATATATATTTGATAATGAGTATCATAGCTATATTTTCTGATTTTCATTAATAGATTGATTATTCACTTACTGAGACTTTCCTAAGTCTCACCCCTCACTCTTTCTATTGCAGTTTGAGAGTTGCTTGGCTTAAAAATATGTACCAGCAGTATTTTCCTTGAGAAGATGTAGATCATGTGTAGCAGAGAAGAGGCAATTGATAAGTTTGAGTTGTATTATATTTTATGATTTAGTTTGTTTTGGAACAGAAATGGCTATATGTATATGATTTAGTTTGTTTTGGAATAGTATGTATTAAAAGAATGGTTTTGTGGAGGAGATATATGTATAAAGGGTAGTTTATAAATAAATTATGGAGTTGTTGATCTGAAGTGAAAAGTTAATTTAGAATATTTATCTTAGCAAGCTAAATGAAATTAAACTAAAATGCATGTGTCATAGATTAAAGGATTGATTAGATTAATTATCTTGAGCAGGTTATTAACTGATATATAGTTCAATATAGTTATAGTTTAAAATCTCCTTAACCTTTAGATAAGGATGGGGTGTGGCACCATCATCCAGATTTAGGGGTGGGGTGTTACATGTTTGGTATCAGAGCAAGGGATAATGGATTATTAAGATAAGCAAAGATTTAATGGTTTATAGGGATTAGCAAATATTTTATAATCAGTAGAAATGAGCAAAGGCTTATAATCAGCAAAGATAAGAAAGTGTTTATGGTTAATGAATATCAGGTAAGGATTATGATTAGTAAGGATGGACTTATGTATGTCATAATCATTGTACTTGGATTGCTTAGTAAATAGTATAAAGTGGGTTGAGTGTTTTTGGAGATGGCTTGATTGATAGATAAGTTGAATCAAAGTCCAACGTTTTTACTGATGTGCAAGTAAGTAAGATGAGGACTGGTACTAGTAATCGAGATAGGTCGAAGTAACATGGATAACAAGTGAGGTAAGTTACCTTGAATGTGGAAAATAGGTATGAGTTGAATATTTTAGTTGGAAATTTATTTAAGTACAAGTTTAAGTTGGAAGACAAGGATTTAATTTTCAAATGTAACTACTATGATACTAAGAATTGTTAGTAGTTCTATCTCATGATTAACTGAGTATTTGGTTAATGAGTATGAGTTGAATGAGTATGCTTACAATGTTGCTAGCTTTTGAAATAAATAAAGCATGTATATTCCTTAGTGGAGTTAAGCATTGCATATATATACGAAATATGTGTTGGTATGATTTAATGAATAGTGATGAATGAAGAATCAGAAAGCAATTGTTAGGGATAATTTTATAGCAATAATTGATTTGAAATGTGAATTGTAGATCATGAATGTAATTGAGATATCTTTGAAGATTATTTTAGCTGAAATTACAAAAGAGTTGGAACTTTCAGATCCAATTTATGGAATGGAAGAAAGAGAAGGAAGATATGTGTATGAGCGTATGTAGAGAAAACTATTAATAGAGGGGAAAAGCCTTATGAAATCTTTAGATCAATAGATCCTCCAGATGGAGAGCAGAAAAAATCGAAAGAGCAAGCGGCAATTTATGTTCGAAATGATTTAAAGTATAGTTTTAATTTTGAAGTTCAAGATGTAGATTATAAGGATATGAAAGAGTATAAGCATTTATTTCAAAGAATGAGATTAAAGTATAATGCTGTAAGTGCAGAGTTTTAGCAATTAAGGTGGGAATATGTTAATTTGAGTTTCTTTGAGCACTATTTAGCAATATGTTAGTAATATTCATGAATATGAAAAACTTTGAGAATGGGTTGGAATTATTCTTAAGAAGGATTCTATCAAAAGTATAAGTTGATTGAATGATGAATATTTAACAATATCGTAATTGAAACTTAAAAGTTACATGAAGTAGAAAGTGCAAATTTCAAGGATAAAATTTATTTTTAAAGGAAGAGGAATGTAACATTTCGGACCAGTAAAATAGAGAATTTAAAGATTTTTGTTCGTGTATATGAGGCTTAGTGACTTATTTATGGTATATTTGAGCCATTTGAGCATAAATTATGACTATCTATCATTGCGAGTCCTGAAAATTTTTTAAGTCTGAAAACTAGCATCTATAAGGAGGGCTATATGAAATATGTATTTTCTTAGAATAAAAAATCTCGATAATTGATCCTTAGGTGTTGGTGAGTTGCAAAATGATTTTTTATGAGTTGGAAAGATCCTTTAACTTATTCATTTTGAAGCAAGAAAGTTTTAAAAGTTTTAGATTTGAAAAATTTGAACTAGAATCCAAATTTTGGTATCTCATTCTTAAGGATATTGATTTTTCTGGTATTTTTATTGAATCCAAATAGAGGGATGTTTCTTATTTATATTTATATTTTAAAGTTAATAAAAAATAAAATAAATAAGAATATTAACTTAAAAAAAATGTAAAAAAGAAAAATTTTAAGTAAAGCTATGAGCAGAGTATGAAAAATAAAATTTCTAAAATTTTGATATCCAAACTGATCCAAAGTAAAATCGAGCTGACCCGAGTCTTAGGCTATAGTGCTTAGTATTCTATTTTTTCGAGAAAGCCAGCTTGATTTGAGTTTGAACTAACTTGGCTGATATTCAAGCTGATCCGATTTGAAGCCGAGCTAGCTCGATCAGCGAAAAATCCTAAAAGCAGTTTTAGCCGATAATATTTTAAATTATAATTTTAAATGGGATGACAAAGCAACTTGAGGATATAAATAAATAGCTGCAAATTCATCAGGGCAACATCTAGTAAGTAGGAAATTGGGTGGAAAAACCTGGGTGTGACACCTAGCAAGGTTTTCTTAGTATAATACTTCTAAATAAAAGGCCATCGATTACTCTTCTATGGTTCTGAGTTCTACAGCTATTCAGAAAGAAAAGAGGATACTACTACAAAAATGGCCTATGACAGCGCTTACTATGGCAACGATTTTCATTAACCGCTGCCATAGCACCTACGATAGCGATTTTCGTTAACTGCTGCTATAAGTCAGACCTATGGCAGTAGTTTTTGTAACCGCTGCTATAAGTCCGACATATAGCAGCGGTTATAGAAAATCGATGCCGTAGGTCGGACCTATAGCAGCAATTACAAATAATCATTATCATAGATCGATCTATAGCAGTGGTTCATTATAACCGCTATCATAAGTCAGATTTATAGCAGCGGTTAGTAGGAACTACTACTATAATCTGATTTATGGTAGCGGTTAATTATAACTGCTGCCATATATATATATATATTTTAAATATTATATAATTTTAAAATTTAATGCCCATCTTAATCATTTATTATCTAAACAATTATCACTAGAGTGTCTTCACAAAAGATCACCTCGATCCAATGGTCCTAGCTTCGTTGATCAGAAAAATTTGATTTCGATGATCACGAATGATGATACGATGATCTGATAGATGAAGATCTCCGATGGATCCAAAAACCTGTAATGATGATCTCGGTGATGTTTGTAGCATACTATCAAAGTTTTACTTCAATCGGATATCGTTATCTTGGTCAATTTAGTATAGATTAGTTTCGATCCTTAAATGATAAACGAGTGATCAAAGGACCAAACGGTATTCGATTATAAGATAATTTTTTTTATAAATAATTTTGACTACTACTTTAATTATTTTTTATAATGGTGATTATAAAATTAAACTCATGAGATGAAGAACAATCTAAAACTATACGTCTCCTGATAACCATTCTGAAACTTTACTGGTTGTTATTTTCATGCTTTTGCAATATTTGCTTAACATGAACCGTTTATACGAAAATGATTTAAATTTTACTATCATCATCATATAAAATATTTAAAATTATAATAAAAATTATTTAACTAAAAAATTATCTCATAATCAGACATCATTTAACCCTTTGATCGCTTGTTTCTAATTTAACGGCCAAAATCATTCCATACTAAATTGACCATGATAACGATATCCGATTGAAGTAAAATTTTGATAGTATGCTACAAACATCATCGAAATCATCGTTGTAGATTTTGAATCCATCGGAGATCTCCATCTATCAGATCATTACATCATCATTCATAATCGTTGAAATAAAATTTTTTTGATCGATAAAGCTAGGGACATCGGATTGAGACGACCTTTTGCAGAGATACTCTAATGATAATTATTTAGATAATGAATGATGAAGATGGATATTAAATTTTAAAATTATATAATATTTAGAGAAAAAATGAGAAAAAAAATATTTTCCATCTATGGCAGTGATTATCAAAAACCGCCGTCGTAGGTTAGATTAAAAATTTCTAAATTTTTTCTTCCTTCTTGTGCACGCTCGATCTCTCTTGCTCTCTCTCTCCCCCTCCTCTTCGTCATTGATGAGGCTCCTCCCCCTGGCCGACGTCGCCCCTCCTTCCCTCCAGGCCGACGTCGCCTCTCCTCCCCCGACCGTCGTCGTCCCACCTCCCTCCCGATCGGTGTCGCCCCTCCTTCCCCCTCGGCCGATGCCGCCCCTCCTTCCCCATCCCTCTTCGCTCCCCCATTTCTAGCCTCCCCTCCCCGCCACCCTCACCCGCCCCTCCACCCCTCCATCCAACCCTCTCTCAGCCCCCAGCGAAACCCCCCTCCAGCGAACCCCCATCCGACCCTCCCTCGACCCCCTGCAAAATCCCCCCTCCGACAAACCCCCCTCCACCCTCGCTCGGCCTTCCCGCAAAACCCCACCCCTCCACCCCCCCATCCGACCCTCCTTTGGTCTCTAGCGAGCCCCCCATCAGTGGACCCCCACCCAACCCTCCCTTGGCTCCTTGTGAAACCCTACTCCGACGAATCTCCATCCACCCTCGACCCTCCGTCGGCCCCGTGAAACCCATCCCCCACACTTTATCCTCCTCAGTCCTCGGTGTAAAACCAAACCCTCCTTCCGAGGAGCCCCCTCCCCCTAACCCGCATCCCTAGCCGCCCCTGCTCTCTCTCTCCTCTTTTTCTCTCTTCTCTATCTTACTATCTTGCATTTATTTCGTAGGTTATCTCTAGTGTCGTCGTTCTCCTCTAGCATCATCGTCAACGATCCTCGGAGCTTTCGGTGCGACCTACTCTCTATAGCCGTAGGTATAATTTTTTTTAATTTTATAGTATAATTTATTAATTATATATATTTATAATAATTTATAAAATATTTATAATAAATATTATAAATATTTATTATAAATATTATAATTATCTACATGCCATAGTTTTTAGACCGTGTCGTGGTGGTATCCTTGGGCTATGCCATATCGACGGCTGTGGACTAAATCTGTTAATGGGTTCAGTTCGGATCAGAACCTGGATATTCAGATCCAGACATAATTTTAATTACTGATATTGAATTCAAATTCGAATATCCGATGGATCTGTACTTGAGAGAGGAATGGAGAGATTCGGCTTCGCCGCCATTATTGGGAGGGAGGGGGTCCAACCCCACCGGCGAGGAAGATCGAGAGAGGGAGAGTGGGAGATCGAGAGAGCAAGAGAGGGAGGGAGGGGGTCCGACCTCATCGGCATCACTGAGAGGGATGGGGTCCGGCCTTACCGGCGAGGAAGATCGAGAGAGTGAGAGATGGAGGGATGGGATCCAGCCTCGTCGGCTAGGAAGATCGAGAGAGAAAGAGAGAAAGATCGAGAGATGGAAAAGCTGGAAGGAAGGGGTTCGACCTCGCTGCCGTCGCCGACGAGAGAGATTGAGAGAGGGAGTGATCGAGGAGATGGCACACAGTCGAGCCAGCTTGGATACGCAGTCGAGTCGGCTCGAGCCATGATCGAGCCGATTGGGGGAGGACCCTAGTCGGATGTCTCAGGCACAGAGCCGGCTGTCTTAGGCATGGAGCCGGCTCAGCTTTCGAGCGAATAGAATTTGATATGTCACGATGTTATATTGATTAATGTTCATTAACGTTGCAGATCATGATGGTATCGAAACAGCATCTAGCTTTCATCCTTACCCCTCGATGGGTTATGCGCAGTTCAGCATCCGAGGAGCAGTCGGAGACTCCTCCATCCACCTCGACATTGGCTACTCAGAAACCTCCACCACCGGCATCTACTCCACCGACGGCATCTACTCTACCGATAACTGAGCTTCTACCATCGTAGGCTTCTGAGTGTACATTTTTATTATATTAGTATAATTTTATTTTTTATATAGTATTTGTATACTTATATATTTGCATAACGTATTTGCATTGCAGGTGCATCATCCAGTCGGATATTTCATGGTCCCACATGTATGGCACACGTGTGAAACCACCAGCATCAGATGATAGTACAGTATGATGCAGAGGCGAGGCCGGTAGGAGAGACCGTGCGGGAGATGCATTCTCTTTTTGGAGTACTTGTGAGCCGGTCGGACATCATTTTCATAGAGCCTAGAGACTGGCATTTGATGGATGCTGCCGTCAGGGATCAGGTATGAAAGAAGATATGGGTAAGTACGCACTTCTTAGTTATATTTATGTATTTTATATATTTATACTATATATGTTTGATTAGAATAATTTTATAACTGATTTTTGATAAATTTGTGCAAAGGAGGTACGACTTCTCCAATCACGAGAGAGCTCGAGATGCCCAACTGAAGAAGATCGAAAAGTTGTACCATGATTACAAGGTCAAGCTCCACAGAGGATGGCTCGAGCACCGACGAGATACTCCGAAGGAGCTTGTTCCCTGGATACAGGACTGTCCTTTGAGTCAGTGGGTTAGACACTAGAAGAGCCAGAAGTTCGAGATAAAATTTCTAACTTTTAAATTTTTTAATACGTTTAAAGTTTTATTTAAATATTTATTATTTATTTGAATACTTATTAGGCTATCTTTCATCAGAATCAGAAGAACCGTGTAGCTCAGAAGTATACGCACACTCTAGACCGTGAGTCTATAGCCAGTCATATACATAGAGAGATAATTAATTTTAAATCTTACTAGATAAATTAAATTCATATTTTTTATCATCTTTCTGATAAATTTATTTTTTATTATAGCTGATGAGAGATGGAGTGATGCCCAGCCATAGCGAGATCTTTCGATCCAGCCATACGGACAAGTCGGGCAGATCGATGAATGCCGCGATCGGATATATTTTTATAAGTATTAAATATATTAGTATATATAATTAGTATTATAATATTTCTTATAAAATTTTATTTTAATTTATAATTATAGGATCAGTTAGATGCGCTCGCGAGTGAGGGCCCGGATACCTTTAGGCCCCATGACCATCTGTCTCAAGTCTTAGGGCCTGAGCACTCTAGGAGGATCTGATGTAGGCTCAGACACACGTCAATGAGCTACTGGTCCGAGGTGAGCATCTTCTCATAGACTTTCGGTATCGTCAGTCGGAAGAAGATTGAGGAGGCATTGGCATGGATAGATCATGCTGCGATGCGGGCAGATCGGGCTAAAGAGCGCACATCTCATCTGGAGGACATCGTGAGAGACATGATATTGACGCTCAGCACGTATTTTAGAGTCACGGGCTTCGAGGATATGTTAGCCTGCATTCTAGCTCCAGCTCCGGCTCCAACTCTGGCTCTCGGTGATGA
Organism: Cocos nucifera; assembly: GCA_006176705.1. Lineage (NCBI taxonomy): Eukaryota > Viridiplantae > Streptophyta > Magnoliopsida > Arecales > Arecaceae > Cocos > Cocos nucifera. The sequence goes on from QRFJ01000045.1 coordinate 4,301,675, forward strand.
CGACGTAGATTTAGAAGATTTTTGATGTATTTTATTTTATTTTTAAAAATATTATAATAATTTTTTTTTGATAATAAAATTTTAATATTTTAGAATAATTTTTATATTTATTATATTTTTTTATGCTATATATCTATATTTATCAGATAAAATATATAAAAAAATAAAAATTTTATTTTTTTTAATTATTTAAAATCTACGATGGTAATTTTATAATCGCTGCCATATCCATGCCAATCATTGCCATAGATTTTTAGTGTAAATGGTGTCAATCACTACATTAGATCTATAGCAGTAGTTAATAAACCGCTGCTATAGATAACTTATGACAGCATTTATGTAATAACTGCCATAGATTATCTATGACAGAGGTTACATAATCGCTGCTATAGATCGATCTATTGCAGCAGTTTATAAACTGCTGTAATAGGCTATCTATGGCAGTGGTTCTAACAATCGCTGCTATAGAGCTATGGTGATGGCCGCAGTAGTAGTGGTTAGAAAACTGCTGCCATAACTTATGACAGCGATTTTTTGGACTATGATAGCGGTTATTGAATTCAAATAGAGGGATATTAATTTTTTTGATATTTTTATTGAATCCAAATAGAGGGATGTTTCTTATTTATATTTATGTTTTAAAATTAATAAAAAATAAAATAAATAAGGATATTAACTTAAAAAAAATGTAGATAAGAAAAATTTTAGGTAAAGCTGTGAGCAGAGTATGAAAAATAAAATTTTTGAAATCCTGATATCCGAGCTGATCCAAAGTGAAATCGAGCTGGCCCGAGTCTTAGGCTATATTAATTAGTGTTCTATTTTTTTTAAGAAAGCCAGCTCGATTTGAGTTTGAACTGACTCGGTTGATATTCAAGCTGATCCGATTTGGAGCCGAGCCAACTCGATCCGCAAAAAATTCTGAAAGCAGTTTTAGTCGATAATATTTTAAATGATAATTTTAAATGAGATGATAAAGCAGCTTGAGGATATAAACAAATAGTTGCAAATTCATCAGGGCAACATCTAGTAAGTAGGAAATTGGGTGGAAAAACCTGGATGTGACACCTAACAAGGTTTTCCTAGTTTAATACTTCTTATAAATAAAAGGCCACCAGTTACTCTTCTATGGTTCTGAGTTCTATAGCTATTCAAAAAGAAAAGAGGAGAGAAAAGAGTTGGAGAAGATGGGATCCTCAGTCAAGAATATAAATAAAATTGGTTAGGAAGAGGGGTTAGCTATAAACAAGGTGAAAGAAGAAGGAAAGTTGCTAAAGTTGAAAGAAGAAAACTTGTTTCTAGCTAGTTGCAGTATTTAATCACCTGAGGGAAGGAAGAAAACTCAAGAGAGTGCTTGAAGTGGCTTAAGTGCCAAGGATAAGAAAGATAGCACAGTAGCTAGTTAGAACTTGAGGTGAGTGGGTTTTCTATCTAACTTTAGTTTTTCTCATATAATATTTATTATGAAAGAGACAAGTTTTACAAGTAAATAAGTTCACTTCCTATTGTTTTCAGCTTATGGAGTTTATATGAGTAGCATGGCATTATGTTTTGAAAGGTGTTAAAATAGTTTATTGACACTCGTTTGAAAGTAAATTATTTTTCATTAATGTTGTATTGATTGTGTGATTGCAACTGTGATGATGGAAGTGGTTGTTATGGTTGACAAGTTATGTATATGTATGTATATTCCTGTGGAAATAGCAAAACAAACTTTGAGTAGAAAGTATTTATTAAATTGATTTTCAACAGATGACCTACAGGAGGGATCAACCTGTGGGGTGAATATGATATTGCTTATGAAAAAGAAATATTCAGCTAGCTCTTGGCAGTGAAACTTTGTCCAGTGGAGCTCTATATTTAGTTGGCACCTTCACAGTCATTGCTCGATGGGGATCTATACTAACAATATCATATTGACTGCCTGTGGTAGGGGTGCACTGGAATGTAGTCAATGGTACTAAAGAGCTGGCACCTCCATAGTCTTGTTTGATACTATAGCAGTGATCGTATCGACTGCTCTTGATAGGGGTGTGCTGGGGTGTAGTCGGCAGTAGTTAGCAGCTTGATGTTATTCAAATGATTACAGTGTTGAAATTTATTTTAGCAAGCAAAGTTTTTTTGAATGTATTTCTAGTAGATAATGTGTATGTGAGACATAGATCTAAAAAGAATCGGAATTGTTGGGGATAAACCCCACTCCCACCGAAGTCTAGTTCGATACTCGACCTAATGCAATCAGTAGTCGCCGAAGAGCTTCAGCAGACGGATCTTAGCCAAACCCTTACAGCCGACCGAACTACTTAGCGATCGAGCTCCTTGGATGCCCAGCAGCCAGGCTTTAGCCGAACCCCCAGCGGCCGAGCTTCTTCGAACCCATTCTGCCAGCCGAACTACTTAACAGCCAAGCTCCTTCGGACTCCTCAGCCGCCGAGCTCCTTCGGACTCCCAGCATCCGGACCGAACCCCTTCAATCGATCGAGCTACTTAGCGGTCGAGCTCCTTCGAACTCCCAACGTCCGGATCGAACTCCTTCAGCTGGCCGAGCTACTTAGCGGCCGAGCTCCTTGAACTCCCAGCAGCCGGGCTCTAGCCAAACTCAACCATCGAGCTTTAGTCAGACTTCTGCAAGAGCCGAACTCTCTCCGTATCGTTACAGTCAGGTGCCTGCAGGAGTCGAACTCCCTCCAAGCTTCCTCTCCGATCGAATTTTTTCAGGGGCCGAACTTCTCACCGATCGAGCTCCTACCGAACTTCCTAGCGATCGAGTCTTAGCCGCGCACCTCTAGCCAGACGCCTACAAAAGCCAAACTCCTTCTGAGCTTCCTCTTTAGGAGTCCAAACTCCTCCAAAATGGGCACACATCGAAGTCCTTCAATCCTTCATTTGGTCCCGAGCGGTGCTGTAGCCATCACCATCAGTCCGTCGTAAGTGATAGCGATCCGCTATCAGACGACGATGGCTATCACCATCAATCCGCTATAGACGGCACCATTCCATGAGACTGACTCTGTCGGACCTCGAGCGGTCCGCCAGCACGCGGCTACAACTGTCATCATCAAGCTCCGCTATAAAAAGGATCCTCCAGATATGCTAATCCTAATCTCTCTGATCTCTAAGCTCTCCTCTTCTTCTCCAAGCTTCGAAACTCATTTTCGAGCACTCCATTCCTGTTGGCTAGAGCAGACTTGATCGTCGGAGGATTCTACCAGAGCCACCCCCCACCGACTCCGTACGGGATTTTATTTTGCAGATCTCCGACGGCGACCTCGTCGGCCTCCACTCCAATGGATTTTGATGATGATCAGATTCTGCGTCAACAGATTGACGCTAGAAGGAGGGCCCGAACCTTCGAGGTTTTCTTATTCTTAAAGAAGTGCTCGACGACGATTTCTCTCTTCCCACTCCAGAGATCTCTCTTCTTCCTCTTTAGAATTTCTTTTCAAAAAAATGCCCCCCAGGAGAGCCTCGACCCGACGATCGACGGCCTCCACGGCCCGATTCTATTCGGATCCGTCCGCTCCCGCTCTAGCCTCGATGACCCAGGCTCACCCTGTAGCTGCGGTGGATGCAAAGTAGTTCAACCTGCTCGTCCAGTAGGTTTGTGGTCTCACGGAGGCAGTGCAGGCGGTGTAGGCCATGCACCAGTAGGCCCTAGTACTAGTTCAACCGATGCGGGATTCTTCAGAGCCATGTGGTCCAGTCCAGGGGTGACCGACATGGGCTACCCGACCTTCAATCCCCGAAAGAGGAAGACAATGGAGGGAGAGCCCCTGCTCGGACCGTGGCTCGATCCAAGGTGAAGCTTCGCACCCATTCTGCAAGAAAATCTTGGAGATCAGAGACCGTGAAGATCTCCTGGATTAGAGGCTCTTAGAAATAAGCCGATGAATCGAAGAACTTCGTCACACTCTCTCCTCATGCGATAATGACATCTATATTAATCCTCCTTTTTCGTAGAAAATTATGCAGAAATCGATCCCGCCGAACTTCAAGCTCTCATAGTTCGAGAGCTATGATGGGACCACCGATCCGATCGACCATTTGAAAGCTTTTCGGACAACGATGTTGTTCCATAGCGCGCCAGATGCTATCCTATGTCGGGCTTTCCCCTCTACCCTTAAAGGGGCCGTCAGAAACTGGTACTTGGCACTCAAGCCGAGTACCATCTTATCGTTTGATCAGATGAGTCAATAGTTCGCGGCCCACTACGTCAGTAGTCGGCGTTCATGTTGAGGTTCGAATTTCTTAATGGCCATCAGGTAGAAGGAGGGAAAACCCATTCGGACTTATGTCATTCGATTTAATACTGCCGCACTGGAGGTCCGGCACCTGGACTAGTCAGTCGCCATAGCCGCTCTCAAGGGCGGCCTTCAGAAGAATGACTTACTATTCTCCCTGAAAAAGAAGTATCCCAGGAATTTTGCCGACATGCTTGCTCGGGCCGAAAGTTATGCCCGGACAGAGGAGGCCTTCGAGGCTAAGGATGACGAAGCCAGCGGCAAGCGACGAATCGATGGGCCAGGCAGGTCCATCGAAGAAAGGAAGTGAACTGAAGCTCGACCGCATTCCCGGACTCCCCATGATCGCGGGCGAGCCCGAACTCCCCCTTAGGCTCGAAGGCAGAGAAGCCCCGATGGAAGGTAGCACTGAGGTTCCTCCCAGCATCGAAGTTCTCTTCGACGATGATAATTTCACAACTACGCCCCCCTTAACGCCCTGAAGACTCAAGTACTGATGGAGATCTGGGAGCGACTTCCAAGATCGGAGAGAATGCATTTTCATCCTAGCAAGTGCAATCCCAATAAGTTTTGTCTTTACCATCGCGACCACGATCATGACACTGAGGAGTGCATCCAACTCCAGGATGAGATTGAAGAGCTCATCAAGTGAGGCAGACTTAGCCAATTTCTATGAAGATGGCCTGAGGAGAAGGAAGATCGGCTGAGAGCGTTACCGTCAAGTAAAAAAAATCAGCAAGAAGATTGGCTGCCCCTTGGCATCATTAACACTATCTCGAGAGGACTTCAGCAAGGGGAGGCTACCGGACCCGAGGGACCAATGAAGAGGCGAAGGACCATGGAACCCGTGACCTTCACCGAGGTGGATGGCCAGGGGATCCAATTTCCGCATAATGATGCGGTTGTAATTTCTTTGAATGTTGCTGACTACGATGTATGCCGCATTTTGGTAGATAATGGAAGTTCGATCGATGTATTGTTTTACGATGCATTCTCAAAAATGTCCCTGCCTGACGACCGCTTGGAGCCTATGAATTCCCCACTGGTAGGGTTCGCTGGCAACGTCGTACCAGTCGAAGGTATAATAACATTGACCGTAGCGGCAGGATAATGCTCGAAGCTAGCCAAGGCATGGGTCGACTTTCTAGTCGTAAGAACCCCATCCGCCTATAATGCGATCCTTGGCCGACCTGGTCTAAATGCACTCCGAACGGTAGTGTCAACCTATTATTTGAAGATGAAGTTTTCGACGAGTCACGGGATCGAAGAAGTTAGAGGAGACCAGGCTCTGGCGAGATATTGCTATTCGATCGCCCTGCATAAGGAAGATTAGCCCGACCCTTATCTTATTGATGGATTGGACGTCCGTGACGACCTCACTGAGGAGTGTGGCAAGCCTGTGGAGGACCTCGTCTCTGTGCCCTTGAATGATGGAAACTCGAAACATGTGGTGCAGATCGGCTCCAACTTAGCAGCCGAGGTTCGGGAGCAGCTCATCATTTTCCTCAGAAGAAACGCGGACGTCTTCACCTAGATCCCAGTGGATATGCCGGGGATCGATGCTGAGGTCATGGAATGGCTAGTCGTCGATCCGAGGCATCGGTCGATAAGAGAAAAGATGCGCCACCATGCTCCGGAGAGGCAGAAAGCGATCGTCGAAGAAGTAGACTAGCTCCTCAAAGTCGGACTCATTCGGAAGGTTAACTATCCGATCTGGATCTCGAACATGGTTTTCGTCAAGAAAGCAAATAATAAATGGAGGATGTGCGTCGACTTCAAAAAGCTGAACAAGGTCTGTCCGAAGGACAGCTACTCCTATCCAGGATTGACCAGCTGGTGGATGTAACCTCGGGCCATGAGCTCCTCACCTTCATGGACGTCTTTTCTGGTTACAACCAGATACGCATGGTGCCCGAGGATGAAGAGAAGACCGCCTTCATTACTGACTGAGGTCTTTATTGCTACAGAATCATGCCTTTTGGACTCAAGAATGCAGGGACAACATACCAGCATTTGATTAATAAGATCTTCAAGGAGCAGATCGGCCGCAACATGGAGGTGTACATAGATGATATGCTCGTCAAAAGTCGAGCTTCAACAGACCACCTGGCCGACCTTGAAGAGACCTTCGGTGCACTCAGGAAGCATAAGATGAAGCTGAATCCGACCAAATGCACCTTTGGTGTGACCTCCAAAAAATTTCTCGAATTCATGGTGTCGAGACGCAGAATTGAGGCAAACTCCCAGAAAATCCAAGCCATTCGAAAAATAACCATTCCAAAGATGATCAAGAAAGTTCAGCGCCTGGTCGGAAAGATGGCATCCCTAAATTGCTTTGTCTCAAGGTCGGCCGAATGATGCATGCCCTTCTTCGAGGTTCTCAGACGACCGAAGAACTTCTGCTGGACGGTGGAGTGCCAACAGGCATTCAAGGAGCTCAAAAACTACCTTGGCACGCCCCCACTGCTGGCAAAGCTCGAATTCGGAGAAGAATTATTCCTATATTTAGCTGTCTCCCCAGTAGCCCTGGCGACAGCCCTGGTCAGGAAAGAAGCAAAGATGCAGCGACCAATCTACTACGTGAGCCGAGTCCTGAGAGATGCGGAGACCAGGTACTCTAGGTTAGAAAAACTAACTTACTATCTTCTAATTACTGTTAGAAGGCTCCGACCTTACTTTCAGGAGCACACCATAATGGTCCTCACGGACTAATCAATAAGAGCAGTCCTCCATCGAGCAGACGCTTTCGGAAGAATCGCAAAATGGGCAATTGAGCTCACAGAGTTCGACATCAACTACCGACCCAAGCCATCGATCAAGACCCAGATATTGGCGAATTTTATGCTAGAATGCACCATTCCAATTGAAGCCGAGCTTGAATCGAGCGGGACTGGCACCAGAGCGAGGTCGAACTTCGACGAAGCTGAGCTGTCGCAGTCGAACCTTCCCGAAGAGAGCGCCGACCTCCCTAAAGGTTCCTGGGCTCTGCACGTGGATGGTTCGTCCAACTCCACTGGAGCTGGTGCGGGGTTGGTCTTGGTCAGCCCCGAGGGAGTCATCGTCGAGTACGCGCTGTGTCTCGAATTCTCCACGATCAATAATGGGGCCGAATATGAAGTGCTGATCGCTGGATTAAAGATAGCAAGAAAATTAAAAGTAGATCGACTTCAAGTCTATAGTGATTCCCAGCTGATGGTCGGCTAAGTTGGCGGCGGCTATGAGGCACGGGAGGAAAGCATGGCGAGGTACCTCAAGAAAGTGAAGAATTTGATCCTGGCCTTCGATAGTTTTGGCATTCAGCACATCTCGAGGGTGAAAAATACAAAAGTCGATCTTCTCTTCAAGTTGGCCGCTTCAATCCCGGCCGAACTTCCCAAAGAAGTATTTTTGAAAATTTTAAAGTGCTTGACCACAGAGGAATCTCAGACCATCCTGCAGATAAAATTCGAGCCCAACTGGATCGACCCACTGATCGCCTACCTTGAAGAGGGGGTCCTTCGCCGTGATCGAAAAGAAGCTCGGAAGCTCAGGAATCAGGCCTCCTGCTACGTCTTATATGAAGGTAGGTTGTATAAGAGGTCGTACTCCCTTCCGTTGCTGAGATGTCTCCGACCTTCGGAAGCCGAACTCACGCTATGGGATGTGCACGAAGGACTCTGCGGAAGTCACGTGGGAGCCAGGTCTTTGTCGCAAAAACTACTCTGACAGAGGTACTACTGACCGACCTTATTTCGCGATTTTGTAGAATACATAAAGAGGTGCAATCGCTGTCAGAAGAATGCCAGCATATAGAGGCAGCCGGCATCCGAACTCACTCCGCTCAGCTCACCCTGGCCATTTGTGCAATAGGAAATGGATATATCCGGCCCCTTCCCAACGACGTCTGGGCAACGGAAGTTCCTCCTGATCGCGATCGACTACTTCACCAAGTGGGTCGAAGTCGAACCACTCACGAAGATTACCGAGGCCAAGGTGTAGAACTTTGTCTGAAAGTCACTAGTCTATCGATTTGGCCTACCCCGAACCCTCATAATCGATAATGGATGACAGTTCGTTGGGGCAAGGTTCGTCGAGTTCTGTGAAGGACTAAACATTTTCCACTGCTTCACATCGGTGGCTCACCCATAGGCCAATAGAGAAGCTGAGATAATCAATCGGATCCTGCTATAAGAAATCAAAGCGAGGCTCGATAGGACAAAAGGGGCCTAGGTGGACGAACTCTACCATATTTTTTGGGCATACCGAACTACTCAGAGGGTGCCGACTAGAGAAACACCCTTCGTCTTGGCCTTCGGTACTGAGGCAGTTATCCCGATCGAGCTCAAGCTCTCGTCTGTATGAGTTATTGGCTTCAACGAGCAGCACAACCCCTAGGACCTTAGAGTCAACCTCGATCTTCTAGAAGAAAAAAGGAAGGAAGCCCGCGTCCAGATGGCAGCCTACAAACGGAAGGTGACTCGGTACTACAACTCCAGGGTTAAAAATAAGACGTTCAGAGTGGAAGACTTAGTGCTCCGACGAGCCGCTGTCTCTCAGTCTCAGAGTCAAGGAAAGCTCATCCCAAACTGGGAAGGTCCGTATGAGGTGATGGAGGTCATCCGACCTAAAACTTATCATCTGAAGAAACTTGGAGGGATTGTACTTCTCCGACCTTGAAACTCAGAGAACCTAAGGATGTATTATCAGTAGACTTCCTTTAAAAACTCCTTCGCTCTGCATTATTAATTTTTGGTACAAGGATTACTTGATGGCATAAAAGAAATGAGCGAAAATGGCCCGTTAGGAATAGGAGGAGAACCTTGTCCTAACGCAAGCAGGTCAAAAATCTCTAAACCTCGGCTGTAGGAGATAAGATCTCCTTCAGGTCAACCTCGGCCATGGGAAATAAGACCTTCCCAAAGTCGAAGGCCTCGTTCACAAAGGATGAGATGGGAGGAGAGGCTCGGACGATGGTTCGCATGTGCCCCCATAGCCCGTTAGGAGAAGGAGGAGGACCTCATCCTAATGCGAGCAAAGTCGAAGGTCTCGTTCACCTTAGATGAGATGGAGGGAGAGGCTCGGACGATGGTCCGCATGTGCCCTCACAGTCCATTAGGAACAGAAGGAGAACCTCGTCCTAATGCGAGCAAAGTCGAAGGCCTCGTTCATAAAGGATGAGATGGAGGGAGAGGCTCGGATGACGGTTCGCATGTGCCCTCACAGTCGTTAGGAGCAGAAGGAGACCTCATCCTAATGCGAGCAAAGTCGAAGGCCTTGTTCACAAAGGACGAGATGGGAGGAGAGACTCGAACGATGGTCCGCATGTGCCCCACAGTCCGTTAGGAGAAGGAGGAGGACTCATCCTAACGCAAGCAAAGTCGAAGGCCTCGTTCACCTTAGACGAGATAGGGGAAGAGGCTCGGACGACGGTCCGCATGTGCCCCCACAATCTGATAGGAACAGAAGGAGAACCTCATTCTAACGCGAGCAAAGTCGAAGGCCTCGTTCACCTTAGATGAGATGGGGGAAGACGGACGACGGTCCGAATGTGCCCCCACGACCCGTTAGGAATAGGAGGAGAACCTCGTCCTAATGCGAGCGCCTGCATCAACCTCAGCCAAAAGAGATATGACCTCTTCCGAGCTTTAACTTCGACCTCGGCTAGAGATGGGATCTCTCCTGAGCGCCCATATTAACCTCAGCTGCTGGAGACAATATTGCCCCCGAGGAGCTCAACCTCCAACTTCGATCGCAGCGGACGAAGCATCCCTCAACCTCGATTAGAGATGGAATCTTTTTCGGACTTCAACTTCAATATCAACTTTAGCTGGAGATGAGATCTTCCTCGAGTTTCGACCTGGACCAATACAGAGCTCAGAAGAAGACTTCGACAGTTGCCTTTTCTGCACTCCCTTCCTTCGAGTTTCGAACTCAGGAGTGGGGGGGCTAGTGTTGGGGATAAATCCCGCTCCCATCGAAGTCTAGTTCGATGCTCGGCCTAATGCAACCAGTAGCCATGGAAGAACTTCAGCAGATAGATCTTAGTCAAACACTTACAGTCGATCAAATTACTTAGCAGTCGAGCTCCTTGGACATCCAGCAGCCGAGCTTTAGCCGAACCCCCAACGGTCGAGCTTCTTCAAACCTATTCAGCCGGCTGAACTACTTAGCGGTCTCCTTCGGACTCCCAGCGTCCGGACCGAACCCCTTCAGCCGGTCGAGCTACTTAGCGATCGAGCTCCTTCGAACTTTCAGCATCTAGACCGAACTCCTTCAGTCGATCGAGCTACTTAACGGTCGAGCTCCTTGAACTCTCAACAGCTGGACTCTAGCCGAACTCAACCGTCGAGCTTCAGTCAGACTCTCGCAAGAGCCGAACTATCTCCACGTCATTACAGCCAGGCGCCTGCGGGAGCCGAACTCTCTCCAAGCTTCCTCTCCGACTGAATTTCTTCAGGGGTTGGACTTCTCACTGATCGAGCTCCTATCGAACTCCCCAGCGGTCGAGCCTTAGCCGCGCACCTCCAGTCAGACGCCTATGAGAGTCGAACTCCTTCCGAACTTCCTCTTCAGGAGTCTGAACTTCTCCAAAATGGATACACGTCGAAGCTCTTCAACCCTTCATTCGGCCTCGAGCAGCGCTGCAGCCATCACCATCAGTCCACCGTAAGCGACAGCGATCCGCTATCAGGCGGCGATGGCTGTCACCATCAATCCGCTACAGACGGCACCTTTCCATGTGATTGACTCCATCGGACCTCGAGCGGCTCGCCAGCACATAGCTACAGCTGTCATCATCAAGCTCCGCTATAAAAAGGACCCTCTAGATATGCTAATCCTAATTTCTCTGATTTCTAAGCTCTCCTCTTCTTCTCCAAGCTCTGAAACTCATTTTCGAGCACTCCATTCCTATTGGCCAGAGCTGACTTGATCGTTGGAGGGTCCTATCAGAGCAATCCCCTCACCGGCTCCGCATGGGACTTTATTTTGTAGGTCCCCGATGGCGACCTCGTCGGCCTCCACTCTAGCGGATTTCGGCGATGATCAGATTCTGCGTCAATAAGTATACTATAATTTGTTTTAGCTCAGTGCTGCTTTCTTTCAGCAAAGTGACTCCACTGTAATTTTACTTTTATTTGATTCATACTTCTTTGAAAGCATAGCAGAAATAGAAGTTATATACATATTTGATAATGAGTGTTATAGCTATGTTTTCTGAATTTTTATTGATAGATTGATTATTCACTCATTGAGACTTTCCCAAGTCTCATTCCTCACTTTTTTCATTGCAGTTTGAGAGTTGCTTGACTTAAAAATATGTACCAGCAGTATTTTCCTTGAGAAGATGTAGATCATGTGTAGCAGAGAAGAGGCAATTGATAAGTTTGGGTTGTATTATATTTTATGGTTGTTTAAAACAGAAATGGCGATATGTATATGATTTAGTTTATTTTGGAACAATATGTATTAAAAGAATGGTTTTGTGGAGGAGATATACGTACGAAGGGTAGTTTATAAATGAATTATGGAGTTGTTGATTTGAAGTGAAAAGTTAATTTAGAATATTTATCTTAGTAAGCTAAACAAAATTAAACTGAAATGCATGTGTCACAGATTAAAGGATTGATTAGATTAATTATCTTGAATAGGTTATTAACTGATATATAGTTCAGTATCGTTACAATTTAAAATCTTCTTAATCTTTAGATAAAGATGGGATGTGGCATCGTCATCCAGATTTAGGGATGGGGTATTACAGTATGGGGTCGCATTGATCAGGAATCTTAATGAAATTAGGATTAAAACTTCTGATATTAGTCGAATAGAGGCCTGGATTGATTCTGATCGTCAGATGAGTATCAAATGGTCCAAAATTTTCTTTAAAATCATGTTTAATTTTCCAAATCAAGTTGGATGAATTTGTGGCCATTGGATCGAGGTTGATGGTTGATTCTGAACCATTAGATAGTGCACAGGAGGGCTTCAGATGTTTAAATCAAACAAGAAACCGCCTCAGCCATCAAGTCTTGACCGCTTCCTCCCTCAGTCGGGATCACACCTAAATCCTAACTATCCATCTTGTAGATTAATCGTGCACCGAACGTTGCATAGACCCCACCAAATCAAGACATGCCATGCCATACAAAATTACTATATTACCCTGTATGCAATGTTTTTTAGGCGTGCACCCATTAAGGATCCACCATGGTCTAGTTACTGTTTCGATCCATGCTGGACCAGAATGGGTCATCCCGGCATGGGTTGGTTCACGATCGGGCTGGTTCTAATCAGCCAATTTTTTTTTTTGAATGTTGATTCCAAAGCTAATTAAAATTTATTTTTTTAAAAATTTTTATTTAAATCAGAAAATTAAGCTCTTCTATTTTTTTTAAAAAAAAATTAATAAAATATTAATTTTTTAAAATTAAAATAATTTATTTATAATTTATTATTTTTATTAATATATTTATAATATTTATAAAAAAATTTGGATCAGCATTCACAGAGGGCAAAGTGAAAAATTCTCCTCAAACCAATCCCCAGCCAAGGATGGGACCGTAGCATCAGCACGCTGGTTGGCTAATAGCTCTCAGTTTTGTAGTTCCTTTCCATGGAAACCGAGCTAGGTCAGAAACTGCGGTAGATCCTGCGGTTTTTCGAGTTCCGTAGTAACGGCGCTTCACTTTTCTTGGTATGCGTGGCCGCGGAAAAGATTCGAAGGCATTCAAGCTTGTAGGGGACATGAAACATCGAAAGGAACGCCGATACACCGCCTCTGTCCCATTCACCATGTGGCCTTCACGTTGAGAACCATCACGAGCCGGGGATGATAAGCGACTCGGATCCGCTACCGTCAAAAAAAAAAAAAAACAAAGCACAACCGTGGATGAGCGCCACCTGGGAGATATCTAATCAAACGGCTCCTGCAGATGGCAATAACCCGAGGAGGTTTAGTTGGCAAGCATGGCGGAGGGTCGGAGATGGAAGGTTCTCCATTCTTTCTGGTGTAAAGAGGGGAAAAGAAACCGAGGTGACGGTTTCCGTTCTCGTCGTGCCTTCTATTGGGAAGAGAGCAGGAGAAAATTTCTGTTCTCAATTTCTCCGTTTCTATCTACGATCATTGCTGTCAGATTTTCTTAGTGCGATTCATGGTTACTGATCTTTTGACGTCGATTCTAGTTTCAAGAGCTATGCAATTTACCCAGTAGATCTGAGGATTCGGTTCATTTCTTTCTGAGTGATCTTTTATGATTACCGATTATTGGTATGGAATTTTAGCTTTTCTCGCCGCTGAAAACGGATCTTGCCCACCTTTCACAAAAGGTGGATCTGTTTCTCTGAAAAAAATTTGTTATCATTAATCCTACTTGTTTGTTAGTTGTTCAGATATTGCTCCCTTGCATTCCAGCCAGAAATTAATTTTTGACATGGTGTTAGATGAGAGATGGTGACAACTAATACTGTGGAGATAGGTCCTCTCGTCGCCTAGCCGACTGTCCTTCTTCTTTGCCTCCAAACGGACTAAGATCATGATAGTTGGTCCTTTTTTAATATGTCATTGAGATCTAGTCTAACTCGAATTAATGAGTTCTAATCGACGATAGTTGGTCCTTTCCTAATATATCATTGAGATCTAGCCCGACTCGAGTTGATGAGTTCTAATCGACGTTCAACCAATTGAATTTGAAAAGACTTCACCTACTAATTCTAATGGATTCTCGCCGATTGAGTACTGCAAGTCTAACCAAGTTAGCATTTAGCCGACTTATTTTGACTTCCTAGAGATACTTGTTGTCTGGCCAATTGCTTCATATGATGTTCGGTATCTAATCGATTACGTACTCGAAATCTTGCTGACTACTAGAATCAATAATGGTTATCCGACAAGGATATTAACTATCCATAAATGTGGTGTATAATAGTCGCCCACATGCGGCCCATTATTCAGTCTTTAATGACAATCAATGAGGTAACCATCTACTAAATGTCATAACTCTCACATTCCGAATATTTAGGAATGGGAGCTACACAGCAACAGCTTTCTTTATCTTATATATACCGGTAAGCTTAGGAAGACCTAGTATACTTTTCATATTATAAGCTCTTGCCCTTGTCTTTGGCTTTCTTGAGCTATTTTCTTCCTTTGACTGACTTAATCATCGGAGGATCCTCCACCGGATAACTTTCGGTAAGAGGACTTTCTTTTGTAGGTTCTCTGCCATCCACCGCTTAGATGCAATACTTGGTTTCTAGCCGACTATCCCATCGAAGGAAGGCCGCAATAGATTGATATGCCAGGTAGGGGGACATTGTAGAAATTTTCTTCCAAATAATCACGATGACCAAGATGAGAGACCAGAATGCCTCTACTAGCATCATACGGCATTCATCATGACGTGTGGCACCGATGATCCCTAAAAACCCAATATTTTACGATTGACAGTGATGATAGAGCAATAGCAACTTACTACAATAATGTAGTAAATAAAAGCTCTGACGTAAGCTACTTACAGCCTCCAGCAGCAGTAGCGACGGCCAAAAGAGATGGCGTTGCATGATATGCCCTTCCAGCATAGTCACCAATCCCGTTCTCCATCCCGCCACTCAACTCGATACTCTTGTTGAACGAATCATCAACTTGTTCAACTATCACCATTGTTCGATTTTTGACACATTCCACGTGCCTTTTTCGATGGTCGCCGGTCCCCTTCCCCTCGATGTGTCTCACAAAAAGGAAAGAGGTCATGATCACCTCAAGTTCATCTGAAGAAAGTTCTACTCCAGGATTCTCCAAGCATCTCGATAAATCTTAACAATGCTTGGATGAATATGACCACAAGTTAAAGGAGCTTGATTGCTCTTGGATTAGCTCCAACTAAATAGTTGGGATCCTACCGTTGAGTATGGTGTTAGCACCCTCCATCCTTCTCTCATTAGATTCTGGATGAACTGTTTCCTAGTCGATTCAAGATGCCACAGATGGAGCTATATGATGGTTCCACCGACCCACTTGACCATCTTACAAGCTGTAAGACCTCGATGCTCATCCAAGGAGCATCCGACGTCCTTCTTTATATTGCTTTTTTGGCTATCCTCCAGAAAACTATCTGAACATGGTATTTCAGACTTCGATCGAAGAGTATTCATTCATTTGAGTAGTTCGAACAACTTTTCATGGCATATTTCTACACTAATCGAAGAATACTATGAACTTTTAACAATCTCTTCTCCGTCAGGCAGCAAGATAGAGAATCATTATGAGATTTTATGGCATATTTTAATGCTACCACCCTTGAGGTCTAGGATCTCAATGAGTCGACGGCCATAGCAGCCATGAAGAGGAGATTGCAAAGTTCCAGGTTTATCTATTCCTTGGATAAAATAGTTCTCTAAAGGTACGCCGAACTCCTTGGCTACATGCACAAGTATATTTGTGCCGAGTAAGTTGCCACTGACTAGTACCAATCCGAAGGCAAAAGTCAAAAGAATAAGACTAAGAAGGAAGGAACCTCTACGAGGCCTAGCAGAACCCATGTCGAGAAAGAGGCTTCATCTTCCTGACCAAGTCCGAAGCCCAAGAACTTCAAAAATAAGTACAACTCTTACACTCCTATGACTGCTCCTCGTGCATAGATTCTTATAGAGATAGAGGGAGATGGCTATCTTCGATGGCCCTAGCCGATGAAGTCACGGCCGTCATCTTGGGACAGGAAGTGCTACTATCGATTTTATCGTGATTACGGTCATAATACTGAAGAGTGTATCCAGCTCATGAACAAGATTGAGACCTAGATAAGAAGAAAATATCTTGGCAAATACCTACGAGAATGGCCTATGCAACTACCTACTGATCCACTATAGCTGTCTCCTCAAGCAGAAACTTACGCTCAACCTTAGGTGGGTGTGATCAATCTGATCTCGATAGAATCGAGACTTCGAGGGGCAGACGACTTGAGAAGCTCCTCCAAATGTTTGTAGGCAAACAACAACATTATTTTTATCAAGAAAGATTCATAAAAAATTCAAACTCCTCATAATGATGCTGTTATTGTATCTATAACAATAGCTAACCATGATATAAAGTGATGTCTTATCGATAACGAAAGCTCTGTCAACATAATTTTCTATGATACTTTCTACTGACCAACTAAAATCTATCAATAGTTTCTTAATTGAATTCACCAATGATTCAGTCAAAGTAGAAAGAGAGATAGAACTCCCAATTACTACTGAACAATATCCTCAGCAATCAACTATGCAACTTAACTTTCTCATAGTCCGAGTTCCATATGCCTATAATGTCATCTTGGGCTAATTTGGACTAAATGTGCTTCGAGCAATTATTTCAATATATGATCTACTTGTACGCTTCCTGACAAGAAATTGGACTGAAGAAATAAGAAGATACTATAAGAAAATAGAATATTAGCGATGGACATTAGCGACGATATTTTTACCATCGCTAATAACTGGTATTAGTGAATAAATTAGCAATGACAATTTTTCTATCGCTAATAATCATTTTTACCAAAGACTAGCGATGAAAGTTTAATTGTCGCTAATAGTTATTTATGATGAAAGTGGCGATGACTATATCGTTGCTATAGTTATTAATGACAATATTAAAGATGATAATTAGCTATCGTTAATACTAAATAATTTTATTTTTTTAATTAAATTTTATTATTATTAGTAACGATGGATAATTATTAGATATGGCTATTTATTATTGCTAATAAGAAATAATTTTATTTTTTTAAAAATTTGGTTATAAGATTACTAGTGATGGAATTATGTTATTAGTAACGAAGAAAACCATTACTAATATTAATAACTAACATATATATTTTTTAAAAATTTTTAAATATTTTTTTTTCAAAATTATTAGCAATGGCAAATTGAGCCATTGCTAATTGCCATCGATAATTAATTAATTAATTTATAATTATAATTAATTTTTTTAAAAAAATATAAATTTATTAGCAATGATTTTTTCATCGCTAGTAGTCAGTAATGCATCACTATTATGGTATTAGCGATAGCAAAACCATCATCACTAATTTTAATTTTTTTTATTTTTTTGAATATGATATAATTTTAAAATTTAAAATTCATCTTGATCATTCATTATCTAAATAATTATTATTAGAGTATCATCATAAAAAAAATATTTCAATTCAATATCCCTAGCTATATCGATCAATAAAATTTAATTTTGATAGTTACAAACAATCTCATGATCATCTGATAGATAAAGACTATCGATGAATCCAAAAATTAGCAATGATGATCTTGATGATATTTATAATATAGTATAAAAATTTTACTTCATTCAGATATTATTATTATGGTCTATTTGGCATGAGATGATTTGGTTCGTTATATAAAAAAGAATGATTAAAACACCAAACAACGTCTGATTATAAGATAATTTTTTAGATAAATGATCTTTGCTACTACTTTGATCATTTATAAGATGATGATCATAAAATTCAAACCATATATATATAAATGATCCAAAACTATATATCTGTTGATACTCATTCTTAAAGTCCTTAAGTAATTATACTTGAACTTTTATAAGATCTACTTAATATGGATGGTTCATACATATAGAGTTTGAATTTTATGATCACCATTATACAAAGGATTAAAATAGTTGCAAAGATCATTTATGTAAAAAATCATATTAATCGGATGTTATTTGATCTTTTGATCACTCATTTTTATTTAGTGGTTCAAATCATTCTATGCTAAATTGACCATGATAATGATATCTGATTAAAGTAAAATTTTGATAGTATATTATAAATATCACCAAGATTATTATTGTAAGTTTTTGGATCCATCGATAGTTTTTATCTATAAGATCATTATACGATTATTCATGGCCATCGAAATTAAATTTTATTAATCCATATAGCTTGGGCTATCGGATTGAGGTATTTTTTGTGATGATACTCTAGTGATAATTATTTAGATAATGAACGATGAAGATGAACTTTAAATTTTAAAATTATATCATATTTAAAAAATAAAAAAAGTTAAAATTAACGATGACATTGTTGTCGTCGCTAATAGTCATATTATCAATAGAATAAAATTATTAGCAATGATATTTTTCTATCGATAATAAGTAAGTTTATTTTTTAATATATATTTATAATTATAATCGATGGAAATAAATTATTAGCGACCGTATACTACCATCACTAATAATTATATTTTAAAATATAATTATTAGCAATGGAAAAATTACTATCGATGGTATTTTCCCATTGCTAATAAATTTATATTATTAGTGATGAAAAAAAATTATTAACGATGATAATTTATCATTGCTAATAAGCTTCCTATCCTTATTTTTTTTTCATTCCACCGTGCACCCTCATTTTTTTCACCCCACGGCCGCCTTATTTTTTAACCTCTCTCCATATTTTTATCCCCAACTGCCATCCTCTGCTCCCTCACCCTCCGGTTCCCCCACCACCCCCATCTCTCCCCTACCTTCGGTCCCCATTTTTCTCCACCGCGTTATTGGATCCGATGTCATCGAGTGCTCGACTGCCTCTCTGAGCTCTTGGCCACTTGCTCCCGATAGCACCCGACCCGCCTCTTCGAGCCCTTGCCCATCTCTTGTCTCTCTGAGCCTCCAACTGTGAGTTCTCAGCCTCCTGCTGCCTCCATGAAAGACTGGTCCACCTCTCCGAGGCTGGCTCCTTGAGCCCCACCACCTCCCACCTCCCTCTGAACCACCATCTCCTAGCCCATTTCTTCGCAGCCTCCTCTTCGAGCCCCTGGCCTTCTTCCCCCAGCACTGGGCCAACCTCCTACCGACCGCCTCCTCGAGCTCCCGATCGTGAGCCCCAGCCGCCTCCTACCTCCCCTCGGCCTGCCTCCCCTAGCCCACCTACCTGAGCCACTGACCTCCTCCTTCCGGCTACACCCAACCGACCTCCCTCCGACCACCTTCCTAAGCTTCCGATTGTGAGCCTTCAATCACCTCCCACCTCTCCGACCACCTCCCACCTTCTCTCGGTCTGCCTCCCCCTGGCTTGTCTATCAACGACCACATCCTCGAGCCCCCAGCCTCCTCCTCCTAGCTCCCTTAGGTTGCCTCCTCGAGCTCTCGACCATAAGGCCCTGGTCACCTCCCACCTCCTCGGTCGCCTCTCGCCTCTCCCTGGCCAGCCTCTCTATGGCCGCCTCCCCTCGGCTGCACTCAGCCTCTCCCCCTGGCCACCTCTCCGAGATCCTGGTCGCGAGCCCTCAGCTCTCTCCCACCTCCTCGACCACCACCAATCTCCCCTCGACCTATCTCCGCGCCCTCATTTCCATCATCGTGTCCTCGAGCTATTGCCTCGACCCCGCAGCCCTTACCCCACCGCCCCCAGCATGCAGCCCGGATCCTATGGCCTCTGCCCTGTCGGCCCAACCCCAAGCTCCCATCCACATGTATATTAGCTCCACAGCCATGTCCTCGAGCCATAGTCCCTATTCACCAGCTCGTGACTCAATTCTATACAATAGCCTAATACGTTTGTATTTTAATTACATATTAATATACGCTTACTTCTATCTTGTAGGAGTAATATCAATTCGAGACTCTTTCGGACGAGGAGATTGGCCATCAGACCTTTGAGGAGGTAACCATACGGAGGCTCGAGATGGCCTCTATAGTCTCAGGCAGTCCACTATCCCGCACTCTGGTTCCTAGTCACCATTAGACTAGAGTCCCTTCATAGGTCATTGGATACAGACGGACATATGGCAGGTCCTCTATGATTAGTGGAGCAGTGAAGAGTACTTTAGTAGATGGCAGAGGGCTCGGCTAAATTGGACCATCTAGTAGGATCCGATTAGGCACACGAGCGACTCAGTCGACACACATGTTGTGGCCGATAGACAGATAAAAAATCAATACCAAAACTCTTCATTAAAACTATAAAAACTTATATATATATATATATATATATTTATATTTAATTAATTTAATTTTATTATTTACTTATTGTAGATACGATAGTTGGATCGTCCATAAAACTAGTTATAGTTATGGCAGGCTATACACTAGTCTAGGAGGACTGGTGACTATTTAGATTTTATGTTGTGATAGATCATGATAAGAACTTCAAACATTATTTGCTAATTAAGTTGTTATAGGATCTGATTTTTATATTAGAACTAATATATTTCAGAACTGTGCAAATGCATTATGCGACGTACGTTGCTAAAAGATATGGGGATAATTCATCTTCTTAGCCTTCTTTTGATCTTGAGGGATGGCTCAATGCCACCAGGGTGGTGAGTAGGAGTCAAGTCATAGAATTCGGCCACAACTTCAACTCTCCATCATCTCGATATCCTTCTGTGTTCTTATACACCTCGACGTCCTAAATTTGGAGTGATGCATATATGGAGGAGGTCATGCAGGAGCTTTTGAGCTAGCAACCTCAGAGTCTCTTGGATGCTATCCACGATATGATCATGGAGCTTCTTCGAGACCTGTAGCTGTATGACTAGCTGGGCTTGTCATTCCTGCCATTATATTAGATAATTATATTTCTAAATTTTTTTATTTATTTTAAGTTTTTATTTTTAAAAGCTTTATATATTTAGATTTAAGTCTGGAAAGAAGATCTAGGGGCCAAAAATTTAATCAAATCATCTAATTGATGGGCCGAGGGTGTCTATAACTCCATTTCATCGAATGAAATATGTAGGAATAATCTATCCAAAAATCAAAGAAGTGCATCAAAAGATATACCTCCATATCAAAACTTATTAATATTATTTTATTTTTTTTATTACAGAATATTGAAATATCCGGCTTTCATCCACTAGCTGCTGGAGAGGAGCAGGAGGAGGCATTACAAAAAATTTGATCTTTTGCGATGAAATTTTTTTGTTGCTAAAGATCACTTTTTCGTCGCAAAAATTATTAGCAATGAAAATTTTCATCGCTAAATAATTATCAAGAAAGCCTCATGGCAAAAGATTTTAGCAATGAAAAAAAATTATTTCATCACCAAAACTATTTAACCATGATGGAATGAAAATTTAGCATTAGCAATGAAATAAATAATTTCATCATAAAAACATTGCGATGAAAAAAGATTCATCGCTAAAAAATATTTTTCACGATGAAAAATATTTCATCGCTATTTTTTTGCGACAAAAATTTTTTGTTGCTAACAGAAAAAATTTCATCACTATTTTTAGCGATGAAATATAATTTCATCGCAAAAACTATTCCTTATAATGAAATATAATTTCATTGCAAAAACTATTTCTTGCGATGAAATTTTTTTGTCACTAAAATCAGTCTTTAGTAACGAAATTATATTTCGTTGCTAAAAGTAGCGACAAAACCAAAATATTGGCACTAATTTTGTCAAAATCCTCTATTCAAATATAGAAAATATTTCAAATAATCTATTCAAATCTAAATAATATTTCAAAATATACCACATATCAAATATGTTTAATACACTACCATATCAAACAAAATATAACATATATACAAATAATATCGATCAGATCCATACATAACTAAGTTTCATATATATTATTAATAGATACAAAAGTACGAGTTCATGAGTTCATACACCATTTAAGATATAAAAACCTACAAAGTATGTATCATCAAAGTCATTGGCCTCATTCTCTCCTCCAAGTGTTGATCCCTGACCCGATGTGTAAGTCAATGGCAGTGTAGTGGCGACATCATGCAGCTGTAGACTACTAACTTAGAGACATCAATACCGAGCCATCTTGCCATTGCAACCACTATCCTCTTAAGTGTTTGGCTGTGATTTATCCAGTAATTAATTTGATCCTCCATCGAGCTCATTGATCTCCTGACTACCTCTGGCATCACGACATCATTAGACCATCCGGATTGGTCAGATGATGAACTGTAATGTGATTTCTTCAAAGAATGTATACATGCCTAGACCCTTGCTGCCACCTGAGGACTGCATCCAAAATCGCATTGTCAATCATGGGACAAACGGGCTATAATCCAGCATCGCTATTAGATCTAATCTCCCTCATCGCTGCTCTTTTAGCTGCAACACTTTTTTCTTCATAATAAACCAAATAATACAATCAGTTTGTTTCGAAGGCTTCAAAAGAATTCAAAATATGGTACGATACTTACATGATACTACCTTGCCTCCTCAGTCATAAATTGGCCACTTTTGTTCTGATAGAATTTTTCATAGACATCGACCTCAAATAGTCCTTATTCAAACAAAAGAAAAGAAGAAAAATGATATCAAAATAATTTATATATTTAATAAGAACATCCTATAGCATTTAATTGCAAATGTAATTACATACCATCCTTTCCATTCCTTGTGCAAAAGACGCACTTCCTTGCATGTGAATGGAATTAATCTTACTCCTATTCACCTTGCTCGCCTCCAATTGTTGCTAAAAAATATGCATAGTTATAGCCAAAGAAAAAGAATAACTGTTGGGGATAAACCCCGCTCCTATCGAAGTCTAGTTCGATGCTCAGCCTAATGCAACCAGTAGCCACGGAAGAGCTTCAGCGGATGGATCTTAGCCAAACGCTTAGGGTCGGTCAAACTGCTCAGCGGTCGGGTCTTAGCTAAATTCTCCAGTGGTCGAGCTTCTTTGGACTTCCAGCGGTCGAACTCCTCAGCGGTCGTCCCTTGACCGAACTCCTTAAGCGACCGTCCCTTCAGCCGACCGAGCTTCTTCGGACTTCCAACGACCGAACTCCTCGACAATCATCCCTCGATCGAACTTCTCAAGCGGCCATCCCTTCAGCCGGTCGAGCTCCTTCGGACTCCCAGCAGTCGAACTCCTCAGCGGTCGTCCCTCGATCGAACTCCTCAAGCAACCGTCCCTTCAGTTGGTCGAGCTTTTTCGAACTCCCAGCAGCCGAACTCCTCGACAGTCATCCCTCGATCGAACTCCTCAAGCGGCCATCCCTTCAGCTGGCCGAGCTTCTTCGAACTTCCAGCGGTCGTCCCTCGGTCGAACTCCTTAAGCGACCGTTCCTTCAGCCAATCGAGCTCCTTCGGACTCCCAGCGATCGAACTCCTCGGTAGTCGTCCCTCGGTCGAACTTCTCAAGTGGTCATTCCTTCAGTCGGTCAAGCTCCTTCGAACTTCCAGCGGTCGAACTTCTCAACAGTCGTCCCTCGATCGAGCTCCTCAAGCGACCGTCCCTTCAACCGACCGAGCTTTTTCGAACTCATAGCGGCCGAACTCCTCGGTAGTCGTCCCTTGGCCGAACTTCTCAAATGACTATCCCTTTAGTCGGTCGAGCTTCTTTAGACTTCCAGCATCCGGACTGAACCTCCAGCGGTCGAGCTCCTTCGAACCCGTTCAGCCGATCAAACTGCTTAGCAGTCGGGCTCCTTGGATTCACAGGAGTCGAACTTCTTTCGAGCCTCCCTTCGGTCGAACTCCTCTTAGAGTCTGAGCTTCTTTGAAATTGGTATATACTCGAATCTACCAGCGAACGCCTGCTTCCTCGAGCTATGGTTGTCGAACCTCGATGGTATGACCGTCATTACCAGTCTGGCGATGCCACTCTCTCCGTAACTAGTTCCATGTGGCCCACAATCGGACGATATGGCCATCACCACTGGTGACACCACTATCTTCGTAACCAGCTCCATGCGGCCCATGACCTATCGGTATGACTGTCACTATCCGCCTGATGATGCCTTCCTTTCCGTACCGAACTCCATGCGGTCTCAATGACTCTCTATCAGACGGTATGACCGTCACCATCAATTAAGCTCCGCCTATAAAGGATCCTCTAAATATGCTAACTCTAACCTCTGATATCTAAGCTCTTCTCTCCTTCTTTAAGCTCAGCGGAACTCATTCTCGAGCACTCCATTCCTGTTGACCAGAGCTGACTTGATCATCAGAGGGTCCTGCCGGAGCCACCCCCCACCAGCTCCGGACGGCACTTTATTTTGCAGGTCTCGACGGCAACCTCGTCCACCACCGCTTCAACCGATTTCGACGACGATCAGATTCTGCATCAACAATAACAATATCAAAATAACCTGAAACACTAAACATACCTTAAATGCCTTGCTCTCAAAATGCTCGCACCATCACCGTCAATCATCACTAGACTCGGCCCGATTTCTGTAAGACTGAGTCACAGGGTCAATCCCCCTCGCTCGTAGATCATTGCAATATGTATGAAGCCTACGTCATGAATCCCTATACCTATTTGCAGCCATTTTGTGGATACATGCCGTCACTTCTTCGTCGGTGCAATCCTTGAACATAATGATTATTCTGCTGTCCGATCTTCTACCATAATTATAGAAGATCAACTCAAGCAACTCATAGCAATAATTGCTGCACGATGTACGATGCGATAGAGCCATTATATGTTCTATAAAATGATAGCCCATTTTCCAAGTTGGTAGAATGGTTGTGCACTGTCTTCAGTATAACATTAAATGAAGACTTTTTGAAGAAAATAACTCGAATCCATATGACGATTAACTTTCTTCATTCAATTAAAGCTATAGAAATTGGACTCGGAAGTTTGGGAGCAAGTGTTGGTGTAGATCCTCGTCGCTTAGCCGACTATCCTTCTTTCTTGCCTCCAGACTGACCAAGATTACGATGGTTGGTCATTTTCCATCTAGTCGAATATATCATTGAGATCCAGCCTGACTCGAGTTGATGAGTTCTAATCAACGCTCAATCGATTGAATTTGGAAAGACTTCACTGACTAATTTAGGCGGATTCTTGTCGATTGAGTATTGCAAGTCTAACCAAGTCGGTGTTTAGCCAACTTGTTTCGACTTCCTAGAGATATTCGGTGTCTACTAGATTGCTTTCCATGATATTTGGTATTTGACCAACCATGTACCTGAAACCTTATCAATTATCAAAATCGATGATAGTTATTCGACAAGGATATTAACTACCCATAAACATTGTGTGTAATAATCGCCCACACATGGCTCATTATTCAGCTATTAACGATAGTCAATGAGATAACCATCTACTAAATATCATATCTCCCACATCTCGAATATTTAGGGATATAGGCTGCACAATAATGGCTTTCTCTATCCTATAAATATCGGTAAGTTAGGAGGGACCTGGTAAGCTCTTTGGCTTTCTTGAGCTATTTTTTTTTTCGACTAATTTAATCATCGAAGGATCCCCACTGGATAACTTCCGACAATAGAACTTTCTTTTATAGGTTCCTGCTATCCATGGCTCAAGTGTAGTACTCGATTTTTAGCCGACTATCCCATCAGAGGAAAGCTACAACAGATATGTAAACCAATTTTGCTTTCGAGCTACGAGGGGAAGAGAGTGGCAGATTGAGAGCATATTTTAATTTTCTTTCAAAGAAAATGAACAGCTAGGAGATTCAAAATACAACAGATCGTAAGTCATATATTTCTTACGGTTAACCATAATAATTCTTTATATCATGAATAAAAAAGTCCTAAGGATCCATTTAGTTGGAGTATGCCAAATTATAAGATAATTTGATAATTTTTAAAAATTATTTAAAAAATAATTATGAAAAAAATAATTTTTATTACATTTGATTAGTAAAAAAATTATTTAAAAAAATAATACTAGAAAAAAAATATTATGTTTAGTTAAAAATAATTTTATATAAAAATATAGTAAAATTTATAATATATCTTTCAATATAAAATATTTTTAATATTAGAATAGTATTATTATTTTTAATTAGTTTTTATATAATGAGTACAATCACATATCTTTTTGCATAATATCATATCCATCTTAATTTTTTTTATAAAAACTCTTTATTGAATGAATTTAAAAAGATATTAAAATAAATTAATTATATATTTAATTTTATTAGAGATATTTTTCTCAAGTATAGATTATCACCATTCAAGAATTTATCAAATATCAATCCTTCATGGTATTTGTTATACCTTCTCTTTCCAAAAAATAAAAATGTGGCTCACTAATTTTTTTTGTATTTTTTTATTTTTTATATCAAACATGATAATTTAACATGAAATTTATTTTTTTATGCCAGATTATTTTCAACCAAACATATCCTAATTCAAATAAAGTCATCAAAGCTGGAATTTTTAACTTTTATTCAAGCATCAATCATTCTGCCTTGCATCCGGACTGCAATGTAGGTTACGCTTTCAAAGATTTACATTGCTCGATGCCACTAAATCTCTGACAGACTTGTCAGCCCGGTCAAGCTCCACAAGCATCTCTTCTATTTTTTTATCAGCTTCCATTAACATTTCACAGAGATATTCTCCACACTCCTTTGCATGTCCCATCTCTTCCTTCAGCTTCATCCATTCTTGTTTCACCAAAACAAGGTTCTTTTCCATTGCACGCCTCTCTTTCACATGGTTCCCTTCAATGTTTGTGTGCGTTGAGGATTTCCTGACACATTTTAATGAACTATCCTGTGCTCTAGTAATGTCAGATATTTGATTTTCACTACAATATGATGCTTTATGATCAGATAGAACATATTCTGGTGAATAAAACATGTTACCATGACTCATATTCTGCATGTTGGCTCCTGTGAGAATTGAGCTGCAAGTTCAGTACTTTTTGAGAGCTAAGATGGCAGAAATTTTTCTGAAAAAAATGCTGTTGAAACGATAACGTTTGAATTGGAAGTGGAAGACTAACGACTAAGCCGAATGCATGCTCCAATTGTTAATCTGCATCCAAAAGAAACACCAAACCACGTTAACTTTATTGGTTATTCTATGTAGTAACAAAGCTAAAGACGGTCTCTCTTTTTTTTTTTAATCTATAAGAGAGAAGGGGAAGTCTTCTTGACTCAACTTTTCGTTTGGATTGAGAGAACTGGAGAGAAGATAAGAGAAAGAGGAGAGAAAATATAAGAATCCCTTGTTTGGTTAGGATAGGAGCAGACAAAACTCTTGCTTGTTTTAGAAGTTTAGCGAGCAGAGGAGAGGAGTTAGAATCTCTTGTTTGGACAGATAAATAGGGAAAGAAGAAATGTTTAGATTTTTCTGATTGAAAGAATTAGAAATGTTTAGATGGAGAGAGTATCTTCCAGCCATCCTCATTTGGGCGACATTCGAGCTGTTGTTCATTCCTTTTGGGAGTTTGGAGCCTTCTACATTATATACGTAGGAAACCAGCCTTTGGATTACCTTGCTAACTTGGCTCCTAGATTGACACCTGCATCCAGTCATTTTGGAATTTTTATCTCTCAGCTCAAGTACCTAGCTTGTTAATGCGAATATTTTTGGTTTTTTGGCCTTAAAATTGCAGTCGTGGTTTACACTCTCTTACTACAAAAAAACAAAAACAAAAATAAAAAGGATGAAAACGAAAAGAATAGAAGAGATTGAAAGGAGAGGTTTCTCTGGTAGCCTATTGTTTTACTCTCGAAAAGTAGATGGTTTGGAGGTTCTTTTCTCTCGTGTCTAAAATTCTCTTCTACTTTATCCTCTCTTCTCGGACAGGAAGTTCTCTTTTCTTCTCTCTTTCCCTTTCTTTACTCTTCTCTTCTCTGCTACATGAGGCGTAGGAGAATGAGAACAAGCGTCAGAGGAGACCAGAGCTATGCATCATCTTCTATATATTTTAAATCAAACAAGAGCCCGATGGTAGTATCCACCTTTGTTTAGAAAGTAATATTTTTAAACCAAAACTAATTTAAGAAATGTATTTTATCAAACCAATGTCACCAATAATTGCCAAATGCTATTCAAGCATAGGGTTGGAGGAGAGGTGATTAATTACATGGTAGGACAGCGTCCAATGACCATTCGGCAGTGCATGACCATTTGAGAAGAGGATGCAAAAATTTATGTTACTTGCCTCCGAGTCGCTCAAAGCCAGCACCTCCGTTAGGGACTCCAAATGTTTAAGTGACTCCAGATTTTAATTACAAAAATTGAATTCTCAAGATCTTTCAGTAATACTTTGTAATACATGTGCCATTAACCTCTATTTTCTTTGTTTGAGTCTTATGATTACAATGGCACGATCTACATAGATCAATCCTATGTATTTTTTTTTTATTCTGCAATAATAAATTGATAGGTGGCTACTTTTTCAGCCTCCAAATTTATCAAAAAAAGATTTTTCTTTAGAAAGCAATATTTCTAAACGGAAACTAATTATTTGAGAAATGCATTTTATCAAACCAACGTCACCAATAATTGCCAAATGCTATTCAAGCATTGGGTTGGAGGAGAGGTAATTAATTACATGGTAGGACAGCGTCCAATGACCATTCGGCAGTGCGTTACCATTTGAGATGAGGATGCAAAAGTTCATGTTACTTGCCTGAGAGTCGCTCAAAGCCAGCACCTCCGTTTGGGACTCCAGATGTGTGAGTCACTGCTCCGGGGATGGAAGAAGCTGGGAGAAGAGACTTGATAGAGGAGCGTGGAGGACACACGCCCCTAGTTTCATTATTTATAAGCGTCATGATGATATTATCACAAAAAAGAAGGGGAAAACAAAAGGAAAAGAAAAGAAATTTAGTTCTCTTTGGCTAAAAAAATTAGAAATTTGTTTCTTATTTAACAACAAAGAAAAAAAATTGGGGTTAGGTATGGTTTTTCGGAAGTCGAGGTCAGGACATTTTTTTAAAGTGTATGGAGCGGTTGAGTTCAGAACTCGGGAGCAGTTTGGAAAAAGTTGGTCTCCTTGCCTAGATCCAACAAAAGGGGCCTCTCTGAGCTGGATTTAGCGGATAAACAAAGGCAAGGCGTGTGGTCAGCACGCGAATAATGGTAATGGTAAAAGAAAATAGGGAAATGGAAGCGTGTCGCTAACGGCCAGACCGCCCGCAATATTTTACCGTGCCTCTTGGCATCATATATATGGAGATGAATTTGCCATGTGAGTTTTATTTTTGATAGATGACCATGTGAGTTGCTTCTAGTGTGGATTGTGTTTGAATGGCTTTGGTGATCAGCGTAGATGCTGTCCTTGCTTGTTAGGTTTTCTTTTGGCAAACCTTGTTGTTACTTCGCTAGTATTAAACAAGTGCTAGAATAGGACAATGGTTACCCTTGGCCGAGGTTCGTGAAGCATGCCGGATCTCTTGTTGTTATCTTATTCATTCATGATTTTATTTGAACTGTCAAGAGCAAAATTGATATTTTAACCATTTCACCGTGGTTTAAAAGTTTGGACAAGAAATAGTTTAATCTTAAATTTATAAAAAAAATTAATTAAATCTCATAACTTATTTTCTCGTTGTAATACGGCAGAGTCGTCTATCTTTATTAGAAATCATTATCATATGATCGTAGATATTTCTAAAGTTTCATAAATATATCCCTCCTGCTAAATTAAATATGGGCAGGGAAATGTTAAAATAGAATGGTGTCAGAGACCAGAGATCTATAGCCTAGCTAGACTTTGGTGCGAAATCGGTAGATCGGGGTGCCAAAAATAGGTGGTGCTCAAGGTCCAATAGAAAATGCCTCCTCTAAGTTAGATTTAGCCGATAAACAAAGATAAGGCGTGTGGTCAGCACGCGAACAATGATTAAAAAAAAAAAATAAGAGATTGAAAGCGTGTGCTACAAGGCCAAACCGCCTACAATATTTTTCTTCATTAATGTGAGCATATTGATGTGAACATCTCTCTTGACCTTGTGATTTCACCATGTGAGTTTTATTTTTGATAGGGCGAATTGCTTTCACCTTGTGACCTTGCTTTTAGTGCGA
Organism: Cocos nucifera; assembly: GCA_006176705.1. Lineage (NCBI taxonomy): Eukaryota > Viridiplantae > Streptophyta > Magnoliopsida > Arecales > Arecaceae > Cocos > Cocos nucifera. The sequence continues at coordinate 4,331,610 of QRFJ01000045.1, forward strand.
ATTGATTTTTTTTTGCTATGAATAGTGCCAATTGATTGTGTATGAATGGCTTTGGTGATCTGAGTGGATGCCGTCCTTGGTTGTTAGGTTTTCTTTTGGTAAACCTTGGTGTTACTCTGTTAGCCCTAAATAAGTGCCATAATAGGACAAGAGTTTCTCTCGATCATTTAAGTAGGCTGGATCTCTTCTTGTTATCTTATTCGCTCATGGTTTTACTTGGACCATCCCGGGTAAATTAAGTTGACATTTCAATCAACCTGCCATGGTTTATGAGATAAGTTTGGGAGGAATTATTGAGTAAACATAGCAGTTTTGTTTGTAGATTAGATGGAAACTCGTTTTTAGTAATATTAATTAAAAGTCTTTGATTTAAGCTGATATGAAATTTTTTTTTGGTGGGGGGGGGGGGGTGTAATGTAGCTGGTATATCACTTTCAAGAAAAAAATTGGGGAAGGAATGGATGACATAAGGAGAGCATCATATCTGTAGTAGTTGGGTGGTACAAGTGGACCTAAACCACTTGGAGAGTGAGGCCAAGTAGGTTGTAACAGAATGCTTTGGTCGTAAATAAATAAATAATAAAAGATCGTAGCAGAATGCTACATCATCGAACCCCCATCCATCCGCTATGGTCTGGCCCACCCATGCGTACGTACCCCGTTCTTGTTTATCTCTTGTCATCTCCATAATCTCCTCTACATTTTCCTCGAGAATTATTCTGCAAGTAATCTCAGCCAGGCGGGATGTGATATGAAGCAACACGTGTATCCCATTTTGTACCCAGGATGAGTGCCGAACCAGGTTCAGCGCTCGAGTGCAGAAGAAATTACTAGGTGCACCATGTCTACCGTGGATCTACGGTGAAATCAATTTAAATGAATTTATTATGATAAAATTATTAGATGGATTCAATTCACTCTAGATTCACATCTACCTAATAATTTCTCCTGCACGTAGTGGGTAGGTAGCTAAGGCTTTAATATTCGTTTGCCTCCGGCCATGCATTGGGTACAGAAAGCATTAAAACAGAGGCATTTTAAGACGCAAAGTAGCCAACAACGTTCCATATGCATGCTTTGAAATAAACCTAAACCTAGCGAATGGCTTTGGAACAAGGCTTCCATTCTGGTGTTATTCCATTACCATTGATTCCCAATGAAAGTTCTGCAAACACCTTGCAACCGTCGTTATTGTGGTCTGTACATTAGCAAGCCCGCCTACAATCTCGATTCCAGTTGTTTTCAATAAACGAAGTGTTTTTATTTGATCAGTGGCGGTTGAGTAATTGCCAACCAAGGTTCAAAGAGTCACGATATATATCACCTTGGGCTTTAAATAGAAGATATTTTTTATCAAAAAAAAAGAAAAGAAAAAAAACATATCAGGGCTCGGGTTGAGGTGATCTAATCAATGGGGTAATCAAATGCATGTAAGTGACTTCCAGCCATCCTTCAACCAAAATCTGCTCTGATTTTTTTTTTTAGCTTTGTCTACGGTATTTATTGTAGACTAAATCTACATAAGAATTTCTCCAAGTGATGGCTCGTAATCCCGATCATGGCTAATTTGACCACTAGTTGTTTTTGCGACAACTAAGTCCCAACTTCAACTCCCAATATTTCCGGTTAATGGACTCGCCGATAGCCAAACATTTAAAAATTCTTGCGTGTACAACTCTTGCATCGTTCTCACTCGCACGTTGTTCTTTCCCAAGCAACCTCTTATTGCAACATGGATTATATCAGCTATACCGGCCAAAGGTCATGTTGTGGCATTTGGATGGTTCATCAAATTAAAATAACGAAAATAGGCCAGCAATTCAGTTACACGCAATTAAGCAGACACTAAAGTGAATGACCATTAATTTGTACAAAAAAGAAAGAAAGAAAGAAAGAAAGAAAGAAAAATCAATATTGCAAGCATATTATATTTCCTTTTAAGCGTAATAGCAAGCTGTTTACTAAGTTATCCAATAGATGATTCCCTAAGCATGCATGAACGTAGTAGTATCTCTTGGAAAATCGAAGAACACTAAAGTGCCTTCATTCTCATTCAATTTAATGGCATGATATTAACTCTCGATCTTGTTACCAGATTGAAGTTGGTCTCATGTATGTATGTAAAATTTCAGATGTGCAGATCAACAAATACTTGAAGAAAGATGGACTACTACATCGTAGCACTAGTTAACGGCAGGCCATTTGTTAAAGGTATGAACCATGAAATGCGCAACTTTACGTTGGCTTCACGGATTGCCACCGGTTGGTTCTCTTCTCATTGTCCGCACTACTTTTAAATGGATCTTCCTGGATAAGTTGAATAGGCAAGTTTGCTCCCCATTTTCGTACCTCCATAATGTTCCTTTCAATGGTTTTCTGATAAGGATATCTGCCCTATTATTATCAATCACAAATAAACTTACGAAGGTGGGTGCAGTAAGGAATTCTCAAATTTTGCATCAACATGCATGCATGCCATCAAGTAATAGAGAAAGACAGGGTAATTTGTTGATAGTTAAAGGGATGACCGCTAACGAACTAAATATTACGCATGGAATTGGAAAGCAAATATTGCTTATATAATCAGAGATTTTAGGGCCTCAAATTTTCTATGCTATAAAATAAAATTTTAAAAAAAAAAGGGCTCTTTCTCCTCACTTGCAGAAAATTCGGTTTGCTTTATAATAAATATAGGTACAGACCAGGCGTGGCTATCTTGCCTGGTGGACATTGCTCTAGTTGACAGAGCATATACCTCCAAAAAAGTATGGTTGTTATGAGAAGGCCTAATCAAATGAAGACTGTGCCCAACCAAAAATGCATCCATATCAAACCCCAGTTAATTATACAAATTAAAGTATAGATGCAAAATTACAGAATTCACATCCATGTGCCCAAATAGATCGAGCCATTTTGTATCTAGAAAAGTTAAATAAAAGATGCTAACATTCGATCGAGTGCATGCTTCTTTTCCCCCTCCACTTCTGGGAGAATCCAACCTAAGATTAATATAACTTTCTCCAAACATAGGAATCTGAATTCCTTAAGGCAAAAGCAACCTAAGCCGAGGACACACGCATCTTGAAAACAAGCCCAAAGAGTCTAAGAACTCCATAGGTGACCAACATAGCCAACCATCCCCCAACCAGCACCCTCAGCGCAGACTTGGAAACGTTGGCTCCACCAAGGACTGCCCCAGCCGCACCGAACCCTGCCAACCCCAGGGAACTCGCAGAGCACACCACCCCTACCCTTACACCCCACGACTTTATAAACCCTCCCGCCAACAAAGGCGACAGGCCCCCCACCGCGAAGGCCAGCGCCGAGGCCCCGGCAGCCATCAGAGGGTTCGGCAAGCTCTCCTTCTCCTTCTCCTTGTTGCTGCTTTCCCTACTCTCGAGGCTCTCCCGCTTCATCTGGGCCACCTCGATATCGTATTGAGCATAGACCGAGACGAACTCGCCGATGGCCATGCTGCAAGCCCCTGCGACGAGGCCGGCAAGGCCTGAGACGAGCATGGCCTTCGCAGTCTGGTTCACGGCCCCTACGCCGATCATCAGGGAGGCTACCGAGACAAGGCCGTCGTTGGCACCGAGGACGGCGGCACGGAGCCACTGTGATCGAGCCGAGTAGTCTATGGGAACAGATTTTTGGTTGGATTCAGGGTCATGGAGTTGGGATGGAAGGGTGATTTGGGTGCAGGGATCATGCTTGGGATTTGGAGGAGGTGTGGAGGGGGTTGCATGGATGTGGGAGCTGGGACAGAATGACATGGCTGCAGGCCTAGATAGAGAGGAGAGGAAAGGAGAGCTCAAGATGGCCTGGTGTTGGTGGGTGCGTGGATGGAGTGTGGAGGCCACACGCCGTAGTGTTTATATAAGGAAACACAGAGAGGACGAAATCCAGTAATAGCCTGCGGTTTTTGGTGTCGGTTTTCTTTTCTTTCGGGGGGAATGGAAGTGGAAGCTGGCGTAATGGCCAACAATGTTTAGTGTGGACGGGGAAGAGATTCGGTGGGATCCACCGAAATGGAGGATTAAAAAAAAGTGTATGGCATGTGGCCACCACGCGCATATTGAGACTTCCTGGACAACGAACAGCAAACGATTAAGAACAACGCAATATACTGTATTAAAGATTTCAGCTTTTACTGTCATTTTTCTATGGGCACGTCTCGACCTCGTTCGTAGGCCGGCCGCAAAAAAATATTTCCCATGCCATTGAAATAGTTACGATGGAGGCGTGACTTTGATTTTATACTATTTTTTTATAA
>QRFJ01000045.1:4340882-4403846 GCA_006176705.1 Cocos nucifera
TCTCCTAAGAACCAACTTTGACTGGTCTTAGGCACCCTCTAAGGAGGAATCCAGGGGACTCTATTCCCACCAATCAGATTTAGATCTGATTTCACAAAGGGTTGTGATTGGTTGGGAGGAAGTGGAGTTGGATCACGCTTAGTCTATAAATAAGACCCTGCGCCCAACTCAGATTCTAAGAAGGAGCAATTCAATTGAGAAACCCCACGCCCCAAGGCTGCCTCTCCCCTCCTTCTCCACGCCATAGTCTCTCCTCTCCTTGCTCTCCACGTCCAAAAGGAGTTTTGGACCCTGGTTGGTGCGATTCAGATCAAAGAAAGACGATCAAAAATAAGAAGGCTGCGCTGCTGCAAATGATGACTGCTCATCTTCAAAAGAGTTTTGAAGATCCTCCAGATCAGATCCAGATCTGATTTTTGGAGGTGTGATAGAGAAGAAGAGGATCTCCAGATCCAACCCGAATGGATACCGGTAGAGAATACATAACATACATATATATATATATATATATATATATATATATATATATATATATATATATATATATATATATATATATATATATATATATGTATGTATGTATGTATGTATGTATGTACGTACGTATGTATGTATGTATATACATACATACATATATATATATATATATACACACACACACACACACACACCACACACATATATATATATATATATAATATATATATATGTGTGTGTGGTGTGTGTGTATGTATGTATGTATGTATGTACACATACACACAATTGCCCCCGATCAGGTGGTGTAGCTTTGTAAAAATGGCTGCTACATCATGAGTTTTGGACATATATATATATATATATATAGTTGAAATCTTACCAGTTTGGTGCCTTGTCAGCGAAGTATAACTTGGTGCTGAGGTCATGCAGGGCGGCAACATTTAGGACTCAAATTAAATAGCTGAAGGAGAAAAAAATTACCAGCCACCTTTATTATTCATCGCAACTTAATGAACTGAGTATATAATATCGCAAGGAATAAGTAAGCGTGCAAGGAATCTCGTGATTGTGTCTCATTGTTATTATTCCCTCCCTTCAAAAAGTATAACTCAAAAGGCAAACTGCTTGGTTATATAGATTTGAAAAATTTAAGATGCTTGATTTTCATTTTCTGAGAGCCTCTACTTCTACTTTTTTTTTAAAATTAATTTTGATGGCAGCATGATGGACAGGAATGAAGGAGTGGCATCAGAGCTGGAGGAGGGGGGGGCGGTCATGGGGGTTAGGGGAGGTGGTGGGAGAAAGAGAAGGGAAGAAAAAAAAAGGGTATCGGCTCTCCTCCCTGTAAGGGGCATGGCCGCGGAGGGCGCGGAGGGCGACCGCATGGGTTGGGGGAGGCGCCGGGGGTCGGAGAAGGGTGGAGGGGGTTTGTGGCGCTGGACTAGGGGAGGGGAGGGGAGGGTGTTGGTGATGCCAGAGCCGAGAAGGAGAGGAGAGAGGGTTTGGTGGTCACACGAAGGTGGATGCGGCGCAAACGGCAGTGGAGCACCGCCACGGTGGGGGCGATACGAACGATTGCCACCTGGGCCTCACGCGGTGGGAGCGGGGGGGGGGGGTTGGGGTGGGGCGAGGCAGTGGGAGAAGGAAAGGGAAGGAAAGGAGGGAAAAAGAAACAAAAGAAGAGGAAGAAAAAAAAAAAAAATTATTATTTTATTATTATTATTATTAAAATTAAAAAAAATTAATATTTTAAAAAGAATTTAAAAAATTAAAAATAATATTTTAAAAATACAAGTAGGGGAGGGATAAGAAAAGAAAATAATATTTTTTAAAAATATATTATTTTAAAAATAAAATATTATAAAAATAATAATAATATTTTTAAAAATACTAATTTATTATTATTTAAAAAATATTATTATTTTAATTTTAAAATAATAATATATTAATTTATTTTTTAAATAATATTTTTATTATTTTTTAAAAATAATATATTTTAAGATCTGAATCGATCTATCGGATCAGATCAAATCTAATAAATTATCCATAAATAAAGCACAGTTCTCTATTGATTTGAAAGCTAAATCTTTATATTTATTAGATTTTGAAAGTTTACAAAATACTAATGATGAAGTATATCGCTTTTCGTTTCTCCTATCCTTTTCTTCGAATTTCTATCTTCTTCGGTTGGGGGTATAGTGGTGTGGGCACCATGGGCGAGCAAGGGGGTCAATGGCGAAACTGTGTCCTTCCATCCTTCGAAAGAAAGGTAAATTTGACAGCATCTTTTTTAAGTATTTTTTTTAAATTTTTTTGATTATTATTTATTTGGTGTTCAGTTAGTTTTTTGGATGATATAAAAAATTGAGAGTGATGGTGTTTTGAGTATTCGATAGGTAAGGAATCGAGAAAAAATGAGTGCTAAAAATTTTTATTGATCTGAAATCTATCAAAATGGTGAACTAATTTTAATCTTTTTTTTATTATTTTTTGTTCACTATCTTGCTACATCAATATTTTCTAAAGATCGGATAAGACTGTAAATCTTTTCTTAAATGATGGATTCCTCTAAGACTGGAAGGCTGTGATATTACAAACAGTAGCCTCCTATGAACCTGATGAGAAAAAAAATTACTTGTAAAATTTTTTAAATATTTTTCAGCAAAATCCTTCTAACCACTTAAGCTTTTATTTTCATTAAACAATCCAGCAATGAAAGTGGAGGGTTGCTGCAAGCGTAGCAGCAATCCTTTCAAAACCCTCTCAATGATGTTTTTAGACTATAAAACTGATGAGAGGCTCTTCTAAACATATTGTCCCTACTTTTCTTGCTGCTACTTTCCATGGGTCTTCATCATTGAAAAAGAGAAAAAAAATTGAATAGCCAATAAAGGAAAGATTTGGTCTTTTAAATTTTTCATCTTTGAATTTTTATTTTTCTTGGTTGGAGGGATGGTGGTGGGGGGATAAGGGCAAGCAAAGGGGTGGGCGGTGGAGTAAACACTGATAAAGTGTACTCCGAAAAAGTCAAGAGGGAGGGAGATAAGACATCTGAGAGCATTAGAAAAAGAAGGATAGTAAAAAGTCAAAGAGGTGACTTACACGGAGGAGAAGGGTACGCACCCATTCATAATATAGGAGAGATGGAAGAGGAATTTTTTTTATTTCAGACTGGATCGGATGTCTTTCCTTTTAATTATAGAGTATGGGGTTAAGAAAGAAGGCTCGAACGTTTTAATTGAAGCAAAAAAATTTATAAAAAAAAATCAGAAAGTATGGATGGCACAGCATGGATTGTCTTATCGATTTCTTTCTATCCTTTAACCTATATATACAAGAGAAGATTCGAACGCTCAAGCACAAGAACAACTAAAAAGAAAAGGTGAGTGTTGGGGATAAATCCTGCTCCCGCCGAAGTCTAGCTCGATGCTCAGCCTAACGCAACCTGTAGCCGTAGAAGAGCTTCAGCAGCCCGGCCCTAGCCAAACTCAGCCATCGAGCTTTTTTTTACTCCTCAGATGCCGAGCTTCTTCGGACTCCCAGCGTCAGGACCGAACCGCTCTAGCCGGCCGAACTGCTCAGCGGTCGAGCTCCTTGGACTCCAAGCGATCGGGCTTTAATGGAATCTTCTAGCGCCCGAACTCCTCAGCGGTCATCCTTTGGTCGAACTTCGACCGACCGAGCTCCTACCGAACTCTCCAGCGGTCGAGCCTTAGCTGCATGCCTCCGGCCAGACGCCTATGGGAGCCGAACTCCCTCCAAGCTTCCTCTTCAGGAGCCCAAACTCCTCCGAAATGGGCACACGATGAAGGCCTTCAATCCTTCATCCGCCGCAAGCTCTGCAGACATCACCATCAGTCCATCGAGGGATAGCGACCTGCTATGAGGCGGCGATAGCTATCACCATCAACCCACCGCACACGGCACCTTCCCGTGAGACTGGCTCTACCGAACCTCGAGCGGCCCACCCGCCAGCACGCGGCTGCAGCTGTCACCATCAAGCTCCGCTATAAAAAGAACCCCTCCAGATACGCTAACTCTAATCTCTCTGATCTCTAAGCTCTCCTCTTCTTCTCTAAGCTCCGGAACTCATTCCGAGCACTCCATTACTGTTGGCCAGGAAACTAACTTGACCGTCGGAGGGTCCTGCCGGAGCCACCACCCCACCGGCTTCCGGACGGGACTTCTATTTTGCAGGTCCCCGGCGGCGACCTCAGCGGCCTCGATTGCTAGCGACCTCCGACGGCGACGGATTTCTGCACCAACAGATTGGCGCTAGGGAAGGGTCCGAACCTTCGAGGTTCCCTTGTTCTTAAAGGAGTGCTCGGCGACTCTTCTTTTCCCACTGGAGATCTCCCTTTTCTCTTCCGGAGAGAAAATGCCCCAGGAGAGCTCAACATCACCTCGGCCAGAGATAAGATCTCACCCAAATCAATCTCTCCGAGCAAAGGACACAACCTCGGCCAGGAGATAAGATCTCTCCCGAGGGCAAAGCTTCGGCTGCAGGAGATAAGATCTCCCCCGAACGCGCAAGCTTCGGCCGCAGGAGATAAGATCTCTCCCGAACGGCAAGCTCGGCCAGAGATAAGATCTCTCCCGAACACGCAACTTCGGCCCAGAGATAAGATCTCTCCCGAACTCGCCAGGAGATAAGATCTCCCCGAGCTCGGCCAGAGATAAGATCTCTCCCGAAGGCAACTTCGGCTTCAGGCAGAGATAAGATCTCTCCCGAAGGCAAAGTTCGGCCAGAGATAAGATCTCTCCCGAACAAACCTCGGCCAGAGATAAGATCTCTCCCGAACCGCAACTTCGGCCAGAGATAAGATCTCTCCCGAGCGCGCACTTCGACCTCGGCCAGGAGATAAGATCTCTCCCGAGGAAACTCGGCCGCAGGAGATAAGATCTCCCCCGAGGGCAAGCTCGGCCAGGAGATAAGATCTCCTCCCGAGCGCAACACTTCGAACTCGACTACAGGAGATAAGATCTCCCCTGAGGAAAGCTCGGCCGTAGGAGATAAGATCTCCCCCGAACGCATAGTCCGACCTCGACTGTAGGAGATGAGATCTCCTCCGAGGAAAGCTCGACCGTAGGAGATAAGGTCTCCCCCGAGCGCGCACTTCGACCTCAGCGGTAGGAGACAATATCGCCCCCGAGGAGCGCAACCACCGGCTTTGATCGCAGCGGACGAAGCCCCCCTCAAGCTCGGCTGGAGATGGGATCCTCCCTGGGCTTCAACTTCAATATCAACTTCAGTTGGAGGCGAGATCCCCTCGAGTTTTGGCCTAGACTAGCGCGAAGCTCAGAGGAAGACTTTGGCAGTCGCCTTTCCTGCACTCTCTTTCTTTGATTTTCGAACTCGAGAGTGGGGGGGCTAGTGTTGTGGATAAATCCTGCTCCCGTCGAAGTCTAGCTCGATGCTTGGCCTAATGCAACCTGTAGCCGCAGAAGAGCTTCAGCAGCCCGGCCCTAGCCGAACTCAACCGTCGAGCTTCTTTTTACTCCTCAGCTGCCGAGCTTCTTCGGACTCCCAGCGTTAGGACCGAACCACTCCAGCCAGCCGAACTGCTCAGCGGTCGAGCTCCTTGGACTCCAAGCAGTCGGGCTTTAACGGGATCCCCTAGCGCCCGAACTCCTCAGCGATCGTCCTTCAGCTGAACTTCGACCGACCGAGCTCCTACCAAACTCTCCAACCGAGCCTTAGTTGCATGCCTTCGGCTAGACATCTATGGGAGCCGAACTCCCTCCAAGCTTCCTCTTCAGAAGCCCGAACTCCTTCAAAATGGGCACACGATGAAGGCCTTCAACCCTTCATCCACCGCAAGCTCTGCAGCCATCACCATCAGTCCACCGAGGGATAGCGACCCGCTATGAGGCGGCGATAGTTGTCACCATCAACCCGCCGCACACAGCATCTTTTGGTGAGACTGGCTCCACCGAACCTCGAGCGGCCCGCCCGCCAACACGTGGCTGTAGCTGTCACCATCAAGCTCCGCTATAAAAAGGACCCCTCCAGATACGCTAACTCTAATCTCTCTGATCTCTAAGCTCTTCTCTTCTTCTCTAAGCTCCGAAACTCATTTTCGAGCACTCCATTCCTATTGGCCAGAGTTGACTTGAGCATCGGAGGGTCCTACCGGAGCCACCCCCCATCGGCTCCGGATGGGACTCTATTTTGCAGGTCCCCGACGGTGACCTCAGCGGCCTCGACTCCAGCAACCTCCAGCGATGATCGATTTCTACACCAACAGTGAGGTTGGAATTTATTTTTTTTTGTATGCATCTATTGCTGATTGCTGTTATTTTTTTGCATTAGTATTGAAGAAGTTGATAGTAGAGTAAAAATCGAAAAAGCGGAGCTAGAGAAGGTAAGTTCTCTCCTTATTTTTTTTCTCACTGTAATATTAAAAAGGTTTTGTTTTTTGTGAAGAATGGAGGAGGGTTGCTGACTATGTTTTGATCCAAAACCAATCAAAATGGTGAACTAATTTTTCTCTCTTTTTTTTCTATTTTTTTTACTATCTTGCTACATCAATATTTTCTAAACCTTAGATAAGGCTATAAATTCTTTTTCAAATGATAATTTTTTTCTGGGATTAGAAGGCTGTGATCTTGCAAATAGCAACCTCTTATGAACCTGATGAGAAAAAAATTAGATGCAAATTTTTTTATTTTCTCAGCAAAATTCTCTTAACCCACTTAAGCTTTCATATCCATTAGATAATTCGTTAATAAAAGTAGAGGGCTGCTGCAAGCGTAGTAGCAATCCTTTCAAAACTCTCTCAAATGATGCTTTTAGACTATAAAACTAATAAGAGGCTCTTTCAAATACATTCTTTCCTACTTTTCTTGCTACTACCTCTAGTGGATCTTCATCATTGAAAAAGAGAAAAAAATTGAAACAACCTATATAGAAAAAGGTTTGGCCTTTTAAATTTTTCACCTTTTTTTTATTTTTACTAATTTTTTTTTCTAATATTTGCTATACTTTTTCTGTTCATGTGAGTGTCAATTGGGTGAGAGGCTCAGAGCGACTGAATAAAAAAATTTAGATCCATCTCAATCATATGGAAAGCTTGAAACAGATGAGGTAACTTTTTTCTTCCTTTCTATAAAAATTAATTTATTGAAATCTATTATTTAAAATCATCCTGGGCCTGAGCCTCCTCGTCTATCATCTATTATGGTCAGACAAAATGTGGAAGAAAAAAAATTATGCGAACAAAAGAGAAAACTTGTAGGAGAGTATGATGTACGTAACCATGCTACACGATGGAGAGGACATCACATTCAATCGAATCAGCATCCACCTAAAAGTTTGTAGCTTAGTTATGAGGAAAAAACAAAAGAGAGAAAAAAAAAATGAGGGCACATCAAATTTGATAGGATATAATATAGGTGTCCCTTACTCTTTAAAAGAAATGGGGAACACAATAAACTATCTCATTACAATGGACTGAAGAAGAAAGGTAAGTTTGATAGTATCTTTTCTTATTATTTTTATTTTATATTTTTTCTAATGGGATTGATGGATGTGGATGGTGATTGCATTAGCTATACCACTCTAGTAGTGATGGTAGCTGTGGTCGTTGTGCAAGCAGCACTGTGGTGGAAAAGCTGATAAGTAGTGAGTAAAGCATTGGGTTCATTGTTGGAGCTAGAAAGTAGAGGACGCATTGGTAGTTAAGATCCAAGCCAATTTTCAGGATTATCTGGTGAGGCTTCTCCTCCTTTTCCTCTCTTTTATGCATAAATCAATAGAAATTTTAACCTATAGAAAGAAGATATACTTAAAATCTTGAAATTTAATTCGTTACTTCTATCATTTTAAAAGCATTTCTCTTTTAAAAAGAAATACCTTTATATTTTTCAATACAAAGTTGAGTGATTTTCTCTTTTTCTTGATCCATTTTTGTGGCTAATTAATTTTTAATTTTACTAGATTTAAAATAAATTATGGAATTATGTTGAGCCATGAGTTATTCTTTCATAATTTCTAACATCTAATCTTTCTGAAGTATAATTCATTGATCACCTAAATAAAAATTTTGAAATTTTCTTCGATCACTAAAGGATTGGATTCTGTATTTCTCTTTGGTAGGGTGAGCTAATTGCATGATTCTAATAGGTTATGTTACCTCAGAGTTATCATTTTACTCAACTTAATACTCCACGATATATATTTCATGGATTCGGATCCTTCGATTTGGTCTTGCCCATCATACTTGGAGGACTTCTGAGCAATGCGGGTGTCAGCTTTAAGGAAGTACTCCTAACCTCTTTCTCCCAGTTTCATCAGATTAACAAAGCCTTTGATATAAGCATTCTCCACTCCCACCCCCTCTTTTCTTCCTAAAATCTCTTGAGAAAATTTTAAAATTTTTTATATTGGTATGTTTCTAAGAAAAAATAGCTACTATAGAAACATTTCGCCCAGTTTGAATGCTCCATTCTTTTTCTTTGGATTGATTTAGACTTATCAATTTTAAACTTTTAGTTATTGTAGAATAAAAAAAATACTACTTTGAATAAACGCCAATATTCCATTTTGGTTATGGAAAGTCAATTAGTATGAAAGAGTTTTTTATAAGGATGGCAACAGCTGTTTATGAAGGAGTGCTTATGAAAAAAAGTAAATATTACTTTTTTTCTTTATTATTTTTATTTACTAATAGCAAAATATTTTAAAAGTAGTTCATAAATTCATCATGTTTTTTGTTCATCGACTTATGTTAATATACATTTTTCTTTTAGGATCTACAACAAGTTTAGAGGATTGTGGTGTTGAGTGCATTTCAATATTTCATACCGACTCTATGAAGTTAGTTACAATAAGACAATCTTCTCTTTTTTTGATATTCTATTTTTGACTAATGCTTATCTTTTATTTGCATATTGTTGATACTTTTTAATTATCAAGAGTAACACTGCTTTCTTTTAATTATTGTACATGAATATTGAAATTAAAATGATGAATACATTTGGAGAAACCAAATAGTATCTTTCTTCGTTGCTATTTGAACGTGTCTTAGAAATAAATTTGATTTAATAAATCATTGAAATCTTTTATCATTTGAAATATATAATATAAAATCTGATCTGAAATTTTGAATGAGCTATGCATGTGAGTATATATTATTTATTTTTTTCATATACTAATTTATAGGATACCAATAAAATATGAATATTAGTATATAATATATTTAATTAGTATATTATATTTGATGAGATAAGAAAGATTCCACATTTATTTGTACTCAATATTTTATCTAAAACTTATTTTTAATTTTTTATATTTTAAATAATTTTTGGTTGAAAAAAATTAGATTTTTGGGTCTTTTTATGCATGAATTTTTTAATTATAAATAAATATATTGATCATAAAATTCATATTAATTTTGATCATAAAAGACGAATCATCTAAGAATCATTTCATATTAATTTATCATTTAATCCAAATCAAATAAATAATTTAATTTTTATAATAGTTTTATATTTTATAATTACTTTTTAATTTTTTTAAATTAATATAAGAATTTATGTCTAAATGTATGTTGTTGCAAAATCTGATTGACGTCGGAATGAGCTAAAACGGAGAAGGATGAGGTCGCCGTCGGTGATCTGCAAAATAAAGTTTCATCCAGAGTCAGTGGTGGTGACTCCAGCAGGATCCTCCGATGATAAAGTCAGTTCTTTTGGCTAACAGAAATAGAGTGCTCAGATAAAAGTTCGATAGAGTTTTGGAAAGGAGAAGAGAGCTTAAAAAAAAACGTATCTAGAGAATCTCTTTTTATAGATGGAGCTTGTAGCAGATTGATAGTGACAGCTGCAACCGTCTGATAGCGAACCGCTCGAGGCCTGAAGGAGTCTGTCAGGAAGGCGGACGCCGCCTATAGCACCACCTACAGTAGATTGATGGTGACAGCCATCTCCGCTGGTAGCAGGATGCTATCGCCTGCAATGGATCGATAGTAACGACCGCAGCCATCCGATACTAAGTCGCTCGGGGTCGCATGGAGGGGTGAAGAGCTCGGACGTATATCAATTTTAGAGGAGTTCAAACTTTCAAAGAAAATATGGTTAGAGGGGGTCATCCAAAAGGGATGCTAGTTGAAGGAGGAGTTTAGAAGAAATTCGGCTCCTGGAGAAACTTGACTGAAGGAAGAATTCAGAAGGAGTTCGGCTCCTGAAGAAATTTGACTGAAGAAAAAATCTGAAAGGAGTATGGCTCCTGTAGAAATTTGATTGAAGGAGGGATTCGGAAGAACTTCGACTTCCATAGGAGTCCGACTGAAGAAAAAATCTGAAAGGAGTTCGGCTTTCATAGGAGTCTGACTGAAGGAGGGATTTGGAAGGAGTTCAACTTCCGTAAAAGCCCGACTGAAGGAGGAATCCGGAAGAAGTTCGGCTCCCATAGAAGTCCAACTAAAGGAGGGATCCAGAAGAAGTTTGGAAGGAGTTCGACCATTGGAAGAGTTTGGCTGGGGCTCGGCCACTGAGGAGTTTGACTAGGGGCTCGACGGTTGAGAAGTTCGGCTGGGGTTCGATCGTTGGAGGAGTTCAGCCACTAAATGAGTTCAACTAGGGCTCGATCGCTGCGAGAGAATTTCTGATTGAAGCTCTCCCATGATTACCAGCTGCATTAGGCTAAGCTCCATGCTGAACTTCGGTGGGAGCAGGGTTTATCCCCAACAATAGTTCTTCCACTCTTGAGTTTAAAACTCGAAGGAAGGGAGTACAAAAAGGGCAATCGTCGAAGTCCTCTTCAGAGCTCTGCATCAGTTCAGGTTGAAGCTCGGGGGAGATCTTATTTTCAGTCGAGGTTGAAGTTGTAGTTGAAGCTCGGAAGAGATCTTGTCTTCAGTCGAGGTTGACGTTGAAGTTGAGGCTTGGGGGGATCCTATCTCCAATCGAGGTCCAGAAAGATCTTATCTTTTGTTGACGTTGCGGTTGAAGCTTGTGGAAGATCTTATCTCCAGTCGAGGTCTAGAAAGATCTTGTCTTTTATTGATGTTGCGATTGAAGCTTATGGAAGATCTTATCTTCAACCGAGGTTGAAGGAGATCTTCTCTTCTGTTGATGTAAATTTTGAAGCTCAGAGGAGATTTTATCTCCAATCGAGATTGAAGAAGATCTTATCTTCTGTTGATGTAGACTTTGAAGCTCGAAAGAGATCCTATCTCTAACCAAGATTGAAGAAGATGACGTAGACTCTGAAGTTCGAGAGAGATCTTATCTCTAACCGAGGTTGAAGGAGATCTCATCTCCTATTGACGTAGACTCTAAAGCTCGGAAGAGATCTTATCTCTGGCCGAGGTTGAAGGAGATCGACGTAGACTTCTGGGCTCGAGAGATCTTATCTCTAGCCGAGGTTGAAGGAGATCTTATCTATTGACGTGACTCTGAAGCTCGAAAGAGATCTTATCTCTAGTCGAGATTAAAAAAATCTTATCTCCTATTAACGAGACTCTGAAGCTCAAAGAAGATCTTATCTCAAGCGAGATTCTGGTAGACTTTGATGCTTGGGAGAGATCTTATCTCTGGCCGAAGGTTCGAAGGAGATCTTATCTCTATTGATGTAGACTCTTGCTCGGGAGAGATCTTATCTCTGGCCGAGGTTGAAGGAGATCTTATCTCTGTTGAGTAGACTTGGCTTCGGAAGAGATCTTATCTCTAGGCCGAGGTTGGGAAGGACATCTGACGTAGACTCTGAAGCTCGGGAGAGATCTTATCTCTAGCCGAGGTTGAAGAAGATCTTATCTTCTATTGACATAGACTCTGAAGCTTGAGAAAGATCTTATCTTTAGTCGAGGTTAAAGAAGATCTGACGTAGACTCTGAAGCTCGGAAGAGATCTTATCTTTAGTCGAGGTTAAAGGAGATCTTATCTCCTGTTGACGTAGTCTCTGAATTTCGAAAGAGATCTTATCTCTAGCCGAGGTTGAAGGAGATCTCATCTCCTATTGACATAGACTCTGAAGCTCGGAAGAAATCTTATCTCTAGTCGAGGTTGAAGAAGATCTTATCTCCTATTGACGTAGACTCTAAAGTTCGGAAGAGATATTATCTCTAGCCGAGGTTGAAGGACTTTGACTTACTCATGTTAGGATGAGGTTCTCCTCCTATTCCTAACACGGCCACTATTGACTGCTTCTTTTCTATCATCATATAGTTTTTGCATCAAGAAATAATAATATTGAAATTAAAAAATTTTATTGAAGAAAAATTACTGGCAGCACATCCTCAGATTTTCTATGTTTTAGGATCGTGGGAGCGTTGTTCCTCCGAGTTTCTTTAGGCGATAAGTTTCGGGCCGGATGACTTTTTCTATTTTATGCTAGCCTTCTCAATTTGGAGCAAGCTTCTCTTAGCTTTGAGGCTGGGAGATGATGGCTCGCCGAAGTACCAAGTCGCCCAGAGGTAGCGTTGATGATGTCAGAAGACGGCCGACCTTCTTGTTGTTCCTCCATCATTGGTGGTTCTGGCTACGGCAGTGCCCTTGCCGATCTTCTTCTGCTTCAGACTGGTGTCTGAGGAATCGATCCAATCGGCATCTTCTGATGAGCTTCTCAATTTTGTCTCAGAGCTGAATGCATTTTTCAAAATCGTAACCATGGTCACGATAGTAGAGACAGTACTTGCTTCGATCATGCTTGTTTGGAAGAGATCGTAATTCTTCTGATCTTGGTAGCTGATTCTTAATTTTCATCAGAACTTGAGTTTTAGAAGTGTTAAGGGGGCATAGTTGTGGAACCTTTTGAGGAAAGAACTTCTTCATACCCCTTCTATCGGAGTTTCTTTAATGACAAGCTCGAGGAGTTCGGGCTCGCTTACGCTCGGAGGAAGTTCGTGAGCGCGGTCGAATTTCATTCGACCCTCCATCAGCCATGGGTTTACTGGACTCACCCGCCTGCCGCTCTTCTATGATTTCTTCATCCTTCAGCTTGAAGACTTCTTTCACATGGGCATGTCTCTCAGGTCGAGTTAGCAGATCGATAAAGTCCCTAGGATACTTCTTCTTCAGAAAAAATAGCAAATCATTCTTCTGAAGGCCGTCCTTGAGTGCGGCCATTGCAACAGATTGATCCAGGTCCCGGACCCCCAATGCCAAGCATTAAACTGGATGACATAAGTCCGGATGGATTCTTCCTCCTTCTGCTTGATATTCTCAAAAAATCCGAACCTCGGCACGGACGTTGGCTGCTGACGAAGTGAGCCATGAATTGATGGCTCATCTAATCAAAAGAGAAGATCGTACCTAGCTTCAACGTCGAGTACCAGTTTCTTACTGCTTTCTTTAAGATAGATGAGAAAACTCGGCATAATATAGCATCTGGTGCACCATGGAGTAGCATCATGGTCTGGAAGGCCTCCAGATGATCAATCGGATCAGAGGTTCCATCTTAGCTTTTAAATTGAGAGAGTTTGAAGTTCAACGGAATGGGCTCTTGCATAATTCAGAAAGAGAAAGGAAGATCGGTGCAGATATCGTCACAGTGAGCCGAGGTGACATGGCGGAGTTTCTCAATCCATCGATCCATCTTTCGCAGTTTATGATCGAGAATATCTTCTCGATCGCAGACCTTGGAAGGCTTCCGACTACAGATGGGGAAGGTCTCCTCTAGAGGAGAATCATGATCTAAACATGGATCCTCTACTCTCTATTTTTTCTTCCTAGGGGCAATGGGTATGCTAGCCCAAGTGCTCTTTCTTGGGATCGATTTTCGATATTCTGATGGTGGATTTTCTGGTGGAGTCATCGTCGGAGGCTATCGCATGGTCTGCACCATCTCGATGAGGCTCTAAATCCACTGCATTAGTAGTTTAAACTGCTCCGAATCTACCATGATCGTTGGTGGAGGTGGAGGTTGAGGTACCGATGATGGAGCAAAAATGGATGGATCTAACTCAGATCTGATGGCAGAAATGGTAGATCTTCAGATAGTTGCCTTCTTTTGATATATTTTTTGAGATTGAGGAAGAGGATGGAGATAAACCTTAGAGAAGAAGATCAGTAGGATCGACTGAGCACTCCTTTAAGAACAAAGATACCTCAGAGACAGAGTCCCTTCCTCCAGCGCCAATTCTGTTGTTGTAGAATCTGATTGATGCCGAAACGAGCTGAAGTAAAGGAGGACGAGGTCGCCGTCGATGACCTATAAAATAAAGTTTCATCTGGAGTCGGTGGTGGTGGCTCCGGTAGGATCCTTCGATGATCAAGTCAGCTCTTCTGGCCAACAAAAATGGAGTACTCAAATAAGAGTTCGGCAGAGTTTTGAAAAGAAGAAGAGAGCTTAGAGAAAATATATCTGGAGGATTTCTTTTTATAGATGGAGCTTGTAGCGGATTGATAGTGACTGCTGCAACCACCTGGTAGCGGACCGCTCGAGGCTTGGAGGAGTCTATCAGGGATGGGGGCACCACCTGTAGCACCGTCTGCAGCAAATTGATGGTGACAGCCATCGCCACCTGATAGCGGATCACTATCGCCTATAGTAGATTGATAGTGATGACCACAGTCGTCCAATACTGAGCCGTTCAGAGCCGCATAGAGGGGTGAAGAGCTCGGACGTATATCAATTTCAGAGGAGTTCGGACTCCTAAAGGGAGTACGGTTAGAGGAGATCATCCGAAAGGGATGCTAGCTGAAGGAGGAGTCCAGAAGGAGTTTGGCTCCTAGAGGAACTTGACTGAAGGAGAAATTCGAAAGAAGTTCGGCTCCTGAAGGAATCCGACTGAAGAAAAAATCCGGAAGGAGTTCGGCTCCTATAGAAATCCGACTGAAGGAGGGATCTGGGAGGACTTCGACTCCCGTAGGAGTCCGACTAATGGAGAAATCCAGAAGGAGAATTTTTGATTGAAGCTCTTCCGTGGTTACCAGTTATATTATGCTAAGTCCCAGACTGAATTTCGACGGAAGTGGAGTTTATCCCCAATAATGTATAAAATATATAGATTTATTATATATAATTTAAAAAATATTAGAAAATTAAAAAAAATTGATTGTATTAATGGGATAACACTAATCCTTCAAAAAAAATTATCTTTTAATATTTTAAGATCAATTTTAAGATTTTATATATAAATTTATTATATGTGGTCCAAAAAATATACAAAGATCAATAGAAATAAAATTGATAGTTTTAATTGTATGAAATTATAATATATGCATATTTATATTATTAAAAAATAAATTTAAAATAATAAATTATATTTTTTAATTAATTTTAAGATTTAATATTAAATATTTAAAATTATGGGTTATTTGTTTAATTATTTTGATTTATATTTTATTATGAAACTCAATTTAGTAATACTCTAATAATTTTTTTTAATATTTATATTTTTTATTTAGATAGAGAAATTATGGTTGATGAAGATTAGTATGAATATAAATTGAACATCTAATAAAAGTATTATATATTATATTATATAAAAAATTATATATTGATAAAATATTTTAAATTTTTATTTTGATTTAAGATAAATTCTGCTGTGAAGTGTGGGTTACTAGAGAAGAAGAGGAGGAGGAGGACACAAAGTAGTAGGAAAATAGTTTATAAAAAAAACTACAACAGCTTCAAATTAAACTTAATGTAGGTAATGATATGGAGAATATTTTGATTGATCTTGATATGATCCGAGATAGAGCATATTTGATCTCGTCACCTTGGTTATAAATGACCCAAAAGCACGATCACATCAATCCAAAACTATCGGCGCTACTTACATTCGCACTGTAAATGGAGGGAGGAAGGGGACTGCAAGTAAATCTTACGCTCCCTTATTCTTCGTTTTTTTCCCTCTATTGTTCTTTGGATTCAGACTAACTTGAGTGTTTACAGAGGATCCTGTCAAAAAAATTTGGGCAAATTGACTTCCTTTCAAATCCAGCAATCAATCATGGAGCAGTAGCTACCTCATTCTCAGCTCAATTCGGCCTTACGGACCTCAGCCCAATCTTGGAATTCGGCAGCAATGCATAAGATTTTAGACATCTAAAGGCTACAGAAAATGTGAGAAATTCTTTCTACTGAACAGTATAGCTCCATGGACATCATCCATGATAATTAGCTCTTACACACAGAATCAGAATAAAAAAAAAAAATTTTAAAGTGCCATTCTTCGGTCTCTTGCAAGAACTAATTACTACAGGCATTGTTCACGAAGCCATACCACCTATGATATAGAAAATATTTTTTAGAAAATAGAAGCAGTTACCAAAGATCATACCGAACATTTGGAGCTCGGACTTGACCGGATTCCTGTACCAGATTCTGAGATTTTTTTTTTTTTTTTTTTTTTTTTGGCCCCCGGTGCTTATTCCTAAAAGAAAAAATAAAATAAAATAAAGACATCCCTGATGTTTAGATAACAGTATAAGGAGCTGCAGGAGAACTTACCAGAGCTTTCTGGTTCCCAAACCTTATCCGGGCCTGAGTTAAAGTTGGAAATCAGCAATAAGAGAATATAGTTTGCTCTGTTCTTCCAGAGCTTTAGAGGATAGAACTATTTGGCATTAGAAGTCCAGGTTTGACACCTGGAGTTAAAGAAGTTTGCCACAAATCTATATTTTTTCTTGAAAGTGGAATATAAATTGGAGAATACTATTTTGAGAGACAGCAGTGAGCCAAGAATCCTCCCAAAACAGTACCAAAAATGAACAAGGTTCTGTTCCAGAA
Source organism: Cocos nucifera (assembly GCA_006176705.1). Taxonomy (NCBI): domain Eukaryota; kingdom Viridiplantae; phylum Streptophyta; class Magnoliopsida; order Arecales; family Arecaceae; genus Cocos; species Cocos nucifera. Next base: position 4,357,537 of record QRFJ01000045.1, read on the forward strand.
AGGAGGGAGGCATGGTGATAATGTCTCTCCAAACTTTTGAGCTTAAAATAGTAAGGACGAGCTTTAAAACGGAAATGTACCTCTTTTCCTCGGCAAAGATGAGAGCATTAATCGGTTTATTGGAGGATTTTTGTTCCTCCACATGTCCAAGGACATCCGAGCCCTCAAAGATTGAGAGAACATACTGAATCTTAAGAGCGAGAAAAGAAAGCCATACTTGAATTCATATAATCTGCCAAACATAGTTAAGAATTTATGTATGAAAAATTTATAATCATATGATGGTCCTTTTAATCTATCAATCTGTTAACCGATCTTTCTGATAACCTGGTTAAAATGTTCTAACATGACAAAAATGAAATTGTTATCCTAGAATCAAGCCTGTTTCAAACATCATGTGCCAGGCCTTTTGACTTTTATTAGCAACTCTGAGTTATATGTTTGCTACAGAGTATTCTACCGTCCGCACTCCCTATGCGGCTTAAACTTTTGTTCAGACTCCATCTAGGATTGCCGGTGCAGATAGAGGTGCGTACTTCCAAAGCTGTTCGACTTCATAACTTGGGGTAATTTTCAGAGAACATGCATTTTGGTGCTGTCAAGACTCGAGACGTCCAGGATTCTGAAAACAAACGGTCAATATCTTAGATTTAACAAAACTGTGGCCGAGGAGGTACCCATGTCGAGAGAAGGAACTTAGATTGCCTTGGCATGAGAAGATTAATGCACAATTTGTCGCTACATTTTTTATATATAATAGCAGATACCTACAAAAGAAGTTAAGTATATTAATTCCTTTCGCATGATGTGCGAGGACATAACTGATGTCAAACCATGAGCGTTGGAAGGTTAATTATGATAGCTAATAGTTGTGGGGTTGTCGATCCCCGTTTGACGATACTGTGGGCCTGTGGATAGGTTTAGTAGCATAAATTTTGTTCTGGAAGTCAGAAATCTAATGCTATGCAAGAAAGATAATATGGTTATAAGGTTTTGCCGGTTCTTCCCACCATAATTTGGAAATGAAAAATGACATTTTATAAAGTTCAGCAAAAGCATAAACGTGGCATATAGTTATGATTCTTCTTTTTTTTTTTTTTTTTTTTTTTTGCGAGATGTACGTGGCTGGGAAGCCACCTTAAATCCATGTTCAAATCCTCCCCGTCAACAATGTTGATTACCGAACTAAAGCAGAGAGTTCTTCAGCTGCGTCGGTCACCATAATTGGACTCCAGCTACTTACAGACTGGTCTTTCATCTGCACCCCGCTGGATCTCTAAGCTTTTGCGAAGATGTGCGCGAAAGTTAGAAGATTATTCGAAGAGCTCGAAGATATATACCCGAGCACCCTGTGTAACGGTTGATCTCCAAAACCGGCGTGACTACGCCCTCACCACCCTTTAACCACCACCGGTACCCTCACGATGATGGACATGTACCATTCATCCTCGCATCTTTTCTACTTTTCTCCCCTTCTATTGCAACAAGGAGGACCTCGTACCATTTGATTCATTTCTTTTGGTAAAACCGGACAGCTTTTAGTCTCCCTCCTCGATCGGTCTTAAAGTCAACTTTGATGGTAATATCCATCATTGATGGGAGGTGTACGATTTGTAATTAGAGGGCTGGACGGAAGTTTGGTGGCTGTTGGTGGGAGATAATTATTTGATACTTCTACTGATACTTTAGAGCGGAATTAAGAGGAGCATGGGAAGGATATTCAGGTATGCCAAGGCTAATAACCATATCCTCCTCCTTGAAGATGATTCTTCTACGGACATTTAGATGGATGAGCACCTTTTATCATGATGTTGTCCATCATTTTTTGCGCCATATATATACAAAAAGGCAAACAAAACAGCGGCGGCTTTTGTTGCTAATCGTGCTGGTTGCCCTTCGTAGACCGGTATTCTTTCTTAGTTTCGGAATATTTTATTTTCTGATTGAATTAGATGTATTCGTCGATCAATCAAAAAGATAAAAAAGGACTCAAAAGGGATATATAATACTATTCTGCCATAGTTTCTTAACAACTACAAAACCAAATCATGGGACGGAGAGGAGTCTGTTTGCTAGAATTTGTCAAACTGTTTTCTATTTTTTGGACGCAAGTTATCTGCCGTGAATATCTTTCATTCAGCCTATGGGTGGCTCTAAAGATACGAACTTGTGTTCTTGTCGATTAGCAGAGCCAACCCACTTTCCCTGCCAAAAACAATACCTAGATCACAGAAGATGTTGACTTTCTAAAACGAGACAAGAATCCCATCCGTATACTAATTAATATCTTTAGCAAGGCGTCCAGTCCAAAACTTGAAACAATAAAATTCAATTATAGCCATATCGTTTGGCAGATGACATGGATTTCTTTGCACAAAAAATTCGGTAGGGGAAAGAGGAATTCTTTCCGCCTGCTACAAATGCCAAACAGGCCACATTGAGATGCATCCCGTGGAGTTTCCATCGGTGACCTTCGACAACAACCAAATATTATAATTATTATTAGTCATCCGGTACTGCCGGTGGTAAAGCCTCCCCCGGTCAAGTGTATCTGGATTGCGTATAAGCTACCACCTCATTAAATAAAAGGCTAAATTTGTACTGGTGATTAAACTTCTCTTAAATAAATCTGGGCATCATACCGGTCTCCCCTTACACCAAAAAAATAAAAAGAATGTCTACATGACCATTGGACCGAGCATTCTAAGGAAAATGAGTGGTGATATTTAACCATAGGAAAACCTTGGATTGTTTCACATCAAGCACTTCTTGATCTGGGCTTACCAGGCTGGCGGATTGATCGGTCCTAATTTCTGATCAGAGAATCTTAGTAATCAAAAATCGATCAGGTCAGCTGGAAGCACCAGCATCTTTAAAGAAAGCATGCCCCTATCCTATCTCTCTGTGTCACCATGGTTGGTTTGAGGTAGGATTGTTGTTGTTGTTGTTGTTGTTGTTGTTGTTGTTGTTGTTGTTGTTGTTGTTGTTGTTGTTGTTGTTGTTGTTGTTGTGAACATAATATTACTAAGAAATAATTATTTGAAAAAATAATTTTTTTATTTCTTCTGGTAGGGTAATCATTTGGAAGAGCGATTACTTGGAGGAGCAATTATACAGAGTTGGCCGTAAGGAAAGAGTGATGCCATGCCAAAATAGTTACCTCTGTATATAATAAAAAATAGTAGAATTCTTTGTTTCAAAGATGAATGATACATCCATGACGTCTTCTGCCCATGTAACTTGACATCGACAATGACGAAGGTCAACTGAAGATTTTTTTTTTTTTTTAATCTGCAGACACGCTCATTCCCATCTTAAAATGACACCACCAGATTTTAGATTTGACAGCAAATTGATTTTTTATGTTCCCTTAACCGGCATGGCAAATTGTAGATTTGACAGCAAATTGTACAATTGTTGGTTATTCAGATTCGATACTAGTAGATTTTATCATCCATGATTTTATTAAATTATCTATGATAATTTCATCATGATTTGAATTAAATACCTTGATCTGATCAAATTGAATTATCGGATAATATCGTTTAATTAATTTTGATTCATCTTCATAGTTTCTCTCTTTTCTGACTTTATCTCTCCACTTGATTTGTAAACTTAATGAAAGATTCTCGATCCTACCACTTCAAATCCGATTTGATTTAGATAAATAGACTTTAGACCATGTGTATTCTAGTCAAATCTTGATCAATGAAATTAAGATGACCAAACTGAGTCAGACCATTGGATATGACTACCGTCAATCTATCTTTTGGGTTTATTAGTATGCTTTTTAATTATTAAAATTAATCCTCTATAGGATTGTAGATGTCTGATAATGGGGTACTATGATATAATTTATGAATAAAAAATTTTGAAAAAAAATTATAAGAATACTATAGATTTATTGGAATGCGTACGACGTAAGTAATATTTTATTTTTTTAGATTTATTGATAAATTATAATATATTTTCTTAATATGATTTATGAAATGATGTATGAATTTGATGAATGATATTTTGTTATTAAAAGTATCTTATTTTTGAAATATTATGATGAAGCATGATTAAAAGTATTGATCTTATTATATATTATCCTTGATTGATTTCAATACCACATGATTATGTGTATCTTTATCAAATTAGAATAAGAAACATGAATTATGAAAAAAATTATGATTTAAGATGAATTGAACTTCTAGCCTGACTATATGGAGAATTCCGTCAATAGAGGCTAATATGTTGACAAACATTTAGTCCTGAGGGTTTATGTCACTAGCAAACCAGGGACAAACCGCCAGCAGACTAGTAATTCTGAAGGATATTGCTATCAGATGATTCGCAACTCATCATAAGATGATACACGATATTATGACCCTACCGCAGGGATAATGTTGTCATAGTTCATGGCTGATAAGAATGATCGATAAAAATTTAATAATTTAAAAAAATATTAAATTCTTAAAAGAAACTTGAAAAGATTGAATTTGATATGATAAATATTTTAAAAATATTAAATAATAAAATTTGATTTTGAATTATGTTGGTGTAGAATCTGGTTGACGTCGAATCAAGCTGAAGCTGAGAAAGACAAGGTCGCCGTTGGTGATCTGCAAAATAAAATTCTATCCGGAGTCGGTGGTGGTGGCTCCAACAGGATCCTCCGACGATCAAATCAGCTCTTTTGGCCAACAGAAATGAGTGCTCAAGAAAGAGTTCGGTAGAGTTTTGAGAAGGAGAAGAAAGCTTCGAGAAAATGTATCTGGAAGATCCCTTTTTATAGATTGAGCCTGTAGTAGATTGATTGTGACAGCCATACCATCTGATCGTGGATCACGTGGAGTTTATTACGGAGAGAGAGATATCATCAGACTGATAGTGACAACCATATTGTCTGATCGTGGGTCGTATGGAGTTTGTTATGGAGAGAGATGTCATCAGACTAATAATGGCAGCCATACCGTTTGATCATGGGTTGTGTGAGATTTGTTATGGAGAGAGAGATGTCACCAGACTGATAATGGCAATCATAACCATTCGGTGGAAGTAGGCGTTCGGAATCCGATTGAAAAAGAAGTCCGAAAGGAGCTCGGCTCCTGTAGGAATTCGATTGAAGAAGAAGTTCGAAAGAAGTTCGGCTTCTGGAGGAATCTGAAAGAAGTTTGACTCCTAGAGTTCAGCTCCTAGAGGAACTTGACTGAAGAAGAAATTCGGAAAGAGATCGGTCGCTAGAGGGGCCCGACTGATGAAGAAGTCTGGAAGGAGTTCAACTGAAGTTCGAAAGAAGTTTGGCTGGGGTTCGATCGTTGGAGAAGTTCGGTTAGGTTCGACCATCGGAGGAGTTCAGCTACAGAAGGAGTTCGACTGCTAGGGGATGAATTATTGATTGAAGCTCTTCCGTGATTATCGATTGCATTAAGCTAAGCATCAGACTGAACTTCGGTGGGAGCGAAGTTTATCCCCAAAAATAGTCCCCCACACTCGAGTTCGAAATTCGAATAAAGAGAGTACAAAAAAGACGATTGTCGAAGTCATTTTTCGGACTCTGCATCCATTGAGGTTGAAGCTCGGGGGGAGATCTTATCTCCTGCCGAGGTTGAAGGAGATCTTATCTCGTATTGATGTTGAAACTCAGGGGAGATCTTATCTCCAGCCGAGACATTGAAGTTGAAGCTTATCTTCAATCGAGGAAGATCTTCTCTTATCTTGAAGCTCGAAAGAGATTATATCTCCAATCGAGGTTGAAGGAGATCTTATCTCTTATTGATGTTGAGGCTCAAGAGAGATCTTATCTCCAGTCGAGGTTGAAGAAGATCTTATCTTCTGTTGACATTGAGGAAGAGATCTTATCTCCAATCGAGATTGAAGGAGATCTTATCTCTTGTTGACGTTGACGTTGAAGCTCGGCAGAGATCTTATTTCCAGCCGAGATTGAAGGAGATCTTATCTCCTATTGGCATTGAAGTTGGAGCTTAGGGGAGATCTTGTCTCCAACCGAGGTTATCGTTGAAGTTGAAGCTCGAAAGAGATCTTATCTTCAGCCAAAGTTGAAGGATATCTTATCTCCTATTGATGTTAGATGTTGAAGCTCGGGGAGATCTTATCTCCAATCGAGGTTGAAGAAGATTCTATCTCCAGTTGACGTAGACGTTAAAAGCTCGGAAGAGAACTTATCTCCAGTCGAGGTTGAAGAAGATCTTATCTCTTATTGACGTAGACGTTGGAGCTCGAGAAAGATCTTATCTCCAGCCAAGAGGTTGAAGGAGATCTTATCTTCGGTTGACGTAGACGTTGAAGCTCAGGGAGATCTTATCTCCAACCGAGGTTGAAGGAGATCTTATCTTCGATTGACATAGATGTTGAAGCTCGGAGGAGATCTTATCTTCAGCCGAGGTTGAAGGAGATCTTATCTTCTATTGATGTAGATGTTGGAGCTCGGGGTAGATCTTATCTTCAACTGAGGTTGAAGGTGATCTTATCTTCGATTGACGTAAACGTTGAAACTCGGGGAAGATCTTATCTTCAGCCAAGGTTGAAGAAGATCTTATCTCCTATTGATGTAGACATTGGAGCTCGGGAGAGATCTTATCTCCAGTCGAGGTTGTCGTTGAAGTTGAAGCTCGAGGAAGATCTTATCTTCAGTGGAGGTTGAAGGAGCTCCTGTTGATGTAGACGTTGGAGCTCGGGGGACATCTTATCTCTAGTTGAGGTTGAAGGCCTTCGACTTGCTCATGTTATGATGAAATTCTCCTTCTGTTCCTAACATGGCCACTATTGATTGCTTCTTTCCTATCATCATATAATTTTTACACCAAGAAACAATAATATTAAAATGAAGGAGTTTTATTGAAGAAAAATTACTGATAGTACATTCTCAGATTTTCTAAATTTCAAGGTTGTGGGAGCGTTGTTCCTCTGAGCTTCTTTAGGCGATAAGTTTCATGTCGGACGATCTTCTCTATTTCATACTAGCCTTTCCAATTTGGGGCAAGCTTTCCCTGGCTTTGAGGCTGAGAGATGGCGGCTCGTTGAAGCACTAAGTCCCTTAAAGATAGTATTGATGATGTCGAGAGGTGGTCAATCTCCTTGTTGTTCCTCCCTCATTGGTGGTTCTGGCTATGGCAGCACCCTTGGCCGATCTTCTCTTGCTTCAGGCTGGCGTCTAAGGAATCGATCCAATCGGTCTCTCCTAATGAGCTCCTCGATTTTATCTCGGAGCTGAATGCATTCTTCAGTATCGTGACCGTGGTCACGATGGTAGAGGTAGTACTTACTTCAATTATGCTTGTTTGGGGGAGATCATAATTCTTCTGATCTTGGTAGCTGATTCTTAATTTTCGTCAGAACTTGAATTTTAGGAGCATTAAGGGGGGCGTAGTTGTGGAATCTTTCGAGGGGAGAACTTCTTCGCGCTCTTCTATCGGAGCTTCTTCGATGCCGAGCTCGAGAAGGGGCTCGGGCTCGCTTGCGCTTAGGGGGAGTCCATGAGCATGGCCGAACTTCATTCAGCCCTCCATCAGCGATGGGTCTATTAGACTCATCCATCTGTCACTCTCCTATGGCTTCTTCATCCTTTAACTTGAAGGCTTCTTCTGCATGGGCATATCCCTCGGTCCGAGCTAGCAGATCGATAAAGTCCCTAGGGTACTTCTTCTTCAGGAAGAACAGCAAATCATTCTTCTGAAGGCCGCCCTTAAGTGCGGCCATTGTAACAGACTGGTTCAGATTTCGGACCTCTAATGCAGCAGCATTAAATCAGATGACATAAGTTCGGATGGATTTTTCCTCCTTCTGCTTGATATTCATCAAAAAATCCGAACCTAAGCGCGAATATCGACTGCTGACGAAGTGAGCCGCAAACTGATGGCTCATCTGATAAAAAAAAGATCATATCTGACTTCAACACTGAGTATCAGTTTCTTGCTGCTCCCTTTAAGGTAGATGGAAAAGCTCGGCATAATATGGTATCTGGTGCATCATGGAGCAGCATCATGATCCGGAAGGCCTTCAAGTGATCGATCGGATCAAAGATTCTGTCGTAGTTTTCAAGTTGGAAAAGCTTGGTGTTCGACGGAATGGATTCTTGCATAATTCAAAAAAAGAAAGGAGGATCGGTGTAGACGTCATCATGGAGAGCCGGGGCGACATGGTGGAGTTCTTCAATCCGTCGGTCCATCTTCCATAATTTTTGATCGAGGACATCATCTCGATCGTAGATCTTGGATGGCTTTCGACTTTAGATAGAAAAGATCTCTTTCGAAGGAGAATCATGATCCGACCATGGATCCTCTGCTCTCTATTTTTTCTTTCAAGGGGCGACGGATATGCTAGCCTAAGTGCTTCTCCTTGGGATCGATTTCTAACATTCCAATGGTGGGTTTTTTGATGGAACTACCTCCGAGGGTTGCTGCATGGCTTGCATCATTTCGGTGAGGCCCTGAATCCGCTACATCAATAGGTTAAACTGCTCCGGATCTACCATGGCCGTCGGTGGAGGTGGGGGTTGAAGCACCGATGATGGAGTAGGAATAGATGGATCTGACTCAGACCTGATGATAGAAGTAGTAGATCTTTGGATAGTTGCCTTCTTTAGAAGCATTTCTTCGGATTGAAGAAGAGGATGGAGATGAACCTTGAAGAAGAAGATCGGCAGGTCGACTGAGCACTCCTTTAAGAACAAGGATACCTCAGGAATAGAAGATCCTTCCTCTAGCGTCAATCCTATTGGTGCAGAATCTGATTGATATCGGATCGAGCTGAAGCAGAGAAAGATGAGATCATCGTCGGTGATCTGCAAAATAAAGTTCCGTCCGAAGTCGATGGTGGTGGCTTCGGTAGGATCCTTTGATAATTAAGTCAGCTCTTCTGACCAACAGAAATGAAGTGCTCAAAAAAAAATTTGATAGAGTTTTGGAAAGGAGAACAGAGCTTATAGAAAACGTATCTGGAGGATCCCTTTTTATAGATGGTGCCCGTAGTAGATTGATGGTGACAGCCATACCGTCTGATCGTGGATCGCATGGAATTTATTATAGAGAGAGAGGTATCATCAGACTGATAGTGATAGCCATACCGTTTGGTCATGGACCACGTGAAATTTGTTACAGAGAGAAAGGTATCGTCAGACTGATAATGACAGCCATACCATCTGATCGTGGGCCGTATGGAATTTGTTATGGAGAGAAAGATATTGCCAGACTGATAATGGCAGTCGTAACCATCCGGTGAAAGTAGACGTTTGAAATTCGATCGAAGAAAAAGTTTGGAAGGAGCTCGTCTCCTATAGGAATCTGATTGAAGAAGAAGTCTGAAAGGAGTTCGATTTCTAAAGAAATTCAAAAGAAGTTTGGCTCCTAGAGAAGTTTAGCTCCTGGAGGAACTTGACTGAAGAAAAATTTTGGAAGGAGTTCAACTGCTGGAGGAGCCCGACTGATGAAGAAGTCTGGAAGAAGTTCGGCTGAAGTTCGAAAGGAGTTTGACTGGGGTTTGATCGTTAGAGGAGTTCGATTGGGTTCGACCGTCAGAGGACTTCGGCTACTGAAGGAGTTCGATCGTTGAAAAAAAAAATTTCGATTGAAGCTCTTCCGTGATTATCGGTTGCATTAGGCTAAGCATCAGACTGGACTTCGACGGAAGCGAGATTTATCCCCAACAAATTGATAAACTCTATATGCTTAATTTTTATAAATGATAATTTATTTTATTATCTGATAAAATCTAGTTGAAGTGATCATTACTTACTAGGCTATCTAGCTTATTATCTTATTTTATTATTTTTATAGATCTCGAGAATCTAGATGATACAAGAATATGTATGGAAGAGTGATAAAGTAGAATCTCAATATTTATATTTTAGATTGAAAATTTTATTGAAGCTGATGTAAGATATTTTGAACATTATGAAATATTGAAATTAGATTTTAATTAGTTAAATTTTAGATATAATTTATTAATTAATTATTTTGTTATTGCTTTATGATAGCTTGATGATATATCTTGCATGCTTATGAGAAGAGTTTTCTATGAGTGTGTGGCGGTTGCCATGATCCCTGGCTCGCGATCTTGGGTCGGAGGTATGACAATTAAAATAATATCAGAGCATAAGTGGATAAATTATGATACTTAGAATCGAGTATAGGATAAGTGTAGATGAATAGATACTAGAGACATGGGGATATTGATCAATGATAATTACAGTATAAGTTATTTTCATGATTTTTGACTAAGCTTTGTGATTAAAAAATGAAAAGATCACTTAGGAATAATTATTTAAAGGATTTGATATGTGACTGATAATCTATAGATTATGTTAGGACTATTTGGATTTTGATCTAAAGAAATTGCATGAGGATTGATTATAAAATTTTTGTTATGTGTTACGATTATTAATTTAATTTTTAGTTGTTCAAGTGAATTATAAGCTCAAATTTGATATGACAATAATATTATAATATTGCTCTTAGTTGAAAAATTGATTAATAGAGATAAGATAAAGATTTGATTATAAAATATTATTTTAGATTGGACTAAGAAAATCTTTTATGATATCTGATTAGAATTTTTTTTTTGAAATTGAACTTGGTATGTAGATTATGTATAAACTAGCATGAAGAATTTGATTTTTAAAAGGCTTGGATGATTGTTATGAAAAAAATTTTAATGTGTCAAAGATCTTGATGGAAAAATCTTTAAAAGGGATGATTGAGATGATTTTACATGTATGTTTTGATTTATATCCTAACTTGGCAGAGCATCGATGGATTTTCTTATTGATTTGATTTATAGGATTTGATTTAGAATTATCTAATTAAATTGATGCCAAAATTAAGATTTGATTCATATTGGACTATAATAGATCTATATGATGGTTTTCAATATGATATTGGACTCGAGGGTTAATCAAGTTTAACGTATATCAGGAAAAAAGTAGAGATGAGAATCGGAAGATAATCTTTGGCTTCAATTAAAATTTAAAATTTTAGATCTTTTCCACTTATAAGAAGAGGAATGATTTGATCAAAATTATTTTATGAATTTAAAAAAAAATGATTGTTAAATTAGAATGCACAGCAAAAGCATGATGATCTTGATTATTTTAAGTTAGTTAGCAATATTGATTCTTTGAGTCAAAAAAAAAAATTATGATAGATGATTTGATTTGATTGTCTCTACTAAAAATTCATTGATAATGTAAATGATAATAATCTTGACTCTAGATTATTTAGGATATCGCAATATGACTTTTAAAAGTAGATCTTCTGTCTATTACGTAAAGAATTTTTAGCATCTTGAGTGATGGGATCCTTAATTCTTTAGATCTGAAATATCTAGAGATAGATTTTCTTTATCCAAGAATTGAATTCTATGTTTTTCTATCTGTTAGAAAGTGTTTTGAGATTGTTTATCGATCCTTGCATTTAACCTTAGATTTTTATATTTAAATATTTATCTATAAAGAGTATAGTAAAATTGTTTATGATCTTTTAATAAATTGATCAAATCATAAGTAATTAAGAATTTTGGTGAGAAATTTGATATCCTTATCTAGAATTGAGAGATTGATTTCGATGACCAGAAATAATGATTTTGATTCTAATCAACATTGGTGATATTGAACTTTTCCTTGTGAAATGATTTAAAGATGAAGTTGCATCAAGAAATGAAATACTAAAAGGTTCAAGGATGAGATTAGTATAGTGAATCTTTAACTTTTGAAAGCATGAATGAGAAAAAATATTTTTGATTCTTGACTGATTGGGATATCACTATATGATTCATATTAGCATGTTCTCCGATCTTATGATGGGTCAATTAATTAAGAATGGTTGATATCTTGATTAAAAAAATGAAATTCTTATACAAAATTAAGATATTAATTTTCTTGCATTTAGAAGAGATGGGTTAGATTTTGACCATCTATAAAAGGAGTCAAAACATGAGATATTGAGCCTTATTCTTAAAAGAGATATGATCATGATTGTGAAACTTTAAAGTTTGAAAATCTTCGACAGAAAATTGCGAGACAAAATTTCTTTTAGAAGGGAAGAATGTGCTGCCCCAGCCCAATCGGGCCTAATCTACTTAATCCCAACCATACAAGAATAGATTTCAAAGCAAAGAAAATAGCCCCCCCTAAAAAAAAAAGGCTAGCACGTGTTGTGCACGTGCTAGGTAGGAATTGGACTCCCAGCGGGAGTCCTCTTCTGTGAGTCTCCACCCATGAAGATGGAAGCTGGAGAGGACTCAAACTCCTCCCCTGGCTATCTTTAAATTGAGAGAGGCCAAGCCCCCCTCCAAAACCCGCAGTCCAGTTGCCGGTGACCATTGGAAAGAATCCTCGTTCTCCTCATTTTCTCCATCTGGGTTTTTATCGACTTCATTAGAATCATCGGCCATAAACAATCAAAATGAAGGTAAGAACCTATTGAATCTCTAATTAATTTTTAATACCATCTTTTTGAGTCTTGAAATCATGAATTTTGATTGGAAAAATTGCTAGATTTGATCAGAAACAGAAAGACCTATTGATTCATCTATTTTTCGTGAGATTTTTCATTGTCATTTGGCCACCACCGATCATCAAACCTGGCCGGCTATCACCGGCCATGACTATTATCGGCCAGGAGGATACCCTCCCCTACCTCAGGAACAAGGAAAGAAGAGCCTCCCCAATTCCATCAGAAAAGAAAGAGGACGATATGGGTCCTCTATTTCATAACAGGAAAAAAAAAAAAAAAAGAGAAAGAATTAAAGAAAAAAGAAAAAAAGAAAAGAAAGAAAAGAGAAAAAATTTCTTTCTCTTCCCTCTCTCCCATCTTTAAGTTTGAATCATGCCTTCTCTTTCTAGAAGATTCATTCTCTCTCTACTTTCTCTCTCCTATTTTCTCTCTCTAATAGAATTATTGGATTTTAGAGAAAAATAGAGAAAGTAAGAAAAGAAAGAAGAAGATTTTTCCTCTCCTCTCTCTTTCTCTCTCTTCTTTTCCTCTCCACTTTCTCTCTATTTTCTCTCTAAAATTCTCTCTCTAGGCTGCTTGTATTTTCTCATAATTTTTTTTTCTAAGATTTTCTAGATATTTTGAAATTGATGATGAATTTTGATGATCCTAGGAAAGAGATCTTAATCTGTGATCGTCGGATAGCGTACCGGTACTCATCTTGTTCAAATTCGATATCACTAGATTTTATCATCCATAATTTTATCAAATTATCTATGATAATTTTATCATGATTTAAATTAAATTATCTTGATCTGATCAATTGGATTGTCAGACAATATAATCTTATTAGTTTTGATTCATTTTCATAATTTTTCTCTCTTTTGATTTTATCTTTCCACTTAATTTTTGAACTTAATGAAAAATTCTTGATCCTACCACACTTTGAATCTAATTTGACCTAGATAAATAGATTTTGAACTATCTATCTCCTAGTCTAACATTGATCGATGAAGTTAAGATGACCAGACTGACCCGAACCATTGGATGTAACTGCCGTCAATCTATCTTTTTGGTTTATTAGTATACTTTTAATTATTAAAATTAATCCTCTATAGAATTATAGATGTTTGATAATGGGGTACTATAACATGATTTATGAACAGAAGAATTTGGAAAGAAATTGCAAGAATGGTATAAATTTATTGAAATACATACGAGATAATTATAATGTTTCACTTTTCTAGATTTATCAATAAATTATAATATATTTTCTTGATATGGTTTATGAAATGATGCGTGAATTTGATGAATGATATTTTATTACTGAAAGTATCTTATTTTTGAAATATTATGAATCATGATTAAAAATATTGATCTTATTATATATTATACCTGATTGATTTCGATACCACATGATTATGTGCATCTTTATCAAATTAGAATAAAAAATATGAATTATAATTTAAGATGAATTAAACTTTCAGCCTGACTATGTGGAGGACTCCGCCAATTGGGCTAATACGTTGGCAAAGATTTAGTCTTGAGGATTTATGTCGTCAGCAAACTAGCGACAAACCGCCAGCAGACCAGCGGTTCCGAAGGACATTACTGTCAGATGATTCATAGCTCATTGAAAGATGATATGCAATATTATAATCCTACCATAGTAATAATATGGTTATAGTTTATAGCTGATAAGAATGATTAATAAGAATTTGATAATTTAAAAAAAATTAAAAGTTTGAAAGAAACTTGAAAAGATTGAATTTGATATAATAAATATTTTAAAAATACTGCATAATAGAAATTGATTTTGAGTTGATAAACTCTATATACTTATTTTTTTATAAATGATGATTTATTTTATTATCTAATAAAATCTAGTTGAAATGATCATTGCTTACTGGGATGTCTAGCTCATTATCGTATTTTATTATTTTTATAAATCTTGAGAATCTAGATGATACGAGAGTATATATGGGAGAGTAATGAAGTAGAATCTAAATATTCATATTTTAGATTGAAAATTTTATTTTAAATTTTAATTAGTTAAATTTTGGATATAATTTATTGATTAATTATTTTATTATTGTTTTATGATAGCTTGATGAGATACCTTGCATGCTTACGAGGAGAGTTTTGTGGCAATTATCATAACTTCTGACTCGCGATCTTGGATTGAGGGCATGATACTTTTAAATGATAATTCGTAGACCATGTCATTCAAAGCTAAAGCAGCGGACAATATATCAGCTGTTAGGATTCAAATCTTTATGGGAAGAACATAAATATTTATCTTATAATTATATCAGTATTCTAACATCTCCGGTACATTCAGCATGTTGATATTGTTGTAATCCAAGACCAACCGAAGCATGGAAGTTTTCTTCTTTTCTTTTTTTTCTTTTTTTCTTTCTTTTGTAAAACTCAATTATTTGGGGAGAAGTTAGAACTCAAGTTGGAAGTTCATAAGAAGGCGCCTCATCTTAATAGCAAAGCCGGAAAGGCCAGTCACAGCGTAAGACCCGCTGTAGAAACCCAGGTCCCCAACTCATCGTCCTCACAGGCCACAAGGATTAACGGACCTGAGCTTACGAATTTACGAATCCACCCTCCATTAGAGAAAGTTCGAGTGCAAACGCTAAAACCCAATCCCCCTGCAGCCACTTTGTTAGGTCTTTTTCTCATATCTACAACAACAACAACAAAAAAAAAAAAGTGTCTATTTTTCCTTTTAGGAGCAATAGGCTGGAGACTGCAAACACAACGAAAGCCTCTCTTTTTTTGGGTCCTTGATAGTGTAATGTCAGTTCTGGCCAGATGTTCCCCCATGCATGCAGCAAAAACTAGAGACTTTCCGATAATTAATATTTCTAGCTTCTCTAAGCATGTCCACCCTTTTAACAATCAAAACATTATCTCACCAAAAAAATAAAATCATAACGTGAACTCTTAGCTTTTTTTAATCTAAATAAACATATATTAAATAATTGCGAGGCCTTTTTTTTCTATATCATGAAAAAGAAGAAGAGATTAAATAATAAAACAATGGCTATTTGCCCACAAATAAAGACGGAAGGACATAGCTTTCTCCTTGCTGACGTTTCTCTAAAGAAATTTATACTGGAATAGAATTGAAGCGATGATCTCAGCAATATGGATGATGTAAATACAGGCAAAAACATAACAGATGATAAAATAGCTCCGTGATGACATAGGAACAAATTTGACATAGATCACTTGTTTCTATCTCATGAAAATAGTAGACCTTCTTAGCCATGACTTATTGGATGATGATTCATAAGCCAAGAGTCCCTGTTCTTGTACCTAAGGAATGATTTTCTCTTGTTTTCATATAATTTTAAAGTATAGAACAAAGTCAAAATTAAAAATCTTTGTTCTCATTGATCTATTATTAGAATCTTAAAACTTTAACCTAAAATTTAACATGTATGGTTCATCTCTATTCTCTCTAGATACGTTTGGTTACAAGAAAATCTGCCGTATAGGAAAAAGGGTAGAAATTTTCTACGAGAAGAAAAACAAAAATCAAAGATGTAGATATAAGATTTCAAATTAGACTTTTCAAGGAATATAGTTTTCCGGCTTCCCTTGCAATCAAACCAGCTCCCATACCGAGCGTACCAAGATGCTAGTATAGAATCCAATATCAAGATTATGAAATAAAACGCTGTCCATCCATACTTCCCCTAATCGATGGAAAATTTATAACAAATCTACATTCCTCCCAAATCTTACTTGCATCACAAGAACAAAGTTCTAACGTACAACTACCCTGGACGCTTATCAGTTACCACTTTGATGAATAGCTGTGAATACAGAACCACGCTATCCTCAAAACAAAAGAACCAAGGTCATCACTAGATAGTCTTGATTACAATTGCCATCATACAGCAATAAGTTAGCCAAATCACTGCATCAAGCTGTGTTGACAACCCTTCTAACTAGGCTGCCCCCGGCAAGCAACATGTAAGCATTTCATGATCACAGAAATTAAAAAACAAGAATTAATGAAATATAGAAAATTGTAGTTCAATTATATTCAGCTAGTTGTTACCACGGAAAAAATAAACATGTTCAGCTAATTGAAGACACAAATCTGATGCTCAATTTACTTCAGCAACATAGCTGTATCCCACATATAATTCCACTGCACCAAGCTTCTGATTCAACTAAAGCAAAGCACGTCATGGATCCTGATGCCACCAATATACAAAAGATAATTTGCAATCATGTACATGCACCTGTATGAGAAAACGAGGATCCTAATCTAATGAATTCCTACAAGGGAGGGAAATTTCTTCACTGCAATTAAATGGCATCTTCTCTCGTAGTCTTGTACTCTATTAAGATGGCAACAAGCATCAGTGGATTGGGTTTATATACATCGTTGGGAAGCATCAACCTGTTTGTGATAATGCAGCGGCAGCCTATACCTGAGATTACTACTGTTGACTCCAAATTTATATTTGGGAAAGGGCTTCACTCACAGCATGCTACTCTTTTCTTTGTTTAACTGATTCCAGTAACTCAGTTCCGCTCCTAGAAAGCAGAATCTCCTTCATTTCTTTATAGCTTCGAAGCTCCTCCAGTGCATCAGATGTCCTCCGAGAGAAAAAACTGGAGGTGCCAATCACTCCATTTAATTCAGAAGTTGAAGACTGGGATGAATAGCTGTGATCTGGGCGTAATGGAGCTGCTGTCTTCAACATCTGAATTAGAATGCCAACGGCTGCATCTTGTGATTTATGGGATGATGCCTGAACAGATTCTGGAACTTCCTTCCCATCAAGGCTCCTGGTGACAAATCATACAGCAAATAACTTCATATTACTCCTCATCTGTAAACCAATAACGTATACACCATGACAATCATTAACCATCCATCCTCAGGCTTTCCAGAGCAAAACCATTTAGATGTCATGAAAGAACATGAGAATAATGGTATCCTGAATATTTCTGCCATTAATATAATATACAATCTTTGGCAAAACTGCAAGCAACCAGGATTTCTTTTTGTATTGGCAATAGAGATCATAAAGGCCATTTACTTTCTGCCTCTTGTCATGTATTGACAAGTAACTCAAAAGCTATGAATTTACAAGATAATGACCAATGTACCAGAAACCACCACTACCACATACTTTGTCTTGAACTTATATCATAACATGTCGATGGTGGTCAAAGTAAAGAATCACCCCAAACCCATATATAACATCACCATATGAGATTGTGGGTCATACAAGGTTTAGGCACTAAATTTTGACAATAGTTATAACCAAGAAGATTTACATAATATTTCAGTCCTATCCTAGGCACAACCAAAATTATAAAAGTAATTGAGATATAAACTAGAAGCAATTAATATCTTCAATTTAGATGCTTATCAACATAAAATCTCAAGGTGAACAAAATAACATCTAAAAGCTTTCTCTATGCAAATCATCCCAGGTCTCCAAGCACAAAATTTCTGCTACTTATACCCTCAACATACATTTCCACCATGCACACAGAACCCAAGCTCTATCTACCCTAGGCATGGAGGCCCCATTATTTAATTTGTTTCATTGCCATCTTTGGAATCAAAATATATAAAATATATGGTTGCAATTAATTCATCCTAAATGGTATATGTTGCTTAGTATTTTTCTTGCTCATCTAGAGAAAATTATTAGCTTACCATGGCCTATATGATGTGCATTATAGCATACACCATGTTTACTTTGACCTTGCATTAATGGCGCTCTCTTCACATCTTTATGTTTATGATTTTTAACATAGTTTGCTTGCATAAAATTTGGACATCCATAAGCAAGCGTGGCAGCACATTTCTGGGTATGAGTCACATATATGGTTGCATGTGCACTAAATTTGTGTTCATTCGACAGATCGACTCCACAAGACTAAACCAAGATTATAATTGCCCTAGAACCATTAGAAGCTAGAATGACCGACAATGGGCCATTCTCTCATCATCATGCCACCAATCCTACAACTTACCATCAGACCGTCACCAAATGCTCCAACAACTGCCACCTATGCTTGTCTTCCATGTTTACCATCGTCATAACATCGCTTCTTGATGCAACAGCTTGTGTTTGGAGTCTTCCAAATCTTGTCAGCATTGCACCAAAAAGCATCTTCCTAGCTCAGCAATAGTAGCACACATCGTTGTGCTAATTAACCACTACATCATGGACGTGCATCCTTAACTGTTTCCTCAGATCATTCTAAGAAACCAAAATCTGGCAACCATTAGGACGATAATGCTCAAGCTCTTTACTGTTATGTTCTTGGCGCTCCTTTTCAGTTTATGGATTTAATGCATCATTGATTTATTGTCATCATGATGAAGCCACAATGGAAGATTTCATATCAAGTTCAATTAAGGGGTCAGAGAGAGTCAATATATTGGCCTGATAGTTATTATTGGGACAAAATTTAAGGCAACAGTCACATCCAAAAACTTGTATTGTGAATCCATCCTAAACCTACTTGAATTTACATGATAAATTTAAATGACACAATTTGCAGAATTCAAATTTGATTAACTTGGACATTGGAAAGAAACACCAAAAGACCATATTAAGAATTGAAATCAAACACACACCTTCATAGATCCATCTCTGGTATGTTACAACAATATTCTTGTCTTTTGTACAGCATCTAGACCTCAAGCAACACTTCAGACATAAATAAAGCTCTTAACTGAACTCACTACATTGGAATTCAACACAAAACCTCAATAATTTTAGCTATAGTGAGTTCATCATATATGCTGCAAATAAATGACCATTTTCTTAATGGATACATACTCACCAGATTCAATGAGCCAGTATAAAATCCATAACATTTTCTATTATAAACTGATAAAGTGTGTGGCTACACTCATAACTGTAAATGCCATCATGCGGTCTCAGAGTACACATGTTTTGCAAGGAATGGAGAAAATCTAGAGAGCATTTCAACAGAAGTTTTCAGTGGTTGGAAAAGCTGGATAGCCAATTGCCCTTCCTTCAAGTCCCCTTGCAAGCTCCAATATTTTTTGTCGAGGAGACACATTGCATGCTAGTAACCTCAGTTTCTCCACCTTATGCATCCCCCCAAATTCCTAAAGCTTCTCTTAATTGTCGCAACTCAAGGGGGTTCTTTATATGTTTCCCTCTTGTCCTCCCCTTCTTTGGTACTTAAATATCTCTCTTTTCACGCTACAACATTACTCCCAAAAAGGCTCCCATGTGCCCATCTCTCTACCTTTATCTTCTTGGTGAGCAATACCCTTCTCTCTACCAAGTTTAGAAAATTTCTCCTAATCATCAGACCTCTCTATCTCTCTACTTAATCTCCATTTCATGGTTGTTAAAGAGGCTATATCTCAAAATTCTGCAAGGTAAAAATCTTTCCCATGAGGAAATAAAATATGAAAGAAAAATATCATAGTACCCAAAGACCATTTAGATCAGATCTCAAACAGTCTTTCTAAAACCATTGGATTTTAAATCCATATTAACCTTTGATCATGATTTAAGGCCCAAGTGATTTGCATCAACCCACAAGTCTCTGCTTCGATGCCTTTATCTCTCCATCTTCCCTGTTCCACAGGGACCCTTTACAGGCATAGTTGAACATATACCGCTACTTAAGATGCTGGCAATGGCATCCAGAGAAAACCACCTTCATCTTTTCTGTTCTTGAAAAAGAAGTTCTCCAGTGAGTCAAGGTTGGAAATTATAAAGAAAGGGAGAGGGCAAAAGGAGACCAACATCAACTGGCACATGTAAACTCTAGCTATCTTTGCCAGCCATTGAGTCCTTTTGACATTTAATTCCTGCAAGCTCATATTCTCCAACATCAACCATAGCGAGCAACTAGACACAGCATTTCAGATTGTTAATAATTTCTTCTGGTGTGTTGACTCCAAAAAATCAAAGGGTCCAAGTACGTGTTTTGACTGAGTTCTGTTGTCTAGCATGCACTAAGTGAGAACCGAAACTTCATAACTAATACATATGCAATAATGCAGCAGAACATTTAATATACTGAGCTAGCAGCTTGACATTAGGATCCATTTAGAAAAGCACAAAAGATTATACCAAATTATTAAGATTAATAAAAAAAATAATCACTCAAGGATCAACCACATGAATCATATGAGATCACTATAATAACCCAGAAAAATGGAAAAGTACCTAATCTGAGAATCTGATGTATCAACATCATCCACAGCAAAAGGACAAGAGAAGTCTCCATCATCAATATCATCCGGCATCGATAATCTGCTGGAGCTTCTTGAAAACCCAAGCCTTGGTGAACCACCTGAAGACAAAACACTAGAGAACCTTCCAGAATCATCCCTACCATCCTTAAGGCTCTGTATACATTTTCCCACACACAAAAGGAAGATCCAACCACATTAATAGAACGAAATCAAAGTTTACAAAGACATACTCTGCAACCAAAATAGAGAAGTTGAAGTTGACATGCTTTCTATATTGGGAAGTTATGAAGGGAAATGATAAAGGGGCAAAAAAAAAAAAAGAAAAAAAAGAAAAAAAAGAAAAAAAGAAAAGAAAGATAAAATGGCAATCAGTTTCTTCAAGTGAATAAAAGGAAACAAAAAATCAACAAAGACAATTACTAGCTTGCCATTCAGAAAAAGAGCACTTGCTCCCTAAATCTCAATTTGCCACAAGAAGCTTGTCTGAACTTTTACTTTGCTGAACTATCATCCTGTTGGACCCCAGGGGTGGGGTGTCAGAAAACTACTAAGCAGCACATAGATCACCAAATTCTGAGCCATAATTGTTTAATTACCATTCCCTTGCTCCTAGTTCATGCAGTGTCCAGTTTATGCAGCATGAAATGTCAAGCAGATGGAGATGTACCAGAGGAACGGATTTGGGGTGATGGAGTGAGGGTGTTAATGGAGGAGAACGAACACATAAAGTCGCAAAATCAGAGCATTTAGTCATCATCTTTATCATTGGTCTACAAAATCTGCATACAACAATTCTCTTGGTAATACGTATAGATTTCCAGGTTCCAACAACAAACAACACCTAAAGGCTATTAATTACAACAATAAGTTTACCCGCATGACTGCTGACCCAAACAAATGACTTACCAAAGCCAATATATCTAACAATCAAAATAAATTTGACTTTAAAATTAAACCAACGCTTTGACCAAGCATAAAAATAAAATAGTTCTATATCTTGAAATGACCTTGCAGTAATTTCAGAGAAATACGATACATGGGTATCAAGACAAGCCTTTGTAGGTACCTTCCAGATTTTATGGTTTTGTCCATTCAATCTAAAGGTCTTTCTGATCCTCCATGTATCAAATTTTGCCTATTGAAATACACTTATCAATTACAATAATCCTGGTTATGGTCCAAGAACTTGTTCATCTATAGATAAAGCATTCTTGGCAATCTCGTAAATAGGGACAAGGTCCTTGAATTTTTTTAGCTAGATATTATATCAGTGACCCATATATCTCTGTGATTGATGCTTGCATGAGTAGAAATTAAGTCAGAAGTTACAATTAAAACCCCTATGAAACTACCACAGCCATCCCAGAACGTTGAATACCCATTGGTCTTCCTATTAAACTACAGAAAAAGAAGATACTTTGCCAAATAGCCTGGTCAGGGTTAATCAATTATGCTTATGCAGATGGAAAGAATCTAGGCTCCACTTTTAAGTTGAGTTTTCTACCACCTTTGTTGAAACCGTCTTGATATATTCATCATCAATGACCATGTTGAACAAGTTCCTTCCAGAGGATATTATCCATTTGAAGATATCAATGTGTCTCGGGTCTTGATATGCATCAGGCTCTTCTTTGATTTTGTCTCATCCACTGATGATATAATGGAAGTTCCAAAATAGCTTGGGAACAATGATCTAATTCCCACCCATAATAAAAGAGGCAGAATTCATACAACTTTAGAAAGATAAGAAACATGGACAAGTTATCTAGTATATATCACTTAAGTCATAAGATTTGGTTAATTCACTAAATATGACTTTGTCGACCACTGATGTTGCAAAAAAATGCTAAAGTAACATATAGTCATCCATATGGACATATCTAACCTTCTTTGTTGTTGAATGACTTTAAATTATCCTACGGCTTCTTGCGACTTTCAATTATACAAGGAGAAAGGTTGGGATGAGGTTCAGATATCAAAAGGAAAATGATGTCGCAATATCGTCAAAATTCTCTTAGGATTTACCGGCAAAACATTAAGTGTTGCTACTTTCACATTTATAAAATCTCCCAACCAGAAACCATTAGTTTGTATGATCCAAATACCACAATACATGGTTTCAACCATCATCCGCTGTACCACCCAAGTATGGGTGTATCGTACCATACTGGTATTGAACTGGTACATTATTTCATACCATATTGAACCGTATACCGATACTATAATAGGATGGTACTGGTATATGGTCTGGTACCAAGATGGTGAATCTTGGTTTCAATCACACAGAGAATGAGTAGATAAAGAAAAGGAGATGAAAAAAGGTTTCCTAGAGTACAATAGGACATAATAGCTGCAGCAACAGTCTCAAAAAGTTCATTATAACCAAGATCAATATACCAAAAGTCTAAGAAACTTGCTTCAAATCCTGCTCTTTGCAATTAATGCATTTCCACAAACTAAAGCCCTGGTGACTCATAATATGAACTATAACTTAAGAGGATAATAGCAAGTTAAAAGCTTAACAGCTAGAAACTTCTGCATGGTGTGCGGAACCAACACAGGATTCACTCCCACTCTTCCACATTCTTCCTTGCACTTCTATCTCATGGTGAACTAATCATTTGTTACCGCTATTATTTCATCAACATCATATAAGCTTGATAACAAAACTTCAATTCAGTTTTAGTCATCAGATCCAAATACCATGCATGTCTTTAAAACGTAATGACAAAATTCAATTGAAATAAATTATAATACAATATGTAAAGGTTTGTTCTTTTTAAAAAATAATAATAATAATAAGAGTGCTTCCTAGGTGCTTCCATATGCCAAGTTCAGACAGATCTCTACATCTCTGCCCTATACTAACTTTATGTTGACAAAACTAAATTTAAATTAAACCCCGAAAAACAAAAAAAAAAAAGGAAAGTGTAAAAGAAAATGACTAAATCAGAATATATGTGAACATAAATTACATGTTTTTGTAGCGACTTTCTAACCCTTGAGCATTTTTAACATTCAAAACTATGAAATAATGTATAAACTGTCTGACTTCCCAGTATCAGTTGTGCTCTCATCTATGTTACCTAAACACTTTGGCTCTAAAGTTCTAGAAGTTTTGGCACTTTTGGACACTTGGACAGGGCAAGACACAACACAAGGATGGGCACTCCACTCTGAGATCCTACTGATGCCAGCAGAAGGTAACCGAAACTTGGCATCTTTTCATGTCATACATACAGGTAACTCTTAATTTCAACTGCTAAACATTTTAAGTTACATATGTTTTTAATATGAAGTTATCATAGTTCATTATCTACTTAGGTATCACAGTACATCTTAAGTAACTCTAAATCAAGGTTTTACGTACCCGTACCAAACACCGTGCTGGTTGCTGATCGCTACGGTACCAATCCAGTCCGTACCAACAATAAAAAATTTTAAAAGATCGTATCCAACGGCCAAAAAAAAAAAATCGGACCAAACCGGACTGAACCGGGCTATACCATACCGCACCGTACCCGAACCGATAGAACTGAAAAACCAGCCAGAACCGTCCTGGTTCCTCGCTGGTCTGGCTCAGTTTGTTTTGCACCAACCGGTTCGGTCCGGTACAGTAAACCATGCTCTAAATGAACCTAATCAATAACTTTAAAAACTTGAATTCATTGTATTTCATTATTTTCTTCATTAGAATTCCTTTTTTTCTCGCTCTTTTGGATGCAGATCAAAATAATGCCTTATATATGCGAATCTATTTAAATGTATGCACATGTATAGAAACATATAATTGTGCATATTTATGTGTACACCTGTGCCATGTCCCCATGCCTAGAATTTTGGAGGTCGCTGTCCAACACTAGAGAGAAGTTAGACAATACTGAGTGTCCACATAACACTGCAAAGAATACAAAAAATGCTGAGCATGACATAAACTAATTTTGCTACATATTAACCTATAACCCAGCAAATAACACCAACACACTGCCACACAAGACAATGCACAATAAGCACTCCTTTATCCTGCTAACTTGCATATTTTGTTATATTACATGGTCCCAAACTAATACTTAAAACTTAGTCCCAAATAATCCC
The DNA here is from genome assembly GCA_006176705.1 of Cocos nucifera. NCBI lineage: Eukaryota > Viridiplantae > Streptophyta > Magnoliopsida > Arecales > Arecaceae > Cocos > Cocos nucifera. The sequence continues at coordinate 4,382,308 of QRFJ01000045.1, forward strand.
TTTCTTCTAGATCAGTTTTTTCTTGGTAAAGTCTTTCTTGCTAGCACAACCCATAACCTAGTTCAGCTCCTAGTAGCAATTGCCCAAAACAAATAGTTCTGAACGCATTGCTAAACTTCAATTCTAAATCATATTTATGACATACTCTCTTAGAGTCACAAAGAAATGTAATTGTTCATTGTACTGAGTGAAGTCCAACAATCTCTTGAAGGAACAGTGGAAGTTTCGGTAAGGGGCACAGTAGGCTATTATAAAAAGTTGATCAAAACCAATTAAGGGCCTAACAATACTTGGGACCTAGCAAGATCTGCTAGAGAGAATGTGCAGTTTTTTTTTCTTTTTCTTCTCTTTTTTTGTCCGGGGTGGGATTGGGGGATTAGAGTAGGGGAGAGAAGAAAATGGAATGCTATGATTGTTATGATTCCCGAGGTATAAAGAAAAAGACATCTCAAGGTCATTTTTTAAACATAAGTTAATCAGGCCCCACTACCCTCCACACACTCTAGCTCCTATTTCCTGCTCCCCCTGTTCCTCCACCTCTACATTCTCTCTGAAGCCATTTCCATTAGATCCCGCAAAGTCTTCTAAACAGGCCCTAAGATGGCACTTATACCTTGATTTTTTTTTGAAAAAAAAAAAAAAAGAAAATTTTCACAAAAGGACTTGCAGGGTAGGCAAAGGGGATTATAAGCTAATATATTTTACAATGGTTGAAAGCTCAATAATGATTTCATCTGAACTAAATATTTTTTAGTTTCAGTGGTTTTGGTCAAGCTGCAACAATTTCAATTGAAATTTAAAGCAAATAAAAATTCAGTTGAAATTAGGAAAAATCAGATAGAATAAAAGAAAGATAAGTAAATAAATTAAATTAAACATCTTTCTAAAGTATATTATTGTCTGAGACCTTTATATGTACTGTAATGTTGGCTTTTGCTGTGACAATCAAATTTTTGTTTTCTTAAAAAAAAAATTTTTAACAAACCATGTTCACAATAAACATTGAAAATACAACTTTGACCAACTAAAGTCTATGTCTTTGAGTTTTAGGATGGTGAAAATTTTGTCAAAAAATTTAATTTTCTAAGTACCTTTTTGGAACCTTTTGCACAATGCTCGGAAATCTGTCTTCTCAAAGATAAATCCATCCTAAATCCAAAGAATATTTTAACAATAAAGAAATGATAAAGAGTAAGCATAAGAAGCCCATACATGCAAAAAGATTTGGCCCCATAATAAAGTTTCGGCCAAAACTCTAAGCCAAACTTCATTTCAAATGATTTACAACTAAATTAGAAATGTTTTGGTTGCTGTTCTATTTGGTTCCAGAGTTTCACACAACTTTAAATCATGATTTTAGGTTTGTCCTTGTTGACAAACTCTACATCCCAAACAACATTCCCATCATCTTTCAAGCTTACATAGCAAGCAACTTTCTTCTACAAGAACCTCAGTTTTGCTTAAAGCATGCTGCCTAATCAGCCTCTATCAAGCTTAGAAATGCTTTTCAGCATAGGGGCAAATCCCAGCAAATAATGTTTGAAAAATAGCTTCCATGAAGGATAAAAACAGAACGTCAACTCAATAAGAGTGCTTAGAAAAGATAGCCAACACAATTTATTTACAGCCTTACAGTTGGTGCAATACTAATGACAATTTATTATTAGAACTGTTGTGGATACAGTATTGCTTTTCATACCCAATTTTTTTAAGAATATATTCGAATAAATCATGATCAACATGTAAAACAGATTTTTCCTTTGAACAAAAAATGTCTTAAACTGTGAAATCGTAAATCAAATCTCAGGTCTTAATTGCATGCAAAATTACATATGCTTAAAAGGATATAGAGCACTACTCCTATAATAACCATAATCATCATCATCAAGCCTTTTGCAACTGTTTAGGATCGGCTTTATGCATCCTCATTTACCATAAATTCGTATTTAGGCTACCTCTAATGCTATTCTGAGTTTCTTTTTATCCTTCCTCACAACCTTCATCCATATTATTTTAAATCTTCCCTTCTTTTTCTTACCACCTTCAACACAAACCAAATTACCTCTCTTCATTGGAGCTCCCCTAGATCTTGGTTGTACATGGTCATGCTATCTTAATCAATTTTCCATCAATTTATCCTTAATTGTGTGAACCCTACAGCTCTTCTAATATGTCCATTTCTTATTTTATCCTTTCTAGTTTTACCACAAATCCATCTTCGCATTCTCACTTCTACTACATTCAACTTGTTTCCATGTACTTTCTGCTCCTATATCTAAGCACATCAATGCCAAAGTGGAAGGATCATGTTTAAAATTTCAAAAGAAAAAACCAAGTCCAAAAAAAATAAAAAAAATTAAATATTAGATTCATCATCTCTCTTCAGAGTTTCAAGCTCTTTTGCTCACTGGCATCCACAATCAGAGGTCTCCAGCTTTATGCAGAAGTTGCGAGACATCAATAGGTGCGACATTTATGAAAGTTTCATCTTCCAATAGTAAATTTCAAAGCAACCATTCTACTGTATTTTTAACTTTATCAAGGTTGTATTTATTTCTTCAGTTGAGATTAGACATCCCAAAAGACTGAAGTGATCTAGCATGAATGTGCATTATCTTGGATTGGCATAAGTTCCTATCTTACTTCTACAAGTTGCTGCATTTTTACAATATATTAACTGCCATCAAATTAAACATACTATAAATTTCCGAGAAGGTAGCAATGCAAACATCATTTAACTTGTAATTACGTTTGAAGCATTGCTAGTCATTCTTAAAAACCTTTTGGAGAGTGGAATTTGGTTTTGATGGTATCCACTCTATAAATTGACCTTAGAAATACAATAAGAAAAAGCCAGTTCATTGCTTACAAAATTGGAATTCTTGACTCCATGAGAGATTTACACTTCATGAGAGCTTTGTACTGCACAAGAGCATTATTGACAATGCAGTTACAATGCACATCCTCCAAAAAACTTCATTTCTAGACTAGGAGAAGAAAAGCTATATTATTAAGGAGTGCCTTATAGAAACTCCTTGACTTGCTCTTGATTTCTTGGCGCACATTGTGGTTCATTCAGATATGTGGATAGACTTGGAAGGTTCACTCACAAAAGCAGCTTTTTAGCATGGAATGCCCATTATCAGTGTTTGCTGCTGTCAAGGTTTAACTTTTCAACCTTCCATTAATAGATTAAAAACACTACAGAACCTTCAATAAGCAGCCTTGATATTCTTGAGCCTCCACTTACATTTGCACGTATAAAAGCAAGATTCAACCGCATCAAGAAACAACATATATATCAAATATTACAAATTTATCATGTATTGAGAAGAAGAAAATGAAGACGGTGAATACCTTCTGAGCTGTATACCATTGCAAGTTTGAGTAGATATCTCCAGCCCTCAACCCTTCCGACTTTCTAAAAGATCTACTCTCCAAAGGTGAATTCTGAGACGAAAGATCCGTCCTCATGCTTCTCGGAGATGGTGGTGGCAACAAGCTTTTGGTTGGATCTGAAAGAACCGGACTGCTATGCACCCGGCTCTTCCCCGTCAGCGGCTTCGGTATGCTCAAGGGTGCAGTTTCAGAGCGCAGATGAGACTGCAGATAACTGCTGCCTTGTGCCGGCGGTGACGGAGTGGGCGATGGTGAGGAGAAAGGCGGAGAGAGCTTAAACTCGTCGAAACTGAAACTACCCTTCCTGTGAGTCGTTGGCCGCTGGCTCGGAATCCGATTCCCATATCCATCGGGAGGCGAAGCAGGAATAGGAAACGAGCTCAAGGGATGGTGCGCCAACGGCGCGCTCGTCCAGCTATGCGGCCGGGGAGCCGAAGGAGTAGCCGACGTCCGGACGCCTCTCAGCGGAAACGAGGTCGGCCGGGCTCCCCCTTCATAGGGCGAAGAAGGAAAGGCTCTCATGGGATCCGCGGCAGGGCTACCAACGTAATCTGTTATGACCATCGGCGGCAGGAGCGACGAGACCTCGAGATTGAAGTCCGAGAGGCTCGGGCGGTACTGCACCGACACGACGAGCTGGCCAAATTGGATCTCCACCGGGGTGAAGCTGTGCAGCTTGAATTCCCTCTCTTCCTCCCTCGAGAACGGCTCGGCGAAGGACGAAGTTCTATAGCTAAGATCGTAATTGTAAGACTGGTTAGAGGAGGAGAGCATTCGGAAAACCCGGTAGGCCGGGAGGAGGCGGACGAAGGAGTAGAGGGATCGGAGGAGGAGGATCGATTTCTTGTAGGTCCTTCTGTAAAGAAAAGAAGGAGAGTTGTCCGGGGAGCAAGGGGCGTTCCAGGACTCGCACTGGGCGGTCCATCGCTCGACGATGGCCTCGGGAAGGTCGCCGGGGTGGCAGGGGGTGAGGATGATGTCGATGACGAGGGGGTCCATGGCGCTTTGGTGGGGGTGGTCGAAAGCCGGGGGAGGTCGCCGAGGGCGAGGTTGAACCAGCGGTCGCGCTTGCGGGCGCGGGCGGGGTCCGGGGGGGCGGCACCGTGGAGGTGGGGAATCCGGGAGCCGAGGACGGCGTGGAGGGCCTTGAGAAAGAATCGGGTGATGATCTGCTCGCTCTTGCCGGATTCGGCCATGATAGAGGCTTCGGGTCGAAAGATCAGGGTCTGGGGCGGGGGCGGGCGCGCGTGGAGGGGGCGGCGCGTTGGGGGCCCGCGAGACCGGGTCTGGGGCCGGGGGGCGGCATGGAAGAGGAGAGGAGGGAGGGGGGAGCAGGTGGAGGATTAATAATGGGATGGGATCGGGGTGGGGGAGTCATGGTTGCGGAAGAATTAGAGGGATAGAATAAGGAACAGGGAATAAGAGGAAGAATCCACGAGGGAGAGGAGAGATCGTGAGCGTGATTTTGGGGGGCTTAATCTGCCGCGGTTGATGTCGCTATCCGGGGGAGTACCGTAGTACAGTGGTGTTGGGTAGGTGACGGCGCGGTTATTCGGGTTGGGTCGGGAGTGTATCTTGAAGGATTCACCTTCTTCTCACCAATTCCGCCGTTGGATGGGCGCTTTGAGATTTTTGCAGCCGACGAATGACGGAGTTTGCATCGTTGGAGATTGTTCGATGGTTGATCCAACGGCGGATTCACGCGAAGGAGAATGTATCTTCTTCCGGGCGAAAGATGATCCATCAGATATGGCCGGTGGCTTGGAGAGCAAGAAAATTTAAAATTATAAATAACGAAATATACATGGAATCCTCGTGCGGTGAAAGTTTGCGAAACCGGAGTAGATCATGCCGAAGGATTCGGGTGGTAACGAAAAATTGATTATTCTTGCAGCCGTTAGACCGCGAAACAACCGCCTCACCATTTGTGCAGATGGATGAAAAATGGCCAAAGAGTCGGCATATGGTGATACTCAGGTAGTTCACCCATTTACACCCATTTTCATATGACTAATTTTTTTTATACATTATAATAATTTAATAAAATTAAAGATAAATTATAAAAATATTTTTTAAAATTTTAACTAATTTTATTTACACCTCTGTAATTTAAAAAGTATCGAAGGATTTTAAAATTATCGAAATATTCTAATAAAATTTCGACGATTACTTAACAGCTGACGACATTAATAATTTTTTTTTAAAATAATATAAATATTTATTTATTTTTTTAAAATGACATAAATATTCATTTCATTCCTTCTTCCTTCTCCTCCATGATCGGTATCCCTTTTTTTCTCACTTTCTTCTTTCTTCTTTTCTCTTCCTCCATTTTCTTTTCATCCATTTCTCTTCTTTCCCTTCCTCCTCTTTCTCCCTCCTCCTTTCTCCTCCTCTTCTTTCTCTATCCATTCTCTTTTTCTTCCTCCTCTTCTTTCTCTACTCATTCTCCTCCTCTCCTTCCTCCTCTTTCTTCCATCATGATGGAATTTTTCTTTATGATCCATCGGTCTTTTCTCATCTTAACCTTTTGGCTGTCATTTATCCTTTTATTCATGGTGTTTGTTAATTTCTTTCCCCATGGAATAAAATTCTTTTAATCCATCCATTTACTTTCTTTCTCAAACTCTATAAAATTTCATGCTTCTAACAAAATTAAGCTTTCAAAATCTCAAGGAACCTATTCACACCAGTACAACTCTTACAAAATTCCATATGCTTGAGAAAAACCCCAACCAGAATCTAAGAAACCCCTTCAATCCCCCTCAGGTGCTCTCTTTTCCCATAGATCTCTAAAAAAAAAAATTAAATAAAAAGAAAAGAAAGTAAAAAAAATAATGATCAATTTCTATGGTAAAAATCTTATCTTTCATTTTTTTCTATCTTTCTTTTGTTTTTATCGATTTTTCTCTATTTTTTCTCAATTTTTTCTTAGTTTTTTTCTTTCTTAGGAGTCTCCATTGGGTGAGAAGCTTGGAGAAGCCGAACAAGAAAGCTTAGATGATGGCTATGATTTTGTGTTGGGTATTAACGATTTAGGAAAAAAGAATAAGGAGAAGAAATGGATGGGAAGGAAGGGAAGGAAAAAAGAGAAGAGAAGAATAGGTAGAAAAAAGGAAGGAGAAAGGGGAGGAAGAGAATGGGTGGAGAAAGAAAAGAAGAAGAAAGGAAGGAGAAAAAGGAGAAAGAGGAGGAGAACTTGATGAAAAGAAAGAGAAGGAAGAGAAAAAAAGAAGGAAGTGGAAGAAAGAGGAACACCGGCCATGGAGGAGGACGGAGGAGGAAGAAGATGGGTATTTTTATTATTTTAAAAAAAATTATTAATGAAGATAAACGACTGGACTACATTAGAATATATCGATAACTAAAAGTACTAGTTTGATATTTTTTAAAGCTCAGAAAGTATAAGTAAAATTGAGTTAAAGTAAAGATGATGTTTATATAATTTATCCTAAAATTAATATAGAATGCATGTTCTTTCGCATTAAACCATATAGCATAAGTAATAATAGAATAGTATTTAATATCGCTCAGCTTTTTTTATATTAGATTTTTACTAACAAAAATATTTTTCTCAGTAGAACAATGAAAAATAGTATTATTCATTTCTGATGCCTTATATAACTTCTTGTGAGTATATATGATATCTTGTATAATATATGTAATTTCTTGCATCTTTTATGATATCCTATAATTAGTATAACTTTCTATCGATATATTATGACTTCATGAATAATATAATAATTTCATAATATCTTATACATTTTTTTATAAATAATAATATAATTTTTTATAAATATATGACATCGTGAATATTATATATGACTTTCTATATTTTTATAAGATATTCTGAATAATATATATATATATATATGACTTTTTGATGCTTTATATGACTCACTGTGAATATATATAACATCCTGAATAATATATATGACTCCTATGAATATTTATGCTACCATATTTAGGGCTAGAAATGGGTTGGGCTGGGCCGGGCCTCACCCCTGCTTAAGCCTGTGGCCCAAAATTATTATTTGGACTTTGGATCAGGCTTAGACCTAAAAATTTTGTAAATTTTCAGGCCCAAGCTCGAGCCCAGCCCAAACCTGATCGAATCGGTCTGAATTTATTATTTGGGCCAAATATTGGGCTGATCCAATTTCTTTCATTTATATAAAAAATTAAAAAAAAATTATTCATTATTTGCTACCATAATCTATCGCAATTATATACCCAAACCACTCAATTATCTATATTCTACCTCATATTTGTTGGCTCTGTACAAGCTTGGAGCATTACATTTATTGGCTAAATCAATTTAAGGCTTCAACTTAAGAATCTTAAGTCTTAAATTAAAGAAAAATGAGCTAGGCTAAATTCGGACTGAACTTCGGGCTCAGGCTCGGGCTGAAAGTTTCAGGCTCAACTTCGATCTTGGGCTTGGGCTGGGCCCGAATCGGGCCAAAGATCTATCTGAGCTCGGTCCGAAAGAAAAATAGGCTCTATTTCTAAGCCCAAGCCCAACTCGAATGGCTTCGGGCCAAACCCAAAGCTCGACCTAAAGATGACCCAGCCCGAGCCCACTTCCAATCCTAACCATATTAATTGTCCATTTGTCCCACCCTCAACTCGAAAAGCAAGCCAAGGGTCATGGCAATCACCGCATACTCATAAAATTTTTTTTCTATAAGACATTCCAAGCACGATATCAATACATCACAGTAGAATTCATATTAAATTAAGTCCATAATTTAATTAACTAAAATCAACCTTAATCTCTTACAAAATTTTAATAATATTCAGAAGATCTTACATTAATTAAACCTCGAACAATAATTCTATAATATATATATATATATATATATATATATATATATATATATATATATAAACTTGATTGATACTATTGACTCTTGCTTTTAACTCACTTACAAAATATTACTTATGTCTGTGATTAAATATCTGAATTTAAAAAAATAAAAAAAAAAAGCTTGATAGCTCAGTAAATAATGAATATCTTAACTAGATATTTTAGATATTATTATAAGATAAAATATTTAAAAGTAAATACCATAAATAACATAAAAATATATTTTTTATGTAAATCAATCTTTTTTAAATACTCATATATATATATATATACATAATCATAAATCTAATTCAAAAAAAGAATACATATAATGGCAGGGCCAGTATGGTGAGCTCAATTAGAGTGCCCACATATAACTCCTATTGGCAAGGTCAAAAACCAATGCACAACTCCAATTGGTAAGGTCAAAAACCAACATAAAACTCCTATTGGCAAAGTCAAAAATCAATGCATGACCTCCATTGATAGGGTCAAAAATCAATGCATAACCCTATTGGCAAAATCTAAAATATAGAAGGTTAGAACATAAATCTGATTCACATATATATAAATACTTTTGTAAAATAACATAAATGTCATAGTTTCTTTCAATATATGCATCTTTTATAATAAATTAATAAACCAGGTATTCGACATATCATTTTTTATTCCAAATATAGTTTTATAAATCATGCATAATTTCAAAATCTACTTATTTATTTTTAAAATAAATAATAAAATATCTCAAAAACATGGTTCATTACTTATCTTTCATAGAATACTAAACGAACGAATCGATCAGCTATGAGAGAATTCTTTAGGACCTATTATTAAAAATTATATTTTTATATTAATTTTAATTTATAACTAAATTAAATAAAATTCTAAATCAAAATCTCTCTTAAGATCAAATTTATAAATTGGGTATTCTTTTCAGATTAGATTTCTTGGATCTAATCAAACTAAACATGGAATATGGACCTCTAACTTTATCAATCTTAAGAAAATAGAGAGAGACAATGAGCATGGTAGAGAGAGAAAAATATCAAAGAGAGAGACATAGGCTAGAGAGAGAAAGTAGAGAGAGAAAAAATAGAGATAGATGGTAGAGAGAGAAAATAGACTAGAGAGGAGAGGGGAGAGAGAGAAAAAGAGAGGAAGGATTTTTTTCTTCTTTCTTTTTCTATTTTTTTTTTATTTATTTTTTTTAATTTTTTTCAGATTTATACCATTGATTACAAACGTGGATAATATATATTTTGAGAGAAAGAATTTTAGAGGCAAGATTTGACACTATCAGCATCATTAAATTTTGATGTATTTTTGTTATTTTTTTTGTGAAACTTATTTGATGAGAGACATTTGAATTCAGATACTATTAGTTTGCTTAATAAATTTAGTATTTTAATCTTAGTATTTTTAATTAATACCACTATGTTGCATTGATATCTGTTTGGAATGTCTTGCATACTTGTGAAGAAAGTATTTTAGAACTATGTAGTGGTTGCCATAATTCTCAACTCATTATCTCAGATCAGAGGTGTAATAATTTATACATCCTGAATAATATTTATGACTTTCTGATGCTTTATATGACTTTCTATTAATATATATAATATTCTGAATAATATATATAATATTCTAAATAATATATCTGACTTTCTCTATCTTCATATGATATCTTGAACAATATATATAATTTCTTAATGCTTTATATGACTTTCTGTAAATATATATACTATAAGAATTTTGAATTTTACTAACGAACTTTTAGTGACAAAACATAAGTCTAGTCACCAAAGCCTCATATTTAATGACAAAAATAAAAATTATTATAATAAACTATTTTGGCTAATATCTTTAATGATAAAATAAGATTTCACCACCAAATATATATCTTTTATAATAATTTTTTTATTTTATCATAAAAAATTTATCATTAAATAAAGCTTTTTATGGTAGAAAAATAAGTTTAGTGCCAAAATTAATTTTGGCAACTCATTAATGATAATTTTATAATTCACTACTAAAATTTATATCTTTAATGATGATATTTTAACATGGTTACTATGGATATATATTTTTAATGATAAAACTTATAAAGTAGTCATTAAAATTCTATATTTTTAGTGACAATATATTATGTTATCTTAATTTTAGCATCAATATCGATATTGATCAAATTCTTGATAATAATTTTATAATTCATCACTAAAACTTGTATCCTTAGTCCTGATATTTTAATATAGTCACTGTATATATATATATTAATGATGAGTTAATAACATGGTCATTAAAATGAATATTGATTAATATATTAATGATATTTTTTAAATTCATCTAAAAAATATATATCTTTTATGATGATATTTTAAAATAATCAGCATAAGTATTATTATTAATGATGAGATTATAGAGTAGTCATTAAATATTTATGCATTTAGTATCAACCATTATGTTATCACTAAAATCTTATATATTAATGATTAGATAATGATATTATTAATAAAAATATTAATTATGATAATATTTAAATAATAAATATATTAATCACTAAAATAAGATATGGATCTTGATTTTATATTTGGTATATTATTAAAATCAAGCCAATCATTGTGAGAGTCGGAGTAAAATTAGAGAATAATAAGATGCACTTAATAGCACATAATTTTGATTGAATATTTAAAATTCTTTAAATACATTAAACTATTGCAATTCATATACACTTTCAGGATTCAATTTTAATAAAATTGATTATAAATTTTATTTTTAACTAAATTTTTTTGATAAATCAAATATTTATTTTCAACTTGATTTAACTTGATCTATTTAATAAATAAGTTATATAAGTCAATATAGTTTATCAACTAGGGAATAATAATTTTTACTATAAATGCACTATCAATATTAAAAGCAATGAACAAAAATCAGATAATAGTCTAAAATATAATTATTAAAAACTTGCATGAAGTTCAATTTAACTAAGACTTTGGATCATAAATCTAAATTAAATAAAATATATAAAAATATATTAAAAATTTTATATTAAATATTATTATTAATTAATTATAGCATAAATAAAAGGAGTCATAAATTATCTACTTTTAAAAAATTTTAAAGAAAGAAGAAGATTGAATTGTTATAAAAAAATTAATTAGTAAAAAAGTAAAATATGTCATAATATATTTGAAATGAGAATACATTATCATGTAAAAAGTTTTACATAAATACAATAAAACATAGCTTCATATTAGAAGTTAATATTATCATAGTGGCTAAGTACTAGACAAATATCTAATAAATCTTAAAGATTGATCCCTTGTAAAGGCTAATATATAAAAAATAATAAATACTAGATTCATAAGATTTTCGATTCAATCAAATTCAGATGGAATGAATACAAATAGAGGTAGCACAGCGCTAATTTGCAATGCAAATATTTTATTTTGATGAAATATTCAAAAAAAAATTAAATCTTTTATCATGAAAAAAATCATCATAAATACTTATCTTTTAATGATCAATTTCATTCCATCATTAATTGTATCACCTAATTATTATAGCCAATAAAATTTTATCATAAAAAAAATTAGTGTCGATATTAAATTCTTATTAAAACATATTTTTGGTCATTAATTCATTAGCAAGTTATTATATCTTTTTAATCTTTTGCTATAAATATAATCATTACTAATATTTATTTTTAATGATAATTGATATTTCGTTGCTAAGTATAGTTGATTTTTCTAATAATTTTGTATTTTGGTTACTAAAATTTTTAGCCATGGCATCTTTAGTGATCACCTAGGTACACCCTTTTGTCCTTTGATCTCACAAGGTCCCAGATCGATCGCTCGCCAAGCTTGGCAAATGGATCCGCAGAAAGCCTTGTAACCAATAAAACTTGAACAACCACCTAATGCAGCAGCCCATATTAATTGCAAGTGTCATGGACTGCTGGGAATTGGGAACCCATTTGGGTGAGGAGTTTCCCGCTTGTTCAATTCTGAATCGGATTGTAGTTCTCAACTTGGCCTTTGGAGGGCCGCAGTGAGTTGGAGGTTTTGACCCGACTTTGACCAGATGTTGGCATTCGTAATTGTTTCACGGGTATCGCCGCTGATCGTCCATCCATTCCCAACTTATATAGTCTGGTACGACTCGTGCGGTGTGCAGGATGTATCGTGTTCGTAGGAGCCCCTTGTTTCTTAGCCAATCATTGGCTTTCACCTAAGATCCATGAACTAAGTTGTTATTTACATTTCACTGGCTTGGAGTTGATGACATATTAGAGTCCCACAAAAAGAGGTCGATGACGTCCTTTTCTTTCTTATCTTTAAGAGGAAGTAGATGGGCTACGCCAGGTCAAGATAAGATCAAATCGAGATCAGATAGGGCTCAAGTTAGGACAGTTTGGATTCTGTAGGATGATACGGTTAGGAAGCTATGGGCCAATGGAGTCGCGTGCAACACGAGCTTGCAGACACAAATTTTCCGAAATGGACCGAGGTCGGATCCAATATTTGCCATTCTTATTTTTACCATCATTGTCTGAATTTTTCAATTTTTATTGTCTTTTTTCTTATCTTATTAGCATCTCAATCCACCACTCCCAAAATTAAAGGACAAGCTCCTTTGTATTTAATATTGCAAATATCCGCATCTTCTATTTTAGAATTTTAGCTATTGATATTAGACAATCAAGTCGAGCACATATACTCTTATCTTTCTATAATTATTAGGATTTATTCGTATAATCATTGGATCCATTTACATATTTATGCTTTTTACAATGAAAAAATTAGTTAGGCTAAATGGCTTGATCTTGTATTTGTTGAATATATAAAAATCTCAAATCATATTACAAATCCTAAGGACTTAGGATCAGCAATAAGATGTATACAAACACTAGTAGAAGTTAATAATAAAGATATATAATAGTATGCTACTTCGAGTAGATTGAACGTACTGGCCCAAGATCCAAAATAAACACAAAACAAATGGGGAAGAAACGTTGGAAGGAAAATAAGTTTAGGAAGAAAAAAAAATTATTAAAAAAATAAAGCCACATAAATAGGATTGAAATTGAACTCAGACTGGCCCAAGGCTCATCGAGCTAGTTTGACTTTGAGCCAAATTTCAGGCCAGCCCCGAAATAGTTTAGGTCAAGCTTGGGCCTAATTACAAAGCATGTTTGTCTTTCGGGCCGGACTCAGGTATACATTTGGCCTGACCTGGGCCCGACCTGAGTTCGAATCTGAATTCAAGCCCGATCAATAGTTCAAAAAGTTTAATTAATGGTCCAATCAATAATCTAATTAAGCTTGATCCTAAGTGGATTTAGCCATTTCGAATGAGTCATGACTCATGAGTTAGCTTAAGCCTGATTCTAGTCAATTTGCCAGTTAGCTAATTGTTTCTGTTCATCACATCGTCTCGAACTCAAAGAGCCTTAAAATCCCTCATCCCATCTGATCGTCCATCCGAATATCAGAACGATTAAAATCCCTCTTTCCATCTTCTGATCTTCCCCCATTGTCGATGCCAGTATTCCTCATCCTTTTAAGTTTTGGGAGTTCTCTCCATGACTGCCTCCACCGCTACTTGGCCACTCTAAAGTCCGTTGGTATTCTCTCATTGCCCGTTGTCCTTGTCCATCATCATCAATTGTTGATCACCACCATTCATTGATGCTCCTAATATATATGGTTTATACCGACTCTGTCCTCTTCCGATTTTCCTTTATGATCAGTATTCCTCAATCCCTCATTCTCTCGACATTTGGGATCTAAAGTTTTGAAGTTGTCTCCACCTCTACCACCGATTGGCCGTTGGTGTTCTCTCATCACCGTCATCATCAATCGTTCATCAGCCATAGCAAGTACCTCCCAAGCCTTTTGTTTCAAACTATTACCATGGTTCAACATTCATCGGTGACGTGGTTTGGCTCGGCTTTGATCTATTTTTTGTGCTTCCAAAGGCTTTGAGGATGGCCATAGGCATCGTTTCACCTTTTACGCTGTTGAGTTCATTCTTAATTTACCGATGCTTGTGATGTCCTGATTCGCTTGATGAAATTTGTGACCAGTTCATTCTTAATTTATCCATGCCTGTAGGTGGCCATTATTGCAAAAAAGCGAAATTGATGCTGTGGACCTGATCTAACCTGTGTTAGTATCTTCAAGGAGATGCCAAGTTTGGAGAGAGTAAGATGAGCCATCCGCTGCCAGTCTACAATAAGTTACAATCTTGTTTAAACCCTACAATCAACTTATAGCAAGGTTTTTTGCACAATAAACGTATAGAAGAACATAATTAGCCAAAGTTTATTGTTAGGATGGGACATGGGAGGTTAATTTAGTGGTTAATCATTGTTTGTTGGAGTTGGTGGCACCAAAATTTTCCTCTCCGCCTTTTGGACTGCTGCTTTGGTAGTCTAGAGAGCCTTTTGGGGTGACCAGAGTTCCCACATCGTGATATGGTCTGACAACTTTTTGTAATTGGTCCCTATGACTTGTTGGAATGGACTGAACCCTGACATTGCTGCTTAACATATTATAAGAAATGCGAATATATCGTTGCCTTGTCAAGAGCCAAACAGCTAACGCAACCCACAATTGCCGGGCAGCTGAAAAGCATGGGTTTTCCTTCCCTTTTTTTTTCTTTCTTTCTTTTTTTATTTATTTATTTTTTTTTATTTTAAGATTCAGCCTAACCTAATATTTGATTCAAATAAGTAATTTGGACCGGTCTAATTGGATTCGGACTAGGATCGGGCTTGGACACCGGCCAAGCTCGATTCTGGCTAAGCTCGGTTTGATCTTTTTTAAAAAAATTGGGCTTAAGCCTAATCTGAAGTCCAAAAAAATATTTTGAGCCGAACTCGGATAGGGATATGGTCCGATCCAACCCGATCCATTTTTATCCCTACACATAGAGAAGCTTCCTCATATCTCACTAAAGAGGACATCTCTATCTCTCTCTATCTACACCTCTCATACCTTTTTCACAGTTTTCTACATCTTCCATACATAAAGGAAAATACTAAAGGTTCCTTTAAATAGAGCATTGTAATAAAATTTAACTCCTATCGAACCTAAACCAAATCACAAACAAATTTAACAATTTTTAGAAAATAATAAAAGCATCTAGAAAATCCAATTTATCAATGACAGCTAAAAAAATAGTTATTGATTGGTGTTCACACTCCTCATTGTAGTGTTGGGGATAAATCCCGCTCCTGCCGAAGCCCGGCCCGACGCTCAGCCCAATGTAACCAGTAGCCGCTGAAGAGCTTTAGCGCCAGGCGCCAGGCCGAGCCCCTACCACGGCCGAACTGCCTAGAGGCCGAACTCCCCTGCGCCAAGGTCCGATTCCCACGGCCGAACTCCTTCGGACCGACCCCAGGCGAGCCCATGCAGCCGAACTCCTTCGGACTTCCCACGGCCGAACTCCTTCGGACCGACTTTACCGGCGACCGAACTCCTCAGCGAGCCCTGGCCGAACCAACTAGCAACCGAAGTCCTTCAACTGGCCAGCCGAGCTTCTTCGGGCCTCTCAGCGGCCGAACTCCTTCGGGCCGACTCCAAGCGGCCGAGCTTCAATGAAGTCCTCTCAGCGGCCGAACTCCTCAGCAGTCGTCACTTAGGAGCCCGAACTCCTCAGCAGTCGTCACTGGGCCGAACTCCTCAGTTACAAGTCCGAACTCCTTGCATCGACTGGGCCGAACTCCTCAGCGGTCGCCTCATCAAACTTCGGCCGACCGAGCTCCTACCGAACTCTCAAGTGTCCAAGCCTCAGCCCAAGCCCCAACAGCCGGCCGAACCCCAGACGGCCGAGCTTCGGCTTCTCAGCAGCCGAACTCTTCTGCGGACGAGCCTTAGCTGCATACCTCTTGCCAGACGCCTATGGGAGCCGAACTCCCTCCCATCTTCCTCTTCAGGAGCCCGAACTCCCACGAAATGGGCACACGACGAAGGCCTTCAACCCTTCATTCGGCAAGCTCTGCAACCATCACTATCAGTCAGTCCGCCGTACCATCGGTCAGTCCGCCGCGGGCGATAGCGACCCACTGCCAGGCGGCGATGGCTGTCACCCTCAATCCGCCGCACACGGCACCAGTGGGACTGACTCCGCCGAACCTCGAGCGGCCCGCCAGCACGCGGCTGCAGTTGTCACCATCAACTAAGCTCCGCTATAAAAGGACCCCTCCCGACATACTAAGGCTAAGCTCTCTGAACTCTCGACTCTCTAAGCTCTCCTCCACATCTCTAAGCTCCGGAACTCATTCCGAGCACTCCATTACTGTTGGTCCGGAAACTAACTTGACCGTCGGAGGGTCCTGCCGGAGCCACCACCCCACCGGTTCCGGACGGGACTTCGTTTTGCAGGTCCCCGGCGGCGCCCAGCGGCCTCGATTGCGGCGACCTCCGGCGGCGACGGATTTCTGCACCAACAGATTGGCGCCGTCTGTGGGAACAAGGGATTGAACCTTCGAGGTTCCCTTGTTCTTAAAGGAGTGCTCGGCGACGATTTCCCTTCCCCTGCTCCGGATCTCTCTTCTCCCTCTTCAGAATTCCTTCTCTGGAAAGAGGAAATGCCCCCCAGAAGGGCTTCGACGCGGCGCTCGACGGCTTCCGCGGCTCGATCCCCTCCGAGTCCGTCTGTCCCTGCTCCGGCCCCGGTGACTCAGCCCCCGTCTATAGCCGCAGTGGATACGGAGCAGTTCAACCAGCTCATCCAGCACGTTCCGTGGTCCTCACGGAGGCGGTGCAGGCGGTGCTGCACCAACAAGTCCCAGTGCCAGCCCGACCGGCACGGGACTCTCCGAAGTCGGATGATCCAGGTCCAAGAGCGACCGGCCTGGGCAGCCCGACCTCCGATACCCGGATTGGAGAGGCGGAGGAGGGAGAACCCTTGTTCGGATCATGGATCGACCAAGGGCGCCTGCGCCCATCAGCCAGAAAGCCTTGAAGGTCGAGCCACCTTGGACGGCTCTTGGAGATGGCCCCTTGAAGGAACTTCTCGGTGATCCGATTCGACCCTCTCCGCAGCAACAAGAGCTTGCACCAAATTGAGGAGTTCAGCATGAGGAGGTCGTCCACCCCGGAACTTATTGCCGAAGAAATGCGGAGGAATCAGCCTTAGGGAGGAGCCCAATCGCCCCTAAGAGAGAAACGGAGAGCAGAAGTTCCCCCGCTGAAGCGGAATGAAGTTCGGCGCGAGGAAGGCCGAACCCACCCATGAGCCCGTCAGCGAGGAAGCTCCGACAAAGAAGTATGAAGTCCTCCCGCGGAAGCTTCCGCGGGAAAGTGGAACGAAGTTCGGCGCAAGTAAGGCCGAACTCACGCTCCAGTAATGTCCCCCAAAGGAACCGCCTACAAAGTGTTCACTGGAGGCGGAATGAAGTTCGGGCGAGAAAAGCCGAGCTCCCCTCGAGCTCGTCCGAACAAGAGCAGCAGAAAGTTCTCCCACGGCGGGTCTCGTGGGAAAGAGGAATGAAGTTCGGCTCGAAGAAAAGCCGAGCTCCCCCAAGGCTCGTCGTCAAGGCGAAATGAAGTTCGGTGGAAAGCCGAACTCCTCAACTCAACCTCCAAAATAAAGTTCGGCGCCGGCAAGGACGGAACGAAGCCCCCCTCCCGGAAGGTTCCGCAACTACGACCCGCTCCTCTAACTCGAATTCTCGGCAAAGTTAAGAGCCAACCGCCAAGACCTGAAGGACTACGGCCTCTCCAAACATGCGCGATCAAGGAGAAGATCGGCTATAGGCACTGCCGTAACCGGAAAAGACAAGAAGGTTGGCCGTCCCGCGGCGTCATCAACGCCACCCCGGGGAGGAGCTAGGAGCTAGCTACATCGGTGATTGTCATCCCCAGCGACAAAGTCAAGAGAAGCATGGTCCAAATTATGAAGGCCGGCATGAGATAGAGGAGGTCGTCTGGACGGGACTTGCTGCTCGAGGGAGCTCCGAGGAACAACACCCCGTCGACCCCTCAAACGAGAGCGCGCTGTCCACGATTTCCCTTCGGTAAAATTCTCCCCTCTGCATAATATTATTTCTGGATGCGAAAACTATGCGATGACAGGAGAGCAGCAGTCAATAATCGCCGCGTTAGGAACAGGAGGAGAACCTCGTCCTAACGCGAGCAACAAGCTCGGCCGCAGGAGATAAGATCTCCCCCGAGCGCGCACCTCGGCCGCAGGAGATAAGATCTCCCCCGAGAGAAGCTCGGCCGCAGGAGATAAGATCTCCCCCGAGCGCGCACATCAACCTCGGCTAGAGATAAGATCTCTCCCGAGCGACCGTGAACAACCTCGGTTAGGAACAGGAGGAGAACCTCGTCCTAACGCGAGCATCAACCTCGGCTAGAGATAAGATCTCTCCCGAACAACAAGGTCGGCCAGAGATAAGATCTCTCCCGAACCGCAACCTCGGCCAGAGATAAGATCTCTCCCGAAGGCAAAGTTCGGCCAGAGATAAGATCTCTCCCGAACAACAAGGTCGGCCAGAGATAAGATCTCTCCCGAACCGCAACCTCGGCCAGAGATAAGATCTCTCCCGAAGGCAAAGTTCGGCCAGAGATAAGATCTCTCCCGAACAACAAGGTCGGCCAGAGATAAGATCTCTCCCGAACCGCAACCTCGGCCAGAGATAAGATCTCTCCCGAAGGCAAAGTTCGGCCAGAGATAAGATCTCTCCCGAACAACAAGGTCGGCCAGAGATAAGATCTCTCCCGAACCGCAACCTCGGCCAGAGATAAGATCTCTCCCGAACAAAGTTCGGCCAGAGATAAGATCTCTCCCGAACAACCTCGGCCAGAGATAAGATCTCTCCCGAAGGCAAAGTTCGGCCAGAGATAAGATCTCTCCCGAACAACAAGGTCGGCCAGAGATAAGATCTCTCCCGAACCGCAACCTCGGCCAGAGATAAGATCTCTCCCGAAGGCAAAGTTCGGCCAGAGATAAGATCTCTCCCGAACAACAAGGTCGGCCAGAGATAAGATCTCTCCCGAACCGCAACCTCGGCCAGAGATAAGATCTCTCCCGAAGGCAAAGTTCGGCCAGAGATAAGATCTCTCCCGAACAACAAGGTCGGCCAGAGATAAGATCTCTCCCGAACCGCAACCTCGGCCAGAGATAAGATCTCTCCCGAAGGCAAAGTTCGGCCAGAGATAAGATCTCTCCCGAACAACAAGGTCGGCCAGAGATAAGATCTCTCCCGAACCGCAACCTCGGCCAGAGATAAGATCTCTCCCGAAGGCAAAGTTCGGCCAGAGATAAGATCTCTCCCGAACAACAAGGTCGGCCAGAGATAAGATCTCTCCCGAACCGCAACCTCGGCCAGAGATAAGATCTCTCCCGAAGGCAAAGTTCGGCCAGAGATAAGATCTCTCCCGAACAACAAGGTCGGCCAGAGATAAGATCTCTCCCGAACCGCAACCTCGGCCAGAGATAAGATCTCTCCCGAAGGCAAAGTTCGGCCAGAGATAAGATCTCTCCCGAACAACAAGCTCGGCTGCAGGAGATAAGATCTCCCCCGAGCGCGCACTTCACTTCGGCTGCAGGAGATAAGATCTCCCCCGAGCGCGCACTTCAGCTCGGCCGTAGGAGATAAGATCTCCCCCGAGCGCGCACTTCAACCTCGGCTGCAAGATAGGAGGTCTCCCTCGAGTCGACTTCAACTGACGAAGATAATGTCGCCCCCGAGGAGCTCAAATCCGACCTCGACCGAAGGAGGCGAGTCTTACTTCGGCTTCAACATCAGCTTCATCGACTTTAGCCGGAAACGAGTTCCATTTCAACTCCAAACATCGACTGAAGATGAGGTCTCCCCCAAGCCTCAGCCTCAACTTCAGCGTCAATCTTGGCTGGAGATGAGACCTCCCCGAGCTTCAGATGCAACAAATGCGGAGCCTGGAAGAAGACTTCGGCAGTCGCCTGTTTTGGTACTCCCTTCCTTCAATTTTTGAACTCGGGAGTGGGGGGGCTACTGTTGGGGATAAATCCCGCTCCTGCCGAAGCCCGGCCCGACGCTCAGCCCAATGTAACCAGTAGCCGCTGAAGAGCTTTAGCGCCAGGCGCCAGGCCGAGCCCCTACCACGGCCGAACTGCCTAGAGGCCGAACTCCCCTGCCGAACTGCCCCGAACTGCGCCAAGGTCCGGGCCGAACTGCCTAGAGGACGAACCCACCGGCCGAACTCCTTCGGACTCGACCCCAGGCGAGCCCATGCAGCCGAACTCCTTCGGACTTCGGACTTCCCACGGCCGAACTCCTTCGGACCGACCCTTCGGACCGGCGACCGAACTCCTCAGCGAGCCCTGGCCGAACCAACTAGCAACCGAAGTCCTTCAACTGGCCAGCCGAGCTTCTTCGGGCCTCTCAGCGGCCGAACTCCTTCGGGCCGACTCCAAGCGGCCGAGCTTCAATGAAGTCCTCTCAGCGGCCGAACTCCTCAGCAGTCGTCACTTCAGGAGCCCGAACTCCTCAGCAGTCGTCACTGGGCCGAACTCTGTTACAAGTCCGAACTCCGCCCTGGACGAACTCCTCAGCGGTCGCCTGCAGCAAGACTTCGGCCGACCGAGCTCCTACCGAACTCTCAAGTGTCCAAGCCTCAGCCCAAGCCCCAACAGCCGGCCGAACCCCAGACGGCCGAGCTTCGGCTTCTCAGCAGCCGAACTCTTCTGCGGACGAGCCTTAGCTGCATACCTCTTGCCAGACGCCTATGGGAGCCGAACTCCCTCCTATCTTCCTCTTCAGGAGCCCGAACTCCCCGAAATGGGCACACGACGAAGGCCTTCAACCCTTCATTCGGCAAGCTCTGCAACCATCACCATCAGTCAGTCCGCCGCGGCGATAGCGACCCACGATCTAGGCGGCGATGGCTGTCACCCTCAATCCGCCGCACACGGCACCAGTGGGACTGACTCCGCCGAACCTCGAGCGGCCCGCCAGACGCGGCACAGCCGTCACCATCAACTAAGCTCCGCTATAAAAGGACCCCTCCCGACATACTAAGGCTAAGCTCTCTGAACTCTCGACTCTCTAAGCTCTCCTCCACATCTCTAAGCTCCGGAACTCATTCCGAGCACTCCATTACTGTTGGTCCGGAAACTAACTTGACCGTCGGAGGGTCCTGCCGGAGCCACCACCCCACCGGTTCCGGACGGGACTTCGTTTTGCAGGTCCCCGGCGGCGCCCAGCGGCCTCGATTGCGGCGACCTCCGGCGGCGACGGATTTCTGCACCAACATAAAAGTTTATACCAACATACTGTTTCATAGTAAGCCATCGC